>CM032456.1:88210477-88282977 GCA_019049505.1 Pachyrhynchus sulphureomaculatus
TATATATATATATATATATATATATATATATATATATATATATATATATATCAATCGGTTTTATAACGTCTTCCGTCTTCCGATGCCTAATTTCCATTCCTCCCGGTTTCTCCATCCCTCCTCCTCCAGATCTCTCTCTAGTACTTCCTTGTTGATTCCTGCTCTCCAGCTTTGGCGTGGTCTTCCTCGCTTTCTTTTTCCCTGAGGGTTCCAATTTAAAATCTTTTTAGGTAGTCGGTCTTGTGACATTCTCTGTACATGTCCGTACCATACCAACTGTTGGGTTCTGATTTCGTCCACTATATCGTGCTTTATTTCTAAAGCTCGTCTTATCGTGTCATTTGGTATGTGATCTTTTCTGGATTTTCTGGCTGCTCGTCTCCAGAAATCCATTTCTGTAGCTTTTAGTATTTTTTCTGTTCTTTCCTTCAATGGCCACACCTGGGAGCTGTAAGTTATTATACTTTTCACTATTGAGTTTTAAATTCTCTTCTTATTTTCAATGGTTATGTTTTTGTCCCATAGTATACTATTAAGCATGGCAATCGCTTTTCTTCCTTGGATATTCCTCTCGAATATTGCTTCTTCCAGTGTTCCGTCCCTAGATAGTCTCGTTCCCAAATACTTATAACTGGCACAGTGGTGTGTGTCTGTGGCCAGTTTCAAGTCCTGCTGTTGTCCTCGGACGCACATGTACTCAGTCTTTTTAATATTGACTTCTAGGCCCCATTTTTCATATTCCTCCATAAGTTTTCGTGTCATGTATTCCATGTCATCGATGTCCTGAGCGACTATTACTTGGTCGTCTGCGAATGATAGCGTGTACAATGTAGATGTAAGATATTCCTATCTGAAATACCCACAGGCAAATGTTATAATATATAACGCGAAAAGATTATGTTTTCGCATGCAGATATCATTACCTCACTAGAGGCCAGAGACATTTTTTGTTTTATTTTTTTGTAACATGATTTTTCGCATTTAGCTTTACTCTATATGTCAAAGTTATAAATAATTCTATCTATAAATTCCAGTGTTATTTCTTCGCTATACAGTTACAATAAGTCTTGTGCAATAGAGGGACATCGACTTCTTGGTAAAAGTTAAAAATCCATTGCTATTGTTTAAACTAGCCTTTTCATTGTTTTTAGCTTGTCAATAAATTAGATAGCATACTGTGGTATTTGCAAAAGCGTGTCCTTTAATAGAAACAATAAAATAAATAGTAAAAGCTTATTTGGTATTTAGTAAAAAAGTGATAATTATTTTTTGTAAGAGTTTAGTATAGAAACAACCTTGTACATAATGTCTACATACTTAAAACAGATTAATACAATATTAAAAATAGATATTTAAATTAGTATATTGAAACTACATCTACTAATCTTGATCTATTATAGTTTTATTACCTTTAATAGTATGTTTAGAATGTTCACCAAAGCAGTATGCCGGCTTTTTTTTAGTGTAAATTAGGTGTTGTAATTTGGTCAACGACGGGAACTAAATTTATTTTAGACAATATTTTAAGGTACATACATTTCTAAGAAATTACTAATGTTGAAATTAATTCTTGATTCTTATCTTTCGTCGGCTATAGAAATTGAAGCTGTTTTCAACCCTGTAATTATTTTAAAGTGAAAAATCGGTTGTGGTCGCTATGTCGTCCAAAGAGCTACATAGTAGTGCTTTACTTCCATTTCGCATTTCGACTTGAAAAAAAGCGGTTGAGGCGAAAGAAAACGCTTGTCTGGTTTTGGGTGATAAGCTGTATCATCATCATGTAGCCTGCAACTTCCACTGCTGGACATAGGCCTCCTTCATCGGTCTAGAGATGCTTGGATCCAGTTTCCGGCAGTTCGTTTCAAATCATTAGACCATCTTGTGAGGGTCTCCCTCTATTTCTTTAGGAGTTTTCACTCCAGCTTTTTTTTTCGTCCATTTACTGACCCGAGTCCTAGCTCGATGACCTGCCCTGTTCCACTTTAACTTCATTTTCCGGTTCACCGCACAGCTAGTTCTGTTCGATTTAACAGCACTGGGAATTTTATCTCTAAGTGATATGCCCAGGATAGAACGTTCCATGGCTCTTTTTGCTACCCTTATTTGATTTATTATTTTTTTTGTTTAGTTAGTATCTCTTCTCCATATGTAAAAATGGGTAGCACACACTGATCAAAGGTTTTTCTTTTACGACCTACCGGATTGTTTGATTTGAATATATGACGTAACTTCCCATAAGAGACGTATTCTTCAGTTTAATTCATGGGTTTGATTATCTTGCCTGTCTTAATTTCATGCCCCAAATAGAGATGACACTGTGTTTAGAGTATATATATATATATAATATATATATACATATATATATATATATATATATATATATATATATATATATATATATATATATATATATATATATATATATATATATATATATATATATATATATATATATATATATATATATATATATATATATATATATATATATATATATCATTATATCATTTAATTGAAATAGTTGGCAATAGGATATAGAATACTTAAATATTTATAGACGATAATTTGTAAAATTTATATCCTACTCTAGCAACTGGATAGGACTTCATTTGGATACCAGCCATTGTTACTAATTTCTATAGTTTTGGTCCCTTATTTTACGAAATTTTATAAAGCTCTTTGAATTTATCCACATTTTCACTAAAACACACATTTTCTACCATATATATATATATATATATATATATATATATATATATATATATATATATATATATATATATATATCAAAATGTTGACCGAAATTTCACTATAGAGAGTTTTTCACTATATAAAGAGAAAATCCGTATATATTGCTATGTATGTAGGATATTCTAGATCTTGAAAAAATTGCACTATAAAGAGTTTTTCACTATATAGAGTTTCACTATAAACATTGTCGACTATATATATATATATATATATATATATATATATATATATATATATATATATATATATATACATATACGTGCGAGTAAGAAATATGGACTTAACGAAAACCAAAATGCTAGTAGTATGCAAAAGTAACATTATTGGGCAACTACTATAATTATAAACAACAAGATTGTTAAACAAGTCTCCAAGTATGTCGGTACAATAATTAATGACATATACAGACGAAATCTTGGCGAGAATCAAACAAGCACTGCCTTTATCAAAATGAGGAAATTGCTGCGCAAGATCTATCACTGGCCCTGAGAATGGGAATGATCCATTGTTACGTGTTCCCAGTTATAAGCATGATCTACACAATCTGTTATCGGAATAATATCATGGGCGAATCTCAGAAGAAATATAACAGAGGACTCAATAGTCTATAAGTGGTCAGACAATCTGAGGAATATCTTACGAAATCCCAAAGATAAGATTCCTCATTGTGAGAAAAGTGAAATTAGTTGTTATGATTGTGACAAAAAGTATGTTCGGCAAAGTAAAAGGTCAATTAAAACACGATTTAAAGAACATTTAGCACACTTAAAATACAGTAGAACAGAAAAGTCTAGCATTGCCGAACGTGCCCTTGAAGCTGATCATATTGTAACATTAGATAATCTAAGATTAATTAAAAATGTATCTGATAGGAGATTGTTGAACGCATACGAAAGTATGGAAATTATAAAATGTAAAAGTAGTTTAAATAAAGAAAGCGGGCCTATTCCTTATAGTCCCCTCTACTGGTTACTGGACCGGAACTGATGGCCTTGCCCATGCCATTAGTTCCGCCTGAGTAATTCAAGTGTTAGGTTAAGTATAAATAGGGTAGATTTGTAGTTAAGCTTTAGTCAATCATCGCTCCTGATGAAGCTAACATAGTTGGCGAAACGCGCGTCGAGTACAGAAATAAAGTGTTTGGTGTACTGGTGATATATACTGAGTATTGTCATTGTGTCAAAGATTCCACATTCCCAACTTAGTTACATATAATATGGTTATTTTTATTTATTCTTATACTGAAACTGAAAGTATAATAATGATATATGCATAAGGATTTTTTTCAATACTATATTTTATTAAATATTGTAATTTACTGTATGCCCGCTAAAATCATGCAAACAAAGATTTCGTTTTCAAGTTTTTACAAATTATAAAGCTACAAAAATAAAAACTATTAGTACCATCGGAAAGCTGAAAGTCTCCTCTTCAAAAAGCTATCTTTTAATTTTTTTTTTTACACTCTGAAAACGCTATACTTTTTAATCACCTATCCGAATTTTTAATAAAAAAAATCTGGAAAAAAATCTATATACAAATTTTTTAAAAATTTTTCGCCCTTTCACGTGGTGCTATTAGTTTTTCAATATCTTTTTTATTTTTCGGAATATTACCGAAAAACCGAATTTTTGATTTTATTTTGGATTTTGTGGGCTTAGCGTACATCAAACTTTTTTTTTCATTGTATTCTACGCCCAAAAAGCTACCAATGTGCCAAAATGCAGCCTGTTAATATTTAATGAGAGCTCAAAACCCCTGGAGACTGGGCTATTTAAAATTTATTCAAAAATAACTCTTAAGAGTTTGTTATTATTTGTCTTACGTTATCTCTATGTAATCGACGATTATATTATTGCTATTGCAAGACCAGACAACCGTTACGACCACCACGCACAGGCAATCTTATAAAGCTATTGATAACATATGGCGTTTAAATAGTGAACTTTTGCAAAAATCGAAAAACAATTTGTGGCGAAAAACCAACACACAATTACGCACAGATGGTTAAAATCTTATTTAGGGGAAGTTTTCAACCCCCACATGTCAGTTTGGTCACTAAATAACTAAATTAAACTACTAAACAGGACGCTTTGGGGAAAGATTAATTATAGAGTGCAAGACAGTTCGTGCACTGCATGTGTATGTAAATTTTAAAAATTTATTGGTCGATGAAACGAATAAAATAGACTAATGTTTAAACGTACAGTCGGTCAAGTAAGTACGTGTCCGCGATAATTCATTTTTTGTAGATGCGATTCTAGCAGTTCAACAAAAAATCGGTAGAGGGAACCTTTGTCTACGACGCATTTTAGTAAAAGTATCAGTAGATTCTTAACTTAAATCGAAATCATGTAAAATCCAAAACACCAGTCTTTCTTTGTCTCCATCCAAAGGGGCCTAAAATAACACATTCTGCTGCGGCTTAATATATTAAAAAGTCTGTGTCGTTTGTGAAGAAGTAGATAAATCGTTTTAACGAGACGTAAAATGTCGACGACTTGCCAAAATGTGACTCGGTAGGCAAAGTTCTCCGAAAGTCGAAAAAAAAACGAATCTTGTCTTTGTTTTCACGAGACCCGAAATTGACACTATGTCAAGGAGCAGCAAAATTAAGAAAATCGGGTTTGAATGCTTTCCATGAGACCATTCGACAACATCTTCGTGCTCATGACGTCAAGTTTCGAAGAACGTTGAAAAAAAACCTTTGCTGGGGGAAAATCACTTCGCGAAAAGGCTCACTTGGCTCCACGATAAGATACTAAAGTGGCCGTAACAATCGCCGGACGCCAACCCTATTGAAAACGTTTGGCCCCTTGAAAAGAGAAAGCTCAGAGGAAATACTCTGGGGACTTTGATTCAGTTGTCTCCCGAGATTCGAAAAATTTGGAGATCATTGCCGCGTGAGTATGCAGAAAATCTCATCGACAGCATTCTTCGAAGATGCTAGGCGATTATTGATGCAGGAGGCGATTAAACAACTTACCAAGGGCAGATCGATCCAATGCACATCTTAGAACTTAGAGAATACCTTGCGTGCAAATATGACAGTTTAATTCAACAGTAAAGGTTTTTTCCATAATGGCGCTTAATTAAATCCAATTTTCAATTTTATTCTTTAATTCATATTTCTACTTTATCGTTGTATTTAACTAATTACTCTAATATAGATATTAACGTGTTAGTGTAAATTTATCAATGCTAATCACCAGCGAAGCTTTAAAATGTAATGTTAATATTTAAACCATTAAACATAATAATAAAACAGCAATTCATGTTTTTCTTGTCATCCTATTATATTAGTTTAAAACACAACATTATTAATTATGATTTTTTAAGATTATAATAAAATGGTTTGAAAATTAATTGGTATATCTGTCACTAACATAATAGATTTGTTGATTTATATTTATTAATTATGGAATTATTAAATTAAAAAACAAGTAAATACTTTAGAACGGTAGTTGGGTCATTCTACGGAAAATGGAATAAGGTATAAAAAATAGAAGTAAATAGTAATTCTCCAAAAAAATTTCACTATATCTTTTTACCACGATGGTGTTTCGTTGTGTTTATATATATATATATATATATATATATATATATATATATATATATATATATATATATATATATATACAGATAGCTTATTCCATCCATAGTCGGAAGTAAGCTTCCCCAAGTTGTCTTCAATGAGCTCTGTTATTTGCTTTTTGCATCCAGCCATGTCCCGCTAATCATTTTATGTCGTCCGTCGATCTCTTTTGCATCTTTTATGTTCCCTAGGTCTCCATTCAATCATACGGGGTGTCCATCTGTTATCATTCATCTTTGCTATATGCAGTTCCATCTTAATATACATATTCGTTGTATTACATCTGTCACTTTTGATCTTCTTCGTATCTCGATGTTAGGAATATAATCTTGGTATTTAATATTTAGCTTTCTCCTTTTCATTTCTCTTTGGGTTACCTGGAGTATTTATTATACTTTTATTTAAAGCCCACGTTTCAGTGGCATATGTTAATACCGGTAGTACATATTGGCCATACTTTATAATCTGTGACTTGTTGCTAGTGATTTTGCAGTGGGTTTTTAAAGTGTATTAAAAATGAGCGAGAGAAATTGTGAAATTCCATTTCAAGTTCGAAAGATTATAATTGATTTGTGGAAAGATGGAAAATCATACAGAAATATAGGAAAAATTGTTAAAATGTCGCATGCTACTGTTCAGTACATTGCAAACCAGTGTAAATCAACGGGTTCCTATAAAATTCGACTACGCCCCGGTCGTCCCAAGAAACTGACTCCACGTGAAGAGGCCAGTATTGTTAGACAGATAATTATAGACAAAATGAAAAGTGCACCAAAATTAAAAGAAGAAGTACGGGAACTATTTTCGAAAAATGTTTGTTCATAGACAGTGAGAAATTTTTTACACAGGGCAGGTATAATGGGTGTGCAGTCAGGAAGATGCCGTTAATTTTGGAAGCTAAGCGCAAAAAGCGGTTAGCCTTTGCTAGGGAATACGTTACTAAACCACTTGAATTTTGGGGATCCGTAATCTTTAGATGAAACTAAAAAAAAACTTTCTGGATTTGATGGCAGGACTAAAGTTTGGAGAAAGAAGAATACCGCATTCGATATTAAAAACGTTTGTTCCACGGTGAGACAAGGAGGTGGCAGTGTTCTGCTTTGGGGATGCATGTCCGCTAGAGGGTTGGAAATTTACATTTTATTAATGGTACCATGGATCAGCATGTTTATCTGAACATTTTGAGAGACTGTTTAAGAGAAAATGTGTCCAAAAATTAGCATTCGAAATAAGATACATTTTCCAACAGGACAATGATCTGAAACATACCGCAAACTTGGTGCGAGAATGGATGATCCATAATGTGTACGACACTAGCTACATTATACCTCCGAAATCACCCGATATTAACCCCCCATCGAGCATTTATAGGAGGAACTTAAACGGCGCGTTCGCAAACATAATGATTCAAATAAAGAATAATTAAAAAATAGAATATTGAACGAATGGGAGAACATGCCAGCAGAAGTTACTAAAAAGCTGGTTGCAAGCATGACAAAAAGGTTACAGGAGATTATCAAGGCCAACGGCGGGCGGTCCCACTAAATATTATTTTAAACGAAGTTGTTATTTTCCGTTAAACTCCGTCAAACTATTACTAGTAATTGTTAAGTTTATGGAGTCTTTTTTGACATTAATTTTGTTTACATTTTATAACAATGATGTAACTTCTAAATAAAATGTTTCGCAGTTGTTTTTAATACTAATCCTCGTTGGTTAAGTTTCAAATATTAATTTAAATATGTTTTCTCAGAGTTCCAATTAATTAGTTAAACATAACAGAAAAATAGTATAGAAAGCAGGTGGTGTATTGAGACTTTTTGGACTGACTGGATATGTATAAAGGGTTGTTGAAAATGTATTAAGCCTATTGAGGTCAAAATTGCGACAATTGTTTTTTATATTTTGGAAGAATGTTATTAAACCAAATATATGCCATCTTGTTCGTTGAACTACAACCATTTTTCTGGCAATACTATAATTCTGTCACTGTAGAACTTTTGTGGCTTCTAGGCAAAAATTATGATAAGCGATTTTTGCAGGCCCCTATTGAAACTTAACACCATTCAGGGAGTTCTGTAGAGACTGAAACTAATGGGAGTCTGACGGTGGATGCTAGAAGCATTAAAACTTCCTAACCAAGCCCTCTCAATTTTTTCCGAGTCGTCAAAAATGGTTGTGGTCTGTCGTTGGCATTGTCGATGACGGCACCCTTTGTTTTGACTAGTTCTGGCTAATTTTTTTTAATCGTTACCTTGAATCATGTCAGTCGTTGTCAGTAGAATACAGGATCAATCGTTTTGGCCAATTTGCAGCAACTCATGATGCAAGATTCTCTTCCAATTCCACTAAACAAAAAACATCAGCTTTGGCTGATGTTTTCAAATATATATAATATATATATATATAATAACCGTGCCCGCGGCTACGCTCGCGTGGACTTGATTTACTATTATCGTCACTGCCCTTGTTACCTAACGGAATAAAATATATCCTATAACCTGGCCAGAGAACATATGTATTTTACAAAAGAACATGTAAATCGGATAAGTGGTTCTTGAGTGCTAAGCGCACTAAATGACAGACAGACCGACAGAGAGACGTTGAGTTTTATATATATTATATTTTTTTTTTGAAAAATATTAAGAATTAAAAAAAGAACACGTAAATCGAATTAGTGATTCTCTAGTGATAAGCGCACTATCGGACAGACAGAGAGACGTTGCATTTTATATATATTTGTGTATTCTTTATTACATGATATTGTTCCATATTTAACGGTTTAGGCAGCGTATTGCAAAAGAGAGTGGGCTAGCGGCAAACTTTTTTCCGACTCAATTCACTATTATCGTCACTGCTTATTTCTTATATTAACTAACGTAATAAAATATGTCCTGTACCTGGTCACTGAACAAATGTATGAATAAAAAAAAAAGACATAAATCGGATAAGTGGTTCTCGAGTGATAAGCGCACTAACGGACAGACAGACAGACAGTGAGACGTTGCATGTGTATATATATATATATATATATATATATATATATATATATATATATATATATATATATATATATATATATATATATATATATATATATATATATATATATATATATATATATATATATATATATATATATTTATATGGTGCTGGTGGAAATTATCATAAGTAAGGATTACTGTGTTGGTAACTGCAAATATATCTGGAACAGAGAAAAGAAATTTACCAGTAAAGTACAAATCAAACAGTAAAGCCTGGATGACACAAATTTTTAAAAAACAAACCGATCGAATGGGACAAAGAATTAAAATTCACAAACAGAAAGCTCCAGCCTATGGATCAAGGTATGATACATTCTTCAAAATGTCATTATAGAAAGATTTTACTTATGAAAATATTAGAGACGATCGATAAAGGTAACATTTTTTCTGTAACTCTCTTGGACGCTATAAACTTTATCCATATGGCTTGGCAGAGTCAGTAGAGAAACCTTTGCAAACTGTTTTATGCATGGCGGATTTTTAAGGAAGGAATGTAGATATGACTCAGATGATGAGCTACCGTTGACTCAGTGGATTAAAAAACATCGAGAAGATCCTACTGATTGTCTAGAATTTGTTTATGATGTTGACATTCAACAAAGTACAGTGGAAATTGAGATTAAAAAGATGTTTAATCACTTTAATTTTGAAGAATATGTATGTGCTGATAATGAATTAATGACGAGAGAAATATTAACTGATGATCAACTTGTGACATTAGTGACTTCTGGAAGGATTTTAAGCGATAATGACGACGAAGACGAACTTGGAGAAGAAGATAATATTTATGTTCCATCCATTTCAGAAACGACTAATTTTTTGGAATCGCGTGAAGTTCCTGAACATATATAGCGTGGTTTTTGTGACCTTGACAATTATATAAATACCATTTCTTTTTCAAGTAAAACTGTACAAACGAAAATTACTGATTTTATTGTATAAACTACATATTTTAATGTTTTTGTGTGACTTGTTTTATTTTCCTTTGAACGTTTTCTTTTAATTTAATAATTATTGTTATTATTATTTATTTAGTATTAGCGCCTAATCTAAATAAAAAAGTAGTGAAAAATGATATCAGATATTGTTTACTCTTCGCATATATATATATATATATATATATATATATATATATATATATATATATATATATATATATATATATATATATATATATATATATATATATATATGTATATATATATATATATATATATATATATATATATATATATATATATATATATATATATATATATATATTATGTACACTTTCTATCAGCCCATCTCAATTGAAACAAATGTTGAAATGAAAGAAAAAGAGTGCATCAATAAGCGAAAACTACGAAAATGGAGAATTAGAAATTCTAATCAATCAATATTTACTGTTTTGATTTTAAAAAATCCAGAAAGTCGTGTTACAAATGTCGTTGAAGTTCTTGTCAAAACATATTACATGATTGAAAATTATATTTGTTTTTGTTA
The DNA here is from genome assembly GCA_019049505.1 of Pachyrhynchus sulphureomaculatus. Taxonomy (NCBI): domain Eukaryota; kingdom Metazoa; phylum Arthropoda; class Insecta; order Coleoptera; family Curculionidae; genus Pachyrhynchus; species Pachyrhynchus sulphureomaculatus. Next base: position 88,221,353 of record CM032456.1, read on the forward strand.
TTTAGCCCAGGAAAACAAGGATTTAACTTTTTTCTACCAGGAGATAATCCGATCTATGGAAGAAGATGAATAAATGTTACGTGGTTAAATAAGTTATTAATTAATTAAATTAGTTCAGGTTAGGACACTTAGAGTGTGGACATTCTAAGTGTCCTTTTATTATGTTTTTTTGTGATCATACCTACTACCTGGCCAACAAAAATGCAAATTTTATTGTTTTCACCAGAGATGAATTAATTGCTAAATTTTTGTAAGTAATTTCTCATACAACCTTATAATTTATTGAACCACATTTCAAAAACGAACGTCTTAAGTTTATTTCTTTGTACCTTGTTTGCATTTTTAGAATTCAGAAGAAGCTACCATTAGGCAGCGAAAGCTCGATAACAAAAATAAAAAGCAGATATTAGAGCCTTTAGATCTTTGATTGCTCATCTCTTCTCCTTATAAGGGCGTTTCCCAGTAGTTCCGATTGTTTGTTGCCAGTACCCTGATACTGTCCTTCCTCTTTCTTCTATATATATATAATATATATATATATATATATATATATATATATATAGATAGTAGAAAAAAACAAAACTGTGCATAGCATAGCAGCTTAACAAGTAGTAACCATACAAGGTCCCTACCGAAAGACAAAATTTCAAATCAATATCCGCTGACAAATTCGTCTCAGGCGTCGCCGATTGATTCCCGCGATTGGCGCTGTAATATGCAAGTTGGGGTGACTGGCAGTATCTGTCGGCATGTGCCCCTCGGCATAAACCCCATTTAAAACGCAGCGAATTTCAATTTAGACCCTAAAGTTACCCAACCAAATTATCCTTCAATTGGGTTTTAGGAAATAAATAAAGACATTCTGCAACAAGGTGGTTAACATATTCGTAATAGATTGGAGGGTGGATATTTGTTTTTACATCGACACGCCCCTATTAATTTATCTATTAAGTATATTATCAGGGTAATCCAATCTTGATATTTAATTAGGTAAGTATTTTAGAGTTTGAATTGTAAACTCTATTTAATCTATAACATAATTCTAATTCTATTTGTCTATCAGTGATTTGCTAATTATTTACTTAACATATATCAGTTCTAAAATTTTCGAAACAACATGTAGGGAATATTTCATATTTTCTAACAGTAACAAAAAGTATTCATCGGGGATATATTTTTGGATCACTATTATTTATCTTATATACCTTTGACTCTATCACACATGAAATCCTTTAGCCTTTGCTGCTGATACTCAAATTTATAATCTTTTTTCGTCTTTATGTGCCATATCCGATTCCCGGACGTTGGCAATCACTATGGAGATTGGTTTTCTGTTCTCAGCTACTCTAAAGGGATCCCCAGCTTTTTGGATGCCTGTCCATTCTCTGATATTCTTCAGCCAGGTTATGTGCCTACTACCGACTCTACGCCTCACTTCAATCTTTCCATTCATAATTAACTGGGGGAAGTACAGTTAAAAAACTCGAAAAAATAACCGTTTTTGTCTGGAAAAAGCGGACCCAGCTTCGTCCTTCGATATTGGCGGCGTCTGCCTTTGGTAGGTTCCCTCTTATTTTACCAAGAACAAACTAAATTTATTGATTTTATATGGCTAAATGGCTTTTGGATCGACGTTTCTTTGGGCCCTAAAGCTGGGTCTGGTCTCGGCGGCGTCTGTCCTTTGTAGCGCTTGACTTTTTTTTGTGTCAACAAATGTTATGGTACTTGATTCAAGTGGTTAAACGATAGTCCATTTTTGGATGTAGCATTTTGGGCATTCTGGGGCACGGGGGCCGCAAAACCAACGTTAAAGGCTGTTATTCGACTCAGTCCGATAGAATGAACAACTAGGCAGACGGTTAGTCGACAGGTCAAAATTTCGGGTTGCCCTCTTGGTCTTATATAAGTATGTTTTAATTCTTATTATATGTAGGTATATAGATTTTTACCCTTTTATTTATGATTGCTATCTCCATGTGGAATTGACTAGTTTGCGTCTTACTCACCGTTTTCTGTGAGATTGTCAAAGGTTTAGCCCCATATGTCAAGATTAGGACTGAGTTTAATTTTACTGTATTGGTTACTTCGTTATATGCCTTTTCCCTAAATTGCATATATCTGGAATATACAGGGTGGTCCAAATTGGACACTTTTAAAGGTAAACCCCTTTATCTAAAGGAGATAGACGAAAACTGATGTTGATGTCTGAGGCTCGATTTTTTTGATAAATTCAATGGTGAAAACCGCATATCGATATTTAGTACCGTTTCAGATATACACGGTGTTTTTCAAAAATCTGCATTTTGGAAAAATGTTTGTAATTCTTTTCCTATTGAAAATTTTTGATTTCTGTAAAAACATTCTCAAAGCACTTTTTGACGTGGATTTCAACAGTGTAAGTTACATTTTTTTACAAGTAATATTTTAATAGATATTAACGCAAAAATATATTTTTTAAATGGGATATCCTGTATATTTTTCCTTATCCGAATAGAGCTTTAAATTACCATTCTAAAAATATAGCACACTTTATATTTTGCTTAAATCTACTTCAAAATATAAAGGTTTTCAGTTTTTACGCGAGTTTTAAATGCACATTTTGTGAAGTAGGCTTTGGACTGAGCGACAATATCAATTGTTTACCGATATCAGTCAAATCGTAAAAAAAAATTCCCAGAAATAACTCAGTCATAATTACAATGAAATTTATTAAATGCTATAGTACTTTAAACTATGTAGAAAATAAAACAATTTATCCGAGTAGAGCAAACTAAAACAAAACAATTTTCTATAAGAGATGTTCAAAATGTCGACCAGTTTCATTTACACATGGGCGGCACCTTTTCGGGACACTTTTTACCACACTGATTAGTTCAAGAGGAGTGAGAGCTGCAAAACTTTGTATCACTGCGACTTCTAACCCTTGCCTGGTGTTTGTCGGCAACTTAAAAATTAGGTCTTTCAATCTTCCCCAGAGATAGAAGTCCATGGGTGTTAAACCCGGCGACCTTGCCGGCCAACGATTCGGACCTTGGTTGGCTATCCAGTTATTGTCGAAATTGGCCGATAAAAAATTTCTGATAATTGCAGCGTTATAAGGGGGTGCCCCGTCGTGTTGAAAAAATATATTTCTAAAGTTTCATTAACGGCAGTTGATTAACAAGCGGTTCTATTTGCTGCCTTAAAATTTCTAAATATCTCTGAGAGGTGAGTGTTCCTTCGTAAATAAATGTACCTATAACCCGGCTCTAAAAATTCCTGTTCACACATTAAATCCAAATCTGCCTTGATTTCTTTGCTCCACAACCACGTATAAGAATTGTAACGGTTAAAAATACCTTCATTACTTCCATAAGCTTCGTCTGTCCAAATGTAATTTAATAAAAAATTCGGAATATGGTTACAATTCTCCAGAAACCATTGGCAAAAAAAAACTCTATTCCCTCTTATCCCTGTTTGATACATAATTTTTGGGTCGTCTTCATTGCGATTTATTTGACAATTCAATAACTGATCCTTAAGTAAAATTTGACAACTACGAGTAAACAATTGAATTAAACCATATGGCCGCTCCGTCCAAAGCCTACTTCACAAAATGTGCATTTAAATTTCGCGTAAAAACTGAAAACCTTTATATTTTGAAGTAGATTTAAGCAAAATATAAAGTGTGCTATATTTTTAGAATGGTAATTTAAAGCTCTATTCGGAAAAGGAAAAATATATATAGAGTATCCTATTTAAAAAATATATTTTTGCGTTAATAACTATTAAAATATTAGTTGTAAAAAAATGTAACTTACACTGTTGAAATCCACGTGAAAAAGTGCTTTGAGAATGAGAATGAGAATTACAAACAGTTTTCCAAAATGCAGATTTTTAAAAAAAACACCCTGTATATCTGAAACGGTACTAGAAATCGATATACGGTTTTCACCATTGAGTTGATCATAAAAATTGAGCCTCAGACACTGACATCAGTTTTCGTCTCTCCTTTAGATAAAGATTTACCTTTAAAAGTGTCCAATTTGGACCACCCTGTACATGGGAATTTTGTAACGCATTTATAATTCGCCATATTTCGATTGATCCGAAGGCCTTGTTATAGTCTCTAAAAGTTAAGTATTAGTCCTGATTATATTCTATGCTTATTTCGATGATGTTTTGAATTGATTGTATCTGATTTCTGTTTGTTTATTGTTGTGATACACTTTGAATCTGTTTTTTAGTCTTAGACTTAACATATTATTTTCATAAGTAACATGATATTAAAATTAAATAATATATTATTGAAAAATTAGTCGTAATTTCCAATAAATATTAATATTCTATGTGAACTTTCCATGATATTTGCTTACCATGGAAAGTTCAAGAACAGTAAAATTACACGTTGTCCGTTATGAACCAGTACGTCTAGTTAATAATAATAATAAGTAAAATCACTAAACGACAAGCAAAGCGAACAAAAATGTATACCTCATAAGCTTGTAGTCGTGTGTTATTCCTCCTCTTCTGTCCTATTACCCTTGGCAGGGCGTGGTGGCTACGCATGAGCTGGTTCTTCGTACTTGATCCTTCCAGATCTCTCGGTCTCTTATGCAAAGCTTTTCCAACAAGGGGTTGCAGTTGGTCTATCCATTTTGCTGACTTTTCCTTCGACCAGCAGTTTCTCCATGTCTCTTTTTCTGGCAGTGTGTGACCAAGATATATGAGGTAGGCTTGATTTACCCGTTTGAGTAACCTAGTTTTCACGTTCATCTCCTTTAACACTGACGCGTTAGTCTGCTGCTCTGTCCAGGAGATTCGAGGAACTCGTCTGTATATCCACATCTCGACACTTTCGACCCTTTCTGTCAGTTCGTTTTAGTGTCTAGATTTCGATTGCGTACATTGCAATGGGAAATATGAGCGCATTAACGAGTTGTAATTTGGTCGTCTTCGTTATTATGCGATCCTTCCAGATTTTTGTTAATTTTTTGGTTGCTGTCTTGGTCATGATTATCCTCCTCTTGATCTCATCCGATCATCCTCCAACGTTGGTGACGAACGCGCCTGGGTTGTGTTATTAAAGTAGGTAAATTCAGGATAATAATACCCGGTGGGACTTATTGTAGAATCACTTAGAAATATAAAAATCGCACAATTTTCGGTTCTTCTCCTATCCATAAATACTTTTATTTTAATTTTTCTTTAATAAAAAATCACAGGTTATTCAGTCCCCCATTAATTTCTTGGTGAATTATTTCTATTCCGCTTTTGCCTTAGAGTTTCTGGCCTCTCTGCTTCGATATTATAATTTCTTTAATTTTGCTAATTGCATCCTTTATATTTTATTAAAACATTAAACTTTAAAAGGGAAAGCAATTACGTATCCCAAGGAAAAAATATGAATTTTACAGAAGATCCGTTTTCTCGTCTGTGAAAAGAACTATAATCTCTATTCCGCATCAGTAATCAAGAACTTAATTATTCATATTGAGTTTAAATACAGAATTGTAATTTATCTGAATATTAGATGTTTAGATGGTATCAGTTAAAATCTTAATAAATACTAATACAATCTTATGGTTTTTATATAGAGACTAGCTGTGTTCGCGGCTCCGCTCGCGCACACTACAGAATTATCGTTTAGGTTTTTTTGCTGGCGGCAAACTTCTTTCCGACTTAATTCACTATTATCGTCACTGCTTATCCCTTATGTTACCTTACGTAATAAAATATATACTGAAATCTGGCCAGCGAAGTATGAATTTAAAAAAAATACGTAAATCGGCCAAGTGGTTCTCGAGTGATAAGTGCACTACTAACAGACAGACAGGCAGATACGTTTCGTTTTATAATACGAGGGCCGCCTTTTAAGTTTTTACAAACGACCGCTAGATGGCGCTATCGAGATGTGACATTACCATTGTTGTAAAATTTGGCACTTGTTATTGTTAAAACAGTGGCAGCTCAGGTTTTCGTTGGATGATTTTCTACGATTTTAGGAAAGACCCAATTCAACAACAATACCTCGAATCGTTTCGTCCAACTTTTGGTAATGAATCACCATCAGAAAAGACTGTTTACAACTGGTTTACAGAATTTCGTCATAGTCGTGCTTCCGTCAGCGATAAATTTCGTGAAGGTTGACCAAAATCGGTTGTTGTTCCAGAAAACATAAATGCTGTGCGCAACATGATTGAAGAGGATCGGCATGTGACTTACCGTGAAATGGAGATATCCTTAGGTATATCGAAGACTGCAGTATATTCAATTTTGCATGCACATTTAGTTGTGGACAAGATCTGTTCCCGATGGATTCCGCATAATTTAATCGAAACTCAAAAACAGGCTCGTGTCAGTTGGTGTAAGGAAATTCATACCAGCTGGAAACTAAGCAACAATCAACTCTTTGAGTGTTCCAAAATGAACCGAATCCAATACAAGTGGTTCGTTCGCTAAGTACTTCCAAGAAAATTATCGCTTGTTTCTTTGGTTATACTGGATATGTTGCAACCATTGCTTTAGAGGATCGAAGAACAGTTAATGCTGAATGATATACAATAATTTGTTTGCCAGAAGTAATCGATGAAATCAGGAAAAAACCACCGAAAACTTCGCATTATTCTTCATCAAGGCAATGCCAGCTTTCACAGATCACGTCAAACAATTGATCATTTGACGGAGAAAAAAAACATCGAATTAATGTCTTATTGATCGTATTCATCTGATTTATCGGCTAACGACTTCTTTTTGTTCTCGAATGTCAAAAAGAAATATGTCGACAGCGTTTTTCATCACCTCAAGAAGCTGTTGAATACTCCTAAAACCATGTTTTTGAGGTGCCAACTTCAGAGTGGAAAAAATGTTTGGAGAATTGGTTTGAACGCATGTAAAAGTGTATAAATCTTAAAGGCGAATATTTTGAGAAATAATAAAATGATTTATCCGAAAAGTTTTTTTCTTTCATGGTTTTTGTAAAAACTTACCCTTTTACATAGGGAAATGGGGATACATAATAATCCTGTGATCCCTTATTACCAAAATAAAATTTTTGTAGAGCTAATTGTAAGATATTTTTTAATAATCAAAAAATGTTGATAAAAGAGGCTGTATTTTATATTTTTTTCATAAAATTACTTGAGTTCTCAATCAAAAACCCAGAGGTAAAAAGTGACTATATATGTAAAAGAATTAAAGAACATAAAGAAGGCATATTGGTAGAAATTTTCCACAGAGATCGAACCCGACCTTTACGAAGAACAAAAGAAAATCTCTGATCTACTCAGAAGTAGAAAAAGAGCTGTTAATGAAGAAGTAAAAACTAAAAGAAGAGCTGTTAGATAAAAAAGAGAATATACCTCAAGAAGAAACACATGAAGCATTAAAAAAACTAAAGAACAGAAAAAGTCCTAGGCCTGATGACATCACCAACAAAATGCTCAAGTATGGTGGTATTGGAATAGAAAAACTTTCGACAACCTTATTTCAAAAATTAATTTTAAGCCCTAAAATTCCTGAAGATTGGAGGAACAGTATTACGATTCCAATATTCAAAAAAGGAAATGAAAACGATTCCAGCAATTACAGATCCATTACACTGCTAAATTGCACTAGTAAATTACTAACTAAGATCATGGCTGTAAAAATAACAAAAAATAACCGAAGAACAAGATCGACTATACTTACAATTCAACAATTGATTGAAAAATCATTAGAATGAAACAAACCTCTATTTCTGTGCTTAGTTGATCTGAAAAGAGAATTCGGTAGGGTACAATTAAGAGACATGTTACAAATTTTACAAGATCATGACTTCATTAAAGTGCTTGAACAGCTCCATAAAAACCATAGGACACGTATAAAGACACAGCAAGGACTAACTGAAGAAGTGCCAATATCATCTGGAATTCGACAAAGCGATAGCATGAGTCCAACACTTTTTTAAATTAATAATTTACAATATAACAAAGAGTGTCAATGGGGGCTAATAGCGGAAACAAAACGGGACGAAAGCCTCTGAAAATATTATGCCTTGCTGATTATGCAATATTAACAGCAGAAAATGAAGATGGCAACAGCAGAAACTTATAACATGAAAATATCAGTAGACAAAATAGAATCAATGGATGTAGCTAAAGATCCTATTAGATGTAAATTAGCCGTCTATTACAAAACAATAGCACAGAACATATACTGCATATAGTTGGGTGTAGAGCTATGGAGCTCAAAGAAATCTATATCAAGAGGTACTCTATCAGACAAATAAAGCATCGAGAATATCTGGTTGTTTGAGGGACTTGGCATAGAACAATACCTACATGTCCACGGAAAGCAAAGTGCCTATAAATAAAATCGTGATAAGACCAGCGTTAACAGATACAGCAGAATCAAGAGCGGAAACATCTAAAACAAAAACCCTCATCGGAGCTATAGAAATGAAAACACTGCACACTCTCAAAAGAATAATCCTGAGAGACCAGGTACTCAAGATTCAAGACAACGTTCGTTTCGCAAGATCAGGATTGCGATACCGGAAGGATTACGTAAGAGGATGCTGCCAACCATTATCTGGACAAGATGGGCAAAAGATGAATAACCAGAAACAAGAACACCTCCCGGTCGACCACCAAAAAAAGAAAGCTGGACATCTACGTCACAAAAGGCTTAAAAGCAGATAAACCAAGACCGTGTCTTATAAGAAGAAGAAAAAGAATTCAAGAACATTAAATGGCAGTACAACTTCGTAACATTTCCATTTTAGCACTTGCAGAACACCATCATGAAATATCTTTGACAGAGATCCTAGCAATAAAATTCCTTTTTCTATTCTAGGACTATTCGGGAGTCCATCCAAATATCTAAACATCTCAGCAACCTTAACCGTGACACTGGTCTTTACCTCTCACCAATCTGTGAACAGATTATCCATGAAGCCCGCTGTCCCACCCAAGTGCGCTAATGTAAAAGGTGTGTACAAGCAGTTTTAAATCAGTTTCGTGCTAGATTCTAAAAAAGTCAGTTCTCGAAACAAGCTTTGAGGAAGGCGGAGGATGATCAACGAAACGATAGCATCACTTTTTTAATGGGCGCAGAAGAAATCCAAAAGAGTTCTATATCTGTATCTATAAGATCAGTAACCTGCGGAAGTTTTTTTTATCAAAATTGAATCTGTGTGTATGTTACGAAAGCTCTGAAAGGTGATCATAGAACAAGATATTCTAGAACAAGTTTTCGCATGAGATATAATGTTATGAAATATGCATCATGCAAACTATTTTACCATAAATTTTCTGCAGCATCTGGATATCAGCAAAAGTTCAATGAATTTAACGATTTTTAATAGCACATACTATAGAATATAGTTCGTTGCGCACACATCTCCGATTACATCAAGAAAATTATATTTATCTGGGCATTGTCGTCGCACAATCGCACCGCATATATTATGTCGAAATGGTCATGACACTGTTTATGAAATATTTAAGGGGGTCGTCGCGCCTTGATCTTTCCTTTCCTCCTACGCCGACTGGCGGTGAGATCAAAGAGTCATAACGCGTCACGTAGCATTCGGATAGTGCAATTTGTCGACCACGTCACGACCACATGATGTCTGATGGAAACAAATACAAATACGTTCGCAAATAGTCGAAAGATTTTACAATGGACAGTTTTATTGTAGTTTCAATGCAATATATTATTTTTAAAAAGCTTTTTGCACGGTAGGTGTTCAAATTCATATTGTTTAATTTAGCAGTGGAATTAGACAAGAGTACTAAGGGGACTACCCTTCCTCCCCGAATTTTGATCAAGTCAGGAATGATAGATCCAATAAATACTTCGTTGTATTTTAATTATTTATATTTTAAAATACTTAGTATTTTGTCGCAGTATTTTCACATTCATAGATGTTTACGAGGCTAAATTGAAAAGTCTTGTAAAAGCAAGGTAAATAACATTTTTTTGCAAAAACAAAAATCCAGCGGGATTCCAAATTTTTTACTCCCACAGAAAAAAATTGTTTCGAATTGTGCATAGTACTCGTTTACAGCACAGAAAACTTCTTCATTCGATGAAAATTTCTTCCCCTCAAGCCAACTTTTGAAGAAAGCAAAAAAAGTCACTCGGGGCCAAGTCTGGAACATAGGGGGGTGAGGAACTATTTTGAAGCCCAGCTCGTGCACTTGTGTCACTGCAACGGCTGATGTGTGAGTAGACGCATTGTCCTGGTGAAAGAGCACTTTTTTGCGCGCTAACCTTGGTCGCTTCTGCTTCAACTTACCATGCAAACGGTCCAATAACGTTGCATAATAAGAGCCAGTCACTGTTTAACCTTTTTCCAAACAGTCAAGCATGATGCCCTGTGAGTCCAAAAAAAAGATTCCATCACTATTCCCGTAAAAAAAACTGTATTCGCTTTTTTCGGTGCACCTTCACCTTCACCAACCTACTGTTAACTGCCATTTTGTCTCTGGGGTGTAATGGTGTCGTCTACGGTCACAAAATGACACCAGAAATCCTTCGAATTACCATTTTGAAGTATCCTTCCTCGTGGGTTTTTGGTCTGGGGTCGACAAATGTGGCATCTAGCGCGCATTCAGCCACACTTATAAAACTTCATGCAGGATATTATGTACCCGTTCATATGAGATGCCTACCATCTCAGCATTCTCCCAAAGCTTAATGTGACCATCTTTCATCATGATACCATGAGTTTTATCGACCATCTCATCAGAAGAAACCTCAATCGGGGTCCCTGAACGTGCAGCATCTGCAGTGCTTGTACGGCCTGGTTCAAATTCATTTATCCAGTAATAAAATTGGTCTTGAGTGCTGGTGTAGACTCTCAATAAACTTCTTGCGGTTCAGTTTTTATCTGTGCCACAGTCCAATTTTTTAAATAAAAATGTTTTATCACTATAAGCGGCTTTATCCATTTCTATGACACTTGTAACACACCGGTCACTTACGATAGCTGCCAACAAATAACTGCGCGTTGCATGTATTTAAAACTTTGAACACAACCATTACAAGAATCCTGCTTACCATTAGTCATGCTGCTTAACAAAATTTCCCGCCATTTTGTAGAAATTTATCACACTTATCAATCCACCTTCTTATTCTATTCATGGAGACCCATCTCGCAGAAATTTACTGACTAATCCACCCTCCTATAGGTTGTGTTTTTAACTGTCTATTTTCTCTTTTCATTTCTCATAATACAATTATTATACTTGTATTTCTCCTTAGTTAATCTATTCAAGCAAATTATTCTCACATATCAGAAGAAAAAAAAAATTGTCAAGTTAATAACACAAAATGTCAAAATAATAAGGTGAAAGTTATTTACATTTTAAAGTTTAAAAAACTCGTTTTGAAAACTTAAATTGTTTATAAATAAAAAAAACGCAAAAGTTTTTCGAAGTTCAAAAACTCAGTACAATATGGTGATACCCCAGACGGATCAAATCAAAATATTGCTGTATCTAAACTATACGTATCTCATCGTAATTTTGACCTTTTTTTACTGCACTATTACTATAGTGTCTCAGAAGAAGTGGCAAGAATAGTGGAAGGATTTTTTACCGATTTGGGACAGAATAATCATGATTCAAATAAATTGTAAACGCCACAAATTCAACATCATACAAGTCTGCAAACCAACATCACAAAGTATTGATGAAGAAATCGAAATATTTTATGAAGATTTAAATAAGACTCTACAACACACTAAGAAAAATGAGATAAACATGATAATGGGGGATTTCAATGCCAAAGTAAGAGATGAAAAAGAAGAGGATATTGTGGGGAATTATGGCTTGGGTAAACGTAATGATAGAAGTCAGAGACTGATCCAGTTTTCAGAGAAAAGCACGTCTCTATTATGAACACTTATTTTAAATTGCTACCCCGACGGTTATATACGTGGAAAGCCCCTGCAGATGGAAAAATATAAACAAAATCATCCGAAATCAAATAGACTATGTCATCAATAGAATACGAAATATAGTCCCATCTGCCAAAATCTATCCTGGAGCAGATATACCTACAGACCATAATTTGCGGCTTACAACTATCAAGATTTAAACTAAAAAACATGACACAAACAACAACAATTATTAACATCGACAAACTCAAAGAAGAAGTCATAAAGAAGAGGATACATGAGGAGATTGGTTGAAATTTGGGATACAAACAAGTTGGGGGAACTCATCAGGACACGGGAAGAAAAAAATGGCACCATATCAGAGAAAATACTGGAAGAAAGTCATGGATAAGCACCTGACACAAAATACAACCAAAAAGAAACAATCATGGATGACGGAGGAAATATTGGATATGATGGAAGTAAGAAGAAAGTATAAGAGCAACAATAATATAAAATAGAAAGAAACGCACAATCGAATAAAAAGAAAGATAACGAAGGCTAAAGACATGTGGCTAAATGAACAATGCACAGAAGTAGAAGCATTAGAAAAGAAACAGCAACACATTTAATTTACATAAGAAAATCAAAGAAGCTGCTGGACTAAGGTTAGAAAGGCAACCACAAGTAATAGAGGATAAAGAAGATAAATTATTACTGAACATACAAGAAAGAATAGATAGATGGGAAGAATATACGTGTATAGGGAAAATCTATCGTAATACAAGTAGACAACATAATATAAATAAGCTGAATATAACGCCCCCTCCCCCCCAACCCCATAAATAAAGACGAAATATTAGCAGCAGCAAATCAGCTTGCCCCCACTTTCCAAAAACAAAAAGGCAGTAGGAGAAGATCCTACCTACAGGAAATCATTAAAATATTTCTTGGAAAAACATAAGGACATTATACAGGACCTCTTCAATAGTGTATACAACACACATCAATTTTTATACCATTGCCGAAAAAGAAATAACCTTAGAAAGTGCGAGGAATACCCGAATATAAGTCTAATGAACACCACATTTTGAAACTCTTCCTTAAAATATTCCACCAAAGAGTATACAAAAAACTAGATGAACGTATTGGACGTTCGGCTTTAGGAACGGACTAGGAACGAAGAATTCACTATTCTTCACTCGCATTCTGATTGAAAGATGTAGGGATGTCAACTCTGATGTTTATTTATGCTTCATAGATTTTCAAAAAGCCTTTGATATGTTAAATCATGAGAAATTGATGGAAATACTACAATCGCGTAACATTGATCACAAAGACTTACAAATAGTATCAAGTTTACACTGAAACTAGACTGCCAAAAATAAAAGTTGAGAATCGCATGTCCAAAGAAATAAAAATAAAAGGTGTATGTCGGGGCTGTATTTTGTCATCCCTGTTATTCAATGTCTATTCGGAGGAAATCTCTTCAATGGAATTATAATTAATGGTGTGTGATGTAAATCACCCTCCGCTGATGGTGCTGTCATTCTAGCGGATAGTGAAGAAGGCCTACAAAGACTCAAGAATGGAATTGTTGGTGCATGTGAAGAATATGGAATGAAACTGAATATGAATAAAATAAAAAATCAATGATGGTTAGTAAAAATCCTAATACAAACATAAATATTAAAGTACATCGACAAAATACTTGAAAAGGGTAATAAAAATAACGTACTTAGGAAGCGTAATTAGTGAAGATTGGGACCACTTTATTGAAATACGCTCAAGAATTGAAAAAGCACAAAGCTCCTTTAATAAAATGCTTAGCATATCTATGTAACTATCAAGTAATCTTAAAAACAAGAACAAGAGTGCTGAGATGTGTTCTCGGTCATGTTATACGGTATAGGAGCTGCATCAATTACAGAGACAACACAACAAAGAATGGAGTCATTCGAGATGTGGTGCTATCGCCGAATACTGCGTGTTTCCACTACAAACCTGGAAATACTTGATCGGATGTGAAAAGAACGAGGAGTTGATTACAGCTGTTAAAGAAAGAAAAAGCACTTACTTTGGCCATATTATGAGAAGCCAAAAGCTGAGCTCCTGCAACTTATAAATGAAGGAAAAATAATCAGTAGGCGAGGACCAGGAAGGCGCCGCAACTTCTGGTTGAAAAATTTACGACAGTGGTTAAACACGACATCTAACTCATAAAGCACCATAAATACTGTCTAAATATTGTTAAATTTTTCATTGTGTAATATTTAATTTTGTAGTGTAAGTGTACTTTTTATACCTTGAAGTGTGATTCAGAATAATTTTGCTCTGAAGCGTAATGATAATTGTGGTCTGAAGATATGCATGTCCCCTAGTCAAATTCATAATTTTTTTTGTCCATAATGCATATTTTAAGTGAACAATATTTAAAACATTTCTTTCTAATACTTAAAAAAAGCTGAAAAGTCCCCAGTCTATTTGCCCCTTGTATGTAAAATTTGATTTTTAAATTCACTAGCTTGAACTTATAGTCAAATTCAGTCCAATCTCTTCTCTCTTCTTTCGACTTATAGCTTGATCCCATTCCCACTTTTCTTCCTCTTATCCACTGGTTGATATTTTCTATATTACATGTGCGTCTTTATGTCTTCACTCCTTGCTCTATTCCTCAGTGTCTTGTTTTTACATCTCCTAAGTATTCTCATTTCAGTTGATTTCAGCATCCTCTGTGTTTATACTTGTATCGGGTCTTATTTCAGATGTGTAGGTCATTACTGGTTGTATTACTCTCTCGTATATTCTTGTTTTGGTCTCAACGGAGAGTGAATTTATTTCTAAATATGGTATCATTGAGGCATCCCGCTATCCTATTAACCTTATATTTTACTTCTTCCTAGATCTCCATCACCTGTTCTGACATATTATATTGTTTTGCTGCTATGTGGAATTGGTACAGCAGCCTTTGCAGATCTTTCTCGGTTTTTCATCCATTATTATCGCGTCATTTGCATAATATATAATTTTAAGTTCTCTGTTACCCATTCTATACCCCTTCTTTCTTTTGACATTCTCTTTATGTGCCATATTTAATACAAGAGGACTTAAAGAGTCTCCTTGCCTGATTCCAGATAGTTGATTGGTTCTGTCATTTCTTCTGCTAATCTTGCGACTACTTTATTATCTTTATATGCATATTAGGTCTAATAGGATGTTCCTGTTATATAATAGATGAATAACGTCTTTCTATTTGCAGATTGTCGAAAGCTTTTTTTTAAGTCTATCAGGCACAAGTATGCTGGAATGTTGTATTCTATGGATCTTTCTTTTACCTGTCTCACAATAAATACGGCATCGGTGTATGAGGGCCCACTTCTGAATCCTTGCTATTCTTCTTCCAGTTGTACTTTCGCATTTATTTTTCTTGTAATAATCTTTGTTGTTAATTTCAGCGTACGTTTTAGTAGATTTATACCTTCCTAGTTATTTGGATCTTCTTTTTCTCCTTTCTTGTGCATTAGTATAACTGTCGCTGTTCTCCATTCGTTTGGGATTCTATTTGATCTTATAATCCTCTGTATTAGTGTCTGGAGTCGCTTAACCAAAGAGTGTTCCCCATATTTTGGTAGTTCATTAGGTATTGGATCTTCGCCGAGAGATTTACGGTTTTTTAATTTTTCCAGTGCTTCTATTACGTCTTCTTCCATTATATATGTTTCCTCGTTTATCGTTATATTTGGTATTTGTGGCAGTATGATACTCTGTTTCCTTTTATACAATTGTGTAAGATATGTTACCCACGTCCCTTTTTCACGTGTGTAAACTCTATTAGTTCTTTCATCACAGTTCTTTGCTGTCTTATGAATCTCCATATTTGTTTATGTTGACCATAGACCTCTGATCTTAATTTTTTTGTGTCCAGTCCAATATCAGTAGTAAAAATTGATTATCAAGGGCAGTTTTTTTTTTTTTCTCCCTAATATCCTGAGAATGTTGAATATGCTAAAAAAGATAATTTAAAAAGTAACTTTCTAACTTTGTTACATCACAATATCAAAAATGTTATACAACTTGATTATTAAATTATCTCACTAATGGCAAAAAAAAATACCCACAAAACAAAAATCGGTCGCTAGTCGTACCTTAAAGCAGACGGTGACTAGCGGCCGTTTAGAAAGCTAGGTAGTCCAGAAGATAATGATGATGACTTTTATATAATGACGATAATGTAGAGTCGAAATAAGGCAGGCGCCGGCATATAATTTGCGGCCCTGTCTTGACAGCAGTCGATATTTTTAGATAAAGTTCTTTGATGCTGCCTGCTCTTTTTGGCCCTTTTACTATGAGGATACTCATCAACGATGATGTTGCTAAAATCTATAGAGTGAGAATAAAAGAGTACGGGTTAACGGTAGCTGCTTGTAAGATTGAACCAATTATATTCACAGATATTAAACCGATTAGAAAATTATTCCTGTAATATTAACATAATAATTATAATAATTATTTATTGTTATTTTAATTTTAATTTTTTTTTTATCATTCTTGTTAGATTTGAAAGAATTATAGTAAAGTACAGAACTGGCTAAATATTTTTAAAAATAATTCTGTTTAAAGTATCATCTAGAATCCTACAAAAGTAATTAAAAAGTAAGTGGAAAATGAACATCTACCAGCATTATTAATAAAATTATAACTTCATACATACGCATCTTATGGTGCATATCGGATAACTATTTCAAGGCACATTTTCCATTCATATATTTTCCAATTTAAATTAGAAGATTTAATCTCATAGCGTTTCAAAGAAGATTAAGAATAACCTGAATTCACTGACTGATTTCATTCATCGAGGACTAACTAACTATAAAACTCAAAAGTCACGAAATCCTTGGTAAAATATACCAAACCTATTGTTGTAAAATTTGACATTTGTTATTGTTAAAACAGTGGCAACTCAGAAATTGGCAGAATAGTTTGTTTACAGTGAGCCTTTAAAAAAAAGTTTTGTGAACAAATGGAAATTTCACGTGGATGATTTTAGTAAAGGCCTGATTTAACAGCAAAGCCTCGAATCTCTTTTTCAACTTTTGATAATGAATCACCATCAGAAAAGAGTGTTTACAATTAGTTTGCTGAATTTCGTCATGGTCGTGCTTCCGTCAGCGATGAATTTCGTGAAGGTTTGACCAAAATCGATGGTTGTTCCAAAAAATATCGATGCTGTGCGCAACATGATTGAAGAGAATCTGTATGAGACTTACCGTGAGATGGAGGCATCCTTAGGTATATCGAAGATTGTAGTACATTCGATTTTGCATAAACATTTAACTGTGGAATAGATTTGTACCAGATGGATTCTGCATAATTTGATCTACACTCAAAAACAAGGCTCATGTCAATTGGCGTAAGGAAATGCTCAAAAAATTCGACCGCAAAATCCGTAGACAACACCGTAAAAAGCAGACGAAACTTGTATATATTAGTACGAGCCGGAAACTAAGCAACAATCAACAGTATGGGTATTCCAAGATGAAGTGAATCGAACAAAAGTTGTTCGTTAGCGAAGCACTTCTAAGAAAATGATCGCTTGTTTCTTTTGTTATACTGGACATGTTATAACCATTGCTTTAGAGGATCGAAGAACAGTTACTGCTGAATGGTATACAACAATTTTGCCAGAAGTCGTTGATTAGATCACGAAAAACAATCGAAAACGTCGCATCATTCTTCATCATGACAATGCCATCTTTCGCACAGCACGTCAAACTTCAAATTAAAAGTCTCATTGCCCGTAATGACCTAATTTATCTCCTAACGGATTTTTAACGCTTTTTTCTTCTCGAATGAAAAAAAAAAAAAAAATTTGGGGACAGCTATTTTTATCACTTCAAGAAGCTGTGGAATTCTTCCTCAAAACCATGTTTTTGAGGTACCAACTTCGGAATGGAAAAAATGTATTAAGAATTGGTTCGAACGCATGCAAAAGTACATATATAAATCTTAAAGGCGAATATTTTAAAAAACAATAAAACAATTTGTACCATTTTTTTTTCTTTCATTGTTTTTGTAAAAACTGAAAAGGTATAGCCAAATATATATATATATATATCTATATATATATATATATATATATATATATATATATATATATATATATAATATACAGAGTGTTATAAGAATAGTTTAAGTATTGAAATGAGTACTTCCTGGGATCACCTCAACCGACGTTCTACATTTTTTTTTCTGAACATGAACATACTTAGTAAATTCCCATGTACTATCCCAGTCTGACGCCTATGATTAATGTTACTACATATAAATTTCTTCCATAATGTAAGTAAATTAAAGCCATTTTCAAGTTAACAAATAAAATAATGTTAATATAATAATAGTTAATATTTACCCAAAGAATATTTTTGTTTTAACCAAATATAAATAACAAGTATTTAAAACGATAGTTACTTCATTTTTTTATTAAGTTTAACAAGACCTTTGGGGGCAGTGAAAAATATTACCTAGAAATATGACCAAAACAAATTTTTTATATTGTCTTGTGGTATGTATATATAGAATGATTGAATGTAGAACAAATTTAGGATGTTTTAATATCTCTAATACAGAAATAACTTTATGCAGTCAGATATATATATATATATATATATATATATATATATATATATATATATATATATATATATATATATATATATACGTATATATACGTATGTACACATAATAAATCGACCCGTTACTAAAAATCGGGAACGTAGAATGCTCTTAAAGAAATTAATATCTATAATAGACGTAAGTTTTTAAAATTGTTTTAGAATCTATTCATAGCCCTAATCATATATGGTCCTGTTAATATTTTTGTAAATCCTGTTTACAACAAGAATTAAATTATAGTGTTGTAAGTGAAAAGGAAAGTATAATCATGGAATTAAAAAGTTTTGTACCAAACTCACCAAAGCCTACAAGTATAAAATCATGACAAATAATACATTTTAAATCTTTAATTAATAGTAATATAAAACCATGTTGTTGAAAATAACACCTTCCAACTAAATTTAAATACTTTCTTTAATAGACAACTTGTATACAAAATAATAGATGCCATACCATTCATAGAACATTGTAATTTGTAAACTGGCCAACCACCATGCGCACTACTTCCAACAGATAAAAATTGGAGGCGTGGTCGTTTTATAAATGGCAAGGTCTCTGATTGGTCCTAGATGTTAATCACGCCCATGTCGGTTAGATGCAGAAGGGGAACCGTTGATTTTCAACTGTTTCCCTTCCAAGAAATAGTGAGCTATGTGAACTCGACAATAGAAGTACTGATCATCACAGTGTGTCGTAGTGATTTCAATTGTTTATTGAAAACAATAACGCGGTGTGTCAATGATTTATGTAGAACAAGTGTCAAAATAGTGTTACGACATGTTGACTGATGTGACGCCTACTGCTGGGCATTACTTCGGAGCACAAATACCGGCCATGACAATGAACGTTAAAACAGCTGTAAGTAAAAAAACCTACAAAAACTATAGCCGTTATCTTAAAACATATTCGAATACGAAATTACTGATTCATCTTTGCAAGCATTTTACTATTATATATATATATATATATATATATATATATATATATATATATATATATATATATATATATTATGTTTATTTGTGTATATGTATGTATACGTTATATATATAAAAAACTGATATATACCCAGGTTCCGTATAGATTTAACCATTTATTGCTCAGGATGAGCCAAGGCAATCCATATGAGTTTTGGATTTTTACTAAATATCAAAGGCATATTGTCGCATAATTCCATTTTCTTATAGTTTTGTAAAAATAAACTTTTTTTAGTCTGTTATAAAAAAATTTCCTTTATAATGAATAAATTTTAAAACAAATGTTTTAATTAAATATTTTCTTTTGCGGAAATATTATTTCTGAATATTTCAATATGTGTCTTTCTGAATTCATTATTTTCTTATTCTACATATCAAGAAAATTGTTTCAGTACTAAACTTATTTTTTTATGAGGAAGCCAAATATGATAACAAAAAATTGTCACTTGTTAAGTCTGAGAGAATTAAAAAGCCAACTAGGATTTTATTTCAAATGAACCCTCTACATACGAGTACACCATTAAATAGTATTTTTTCCGTTTACAAAACTATGTAATACTGGATATTCATTGTATTCATGCAGAGCATTCAAATTATTGAACGGAATTTTAATTATTGAGAAAGAGTCTTATCTGATTTACTATCTTCGTATTTGGAACAATGAAAAATTCGTTTACTATCAAACAGTTTTTTGTGAGAAAGCCAAATATCATTTGTGACGATGGTATTTCAAAAAATGTAGTTGACTTTGTTTTCTGTCAAATTTGATCATGACGATAATGCTAATTAATGGTGTGCTCATAGGTAGAGGGTGCCATTTAAAAAATCCTAGTTGGTTTTGTAATCTGTCAAGTGACAAAATTTTTTGTTATCGTATTTCGCTTCCTCAGAAAAAACTAAGTCTAGCACACTGAAAATAAATATTATTTTTCTAACCGGACTGAAAAATGTTATTTAATGATGTTTCTTATATGAGGAAGTTGCCAGTTAAATACATCATAGTTGGTTTTGTAAACTGTCAAATTTGACAAGTGACAAATTTTGTGTTATTATTTTTGGCTTCCCCACAAAAAACTAATAGGAAAAGAGTAAATTGAGTGAGCCACTTAAAAACTTAATATCCAGGTCAGTAAATTAAATGCCTTATATATCTGTAACTACTGAAAATAAATATCATATATATTTTTGTAACCGGACTGAAAAATGCTATTTACTGGTGTGCTTATATGTAGAGCATTTTTAAAAGTTCTAGTTGGCTTTGTAAACTGTCAAATTTGACAAGTGGCAAATTTTGTGTTATATTTGGCTTTCTCACAAAAAGCTAAGTTTATTAGTAAAAAAATTTTTTGATACCCCAAATACGAAAACGGTAAGTGGAGTGAGTCACTTAAAAGTTAAAATTTAGTTCAATAATGATAACAAATATCGAGTGTTACATATCTTTGTAAAGGGATTAAAAAATGCTATATAATGGTGTACTCAGAACTCTATCCCAAGTGACAAATTTTTTCATTATCATATTTGGCTTCCTCATAAAAAACTAAGTTTAGTAATTTTCTGGGTATGTAGAATAGGAAAATAGTAAATTAGGTTAGACATTAAAAAAAATGTCGGTCTACATTAAATAATTCAGTTTTTAACTATTTGTGTATGAAAGATATATATATATATATATATATATATATATATATATATATATATATATATATATATATATTAATAAAATAATTAAAAAAAAAACATAAATTTCACATTTTAATATTGATGCTAAGCTGCTAATACTTATCCATTTAAGAGATTATATTCGTCATTATTAAAACTTATTGCATAAATAATTTTCTTTCGTATATCTTTTTCATTTATGATTTTTAGTAAGTATTTTTAGAACTGATCCTGAAAATCATGCTTATTTTCTGGCATAAAAGTTTCTCGTTAATATATATTACATAGATATTGGAAAACTTATAAATTCAATCCTTTATTTCCCCACGATAAACCAATGATATCAACAACTTACTTGTTTATTAGGGCAATTTTCTTGGTATGGAAATTACATCATTACCTTTTCAAAGAGACAACATCGTTATAAATAATTTCCTTGTAATTATTTTATCTTTTCAATATAACTGGAAAATCAACGAAATAAAACTATCTAATTCCGTGTGTACTTCAAGAAGTAGTTGTGTAAATATTTTATTATCCGGCATTACAGGAAAATTGTTTTCAATTTATATGTAATTTATAATTTACGGTATAACGAAAAACTTTAGGGAGATAAAAGCTATAATAAAGTTATTTAATATTATTTGACCAAACAGGAAAATAACCCCAAACATCTAATAATAAATAAAATTATTGCTAGAGGATGATACTTAAAACCTTTTTAAAACTTAAAATTTATAAAAAGTTAGTAATTTGATGTATTTCTTGATAATAATAATCATTTTAACTGCACTTAAATATATGATTTGGCCCCTAAAGCTATATACGTAATTTCAATAATGTCTGGCGAAAAAATTAGGAGTTTGAGAAAAAAACCAGATTAATAACTATTATATTCTAGGCAATAAAATTCTTTATTTGGTAGAAAATGATATGTACAATTAATTAACAGATTTCGGATAAAAAATTATTCAATTACATATTTGTGTGTGTGTTTTAGCACTGGCTATACTCAACTGGTCAACTTTTCTGTTTTTTTTTTTTTTTAATATAAAACTAAAAAAAATCTAATTGTTTTTTTTTTTTATCCTTTTTTTATTTTTTCTTCTTCCTTCGTTTTCTCTTTCTCTCTTTTTTTTCTTTTTCTTCCTTATTTTTTCTTCTTTCGTTTTAACCCTTAATTCTAGAGTCCATAACATGATGATATTGACTCTATAGATATCAAAGTTATTTAAGCTTGTTGCAAATGTGATTTAATTTTTCTGAAAAGTTTGATATTATAACTTGATTTCAATCTACAATCTAAAATACAGGGTTGCATATCCCTGCAATTTCAGTTGACACTGTCCTGTAGGCCTATTCTGTTTCTATATAAGTATAGTAATACAATGCATCTTATTCTACTTATTATTTGTATAAAATTTCTATTATATTGGTTAGAGAACCAAGGTTTTTTGTTTATGTGAGGGAACATTAGCAGAATTATCTTAATATCTGAAAAATATATTTATATAACGCGCTCTAATCTAACTTATGGGTATAATAATTTGTTGAAGACAATTTTCCACATAAGAATGCCTAATTTTTGTGTTTGAATTATATTATTCATTATAACATATAGATGATTTAATAGATATATATATATATATATATATATATATATATATATATATATATATATATATATATATATATATATATATATATATATATATATACTAAACTAAAATTACGTGCAACATCACCAAACCACATGTTGTAATAAGGAACCAAGAAATAGAAAATGTCCAGAGTAATGTCGATTTGGATCTCATACTAACACTTGGGCAAGAAAATCAAATTTCCGAAATTGATTGAAGGAGGATGTTGGCCTGGGCGGCGTTTGAAAAATTGGGACAAACATTAAAGAATAAAAATCCTTCTGCATCCTCGTCCCCATTTGTTCGATCAATGTGTCTTATTCGTCCTTACCTATGGTGCCCAACCGTGGGCTCTAACGAAGCTCTCTCCGTGAATAAGCAAAAACCTATTTAAAGAGCCATAGAACGCTAAAATCGTAGGTAAACGATAAAAGAGACATAAAAATATACCAGTCAGTTTGCAAAATGCAATAAACGATAAAAGAGACATAAAAATATATCAGTCAGTCTTGTGAACACCGTAGACGGGTCACTTGATATAAAAATGTGACAAATAAAATAAAATCGAATTATAATTTTAATGCATATGTGTGTATGTTGTGTGGAGGTTTAAGAGTTTACGTTTGTGGTAAGTTCATATTATAAACGTGCTGCAATTTTAAATATTTAACGTCTAAATGTATTGTTCTAGAATATTTTAACTCTGATGAAGACCCATTAAAAAGGTCGAAATGTTAGTAAATAAACAATATTTTATTCATTGATAGACCAACAACCAAGGAAATACCAACAAAAAATATAATACTCAAAGGTCTAAGAATATTACATATTTTGAAGAACTTAATATCTAAAAAATTGTAATATATATATATATATATATATATATATATATATATATATATATATATATATATATATATATATATATATATATACGTAAACACACAGAGTGAAGTCAAACACAGGTCTTGTAGAAAAAAAAAAAATTATTTAATAAAACTTAATGTCTAAAATTAGTTAATATTCACAAACTTATTGAGTCAGTATCTAAGAAAAAATAGGTCAGGTGCTTTCTTTCAAAATCTCTGTATATATGTTTGCAACATTAATATTACATTTGCAGACAAATAAGTTCGTACATAGAAAAAATAATAAGCGAGCGCAGTTTCAAAACTTTGCTGAATTAATTATATATTACTTACATTTCTTAGGCTTTTTATTTGAAGTGACCCGACACTGATTTATTTTTCTAATTATATTTCCTCTTTTAAACACGTGGGAAGAAATTAACTTTTCTTTTTTAATTTCAGTTTTTATTGCTAACAGCTATTTATGATCAATTATTAATATAATTTGTAATATAATGCATAAAATTGTAACATAAGTCCTTCAAGCCGGATTTTACACAAAAAAATCTTTGCTCTTGTCGACATAAAGAACGATTTTAAACATTACAAAAAAGCGCAAACGGTTGATCATTTACCAAAAAATAACAAGCTAAAAGTGCTATTGACAAAGGTATTTAGGATGTTTAAGATCCATCGAGCCGGCATTTGTTTGGGTAGTATCACGCTGAGAGAATCCATCAAGAGTGTAAAGAGCACAGCTTGTGGTATACGCGTACGATGTTCTTTTATTTTTTGACGTGCTAAATCAAAGTTTGCTGAGGAAAGCGCTTAGGTGTTTATCGGTAATAGAAGTGTTTAGTTCAGGAAAATTCTAGAATATGAAACATGGTATTTTTTGAGCTTTGTGAGAAGTTTTAATATAAACGTAATATTTGTCTTAATTCTCAGGAAATAGATGAAATATTAGATTGCTTTTTTAGAACTAGATCTGTTTATTTGTCATATAAAAATTGTTTCTTTTAAATTTAGTTTTCATTCACGTGTTTAAAAAATATGATCAAATTTTTTTCAAGTTATGGTCCTTCTTAGCCATAATTTATACTAACAATTTAATCTCGTTTTTATTGTTCCCTAGGGACATTTATGGGATCACTTCTGTGACTGCCATACCCGATTTTCGCCGAAATTATTTGTTATAAAAAGTTGAAATTTGACACAAATATAGGAATCGACGGCCTAATCAGGGCCGTGCAGTTTTGGAAGTTAAATTTTGACATAAGAGGTTAGTTTTGGTGGGTGAAATTGGAAGTGAAAAAAGGTCAAGGTCATCAAGTGGGATATCAAACGAAAGGTTGTGAAAACAAGAATTCAAAAATATATATATATGATGTAATATTCGCGCAAACTTTTCTGTATATTATTTTAAAAAAATTACCAAAAATCGCTGTCCCCCCCACCTCTTTAAGGATACTAGTCAAAAAATTTTGAAAAAGTTCTGGAATATTCTTCATTGAATAAAAATTATTACCTTTGATCTGGTATATAAAAACAAAGATCGAAAAGAAAATATTTCAAAAGCAATTACGGTACGGAACCCTAATTGAGACTTGCACTTGGACGGTTTTTTCAATTTAAACCCATAATTGCCAAATTAATAAAGTTAAATATGTATAATGAGTCAGTGTATAAATATCATGAAACAAAAAAATGCGTACTCACTCTGGAAAAATAAACCAATATTACTTTTGCACTATCTATACGTGAGATCAAAGATCATCATCATCATCATTATTATTATTTATTTTTTCCTTATTCCATCCATAGTCGGCTGTAAGGCTCCTGAAGTTTTCTCCAATGAGCTCTGTTGATTGCTTCTTGTATCTAGTCGTGTCCCGCTAATCTTTTTATATCGTCCATCCATCTTGTCTGTGGTCTACCTCTGTATCTTTTATGTTCTCTAGTCATTCAACTATACGGCGTGTCCATCTGTTATCATTCATCCTTGCGATATACCCCACCCAATGCCACCTTAATATATTAACAATTCGTTGTGTTATATCTGTCACTCTTGATCTTCTTCGTATCTCGATGTTAGGAATACGATCTTGGAATCTAATATTTAGCATTCTCCTCTCCATTGCTCTTTGTGTTACTTGGAGTTTATTTATTATCCTTTTATTTAAAGCCCACGTTTCAGTGCCATATGTTAATACAGGCAGTACATATTAATCGAACTCTCTTGCTTTTATTGTATTTGGGATGTCCAATTTAAATGTAGATTGTAACCTTCCGAACGCAGACCAAACTAACTAGACTTTTCTATCCAAGTCACTCTTTAAATTATTTTTTTACACATCGATTTTTTTGTCCTAAATATATGAAGGCTTGTATCTTTCATATTCTTTCATCTTCTATTAATACTTCCTGGCTGTTATCTTCACTTTCGTTGTTCACATATTCGGTTTTGGTGAAGTTTATTTTTGGACCTATTTCTCTAGATTTAGACGTAATTCCATCAGCATTTATTGTAATTTTTCTTTTGTGTTGACGATCAGAGTGATATCATCTGCGAACCTTAAGTGATTTAATGGCTCACCGTCCATTAGTATTCCTTTATTTTCCCACTTTATCCATTTGAATATGTCTTTTAGAGTCAACGAGAACAGCTTTGGGGATATTGAGTCGCTTTGTCTAATTAATTTTTGTTTATATGAAATGGTCCAACGCTGGTTACTTGACCATACTTAGAATTTGTCTTCGTGTATGATGATCTCTTTTAATGGTCAGATAACAAGCGTTGGACCATTTGAAATAAAAAAAAAACTTTTAGAACATGTTTTTCTGTTCAAATTACCGAATTAAGTTTATTATAGTCGTAACAAAATTTTGGCTGTAAACAAAATATCAAATAAAACATTAACTAAAAACATATTTTTTTAATTAACATCGTAAGTATAAAAAATATTTACAGGAAATTATCTATTTTAGTTTGCTGCTTTTTCGATTTTATTTAAACGATAAAATAATTACAAGAAGTTTATTTCTAACGATGTTGTCTCTTTGAAGAGGTAATGATGTAATTTTCATATCAAGAAAATTGCTTCAATAAATAAATAAGTTTTTAGTGTTATTATTTTATCGTGGGAAATAAAATATGACGTTTGAATTTGTATGTTATTCAATTTCTGTCTAATCGACCGTAATTGGATCAGAAATTTTATTTGGAACTTGAAATCCCCAATTCTTGTTTGTTTTGACGTTTATTTATAAAATAAATTGAAAATAAAATACTGAATATATATTATGTATATATATTATATATATATATATATATATATATATATATATATATATATATATATATATGTATATATATATATATATATATATATATATATATATATATATATATATATATATATATATATACTAGCCGGGCCTGCGGCTCCGTTCGCGTGTACTTTATTCACTACTATCGTCACTGCTTATTCCTTATGTTACCCAACATAATAAAATATCTCCCATTATTTCCCCTTATCTCCCAATAATTCTCCTTATCTCCCATTATCTCTACATAATTTCCATTATCTAGGCTTATCTCTGCTCATTTCCCATTTATTTCTCCTTATCTACCACTATCTCACCTTATTTCCCATTATCTAGGCTTATCTCGACTTATCTCGCAATATTTTCTCCTTATCTCCCATTATTTCTCCTTATCTACCATTATTTATACTTATCTCCCATTATCGAGACTTATCTCGACTTATCTCCCATTATTTCTCCTTATCTCCCATTATTTCTCCTTATATCGAATTAAATAGAACATTTGTATAAATTTATAAAAACACGTAAATCAGATAAGTGGTTCTTGAGTGATAAGCGCACTAACGGACAGACAGACAAACAGGGAGACGTTGCATTTTATATATATATATATATATATATATATATATATATATATATATATATATATATATATATATTATATTCTTTGCTACATGATATTGTTCCATATTTAAGGCTTTAGGCAGTGTATTGCAAGAGAACGCGCTAGCGGAAAAACTTTTCTCCGACTTGATTCAATATTATCGTCACTGCTTATTCCTTAGGTCAAAATATATCATATAACCTGGCCAGAGAACTTACGTATGTTTAAAAAAAAAGCACGTAAATCGGATAAGTGGTTCTCCAGTGATAAGCGTACTAACGGACTATATATTATAGATATTCTTTGCTCAACCATGATATTGTTCCATATTTAAAGGTTTAACATGTTTAAAAAAAAAGAACGTAAATCGGATAAGAGGTTCTCCAGTATTAAAGCGCACAAACGGACAAACAGACAGAGAGACGTTGCATTTTATATATATTTATAGATATCCTTTGCTACATGATATTGTTCCATATTTAGTGGTTTAGGCAGTGTATTGGAAGAGAACGCGCTAGCGGCAAACTTTTTTCCGATTTAATTCACTATTATCGTCACTGCTTATTCCTCATGTTATCTAACGTACGAGTAATAAAATATAGTCTATAACCTGGCCAGAGACCATATGTATGTTTAAAAAAAAAGCACGTAAATCGGATTAGTGGTTCTCCAGTGATAAGAGCACTAACGGACGGGCAGACAGACAGACAGACAGAGAGACGTTGCATTTTTATACCTATTATAGATATAGATTATTATTATTATATAACCTGGCCAAAGAATATATGTATGAATTTAAAAAAAGACACGTAAATCGGATAAGTAGTTCTCGCGTGATAAACGCACTAATGGACAGACAGACAGAGAGACATTGCATTTTATTATATTATGGATTATAGATATTCTCTGCTACATAATATTGTTCCATATTTAGTAGTTTTTCAGACTGTGTATTGCAAGAGAACGCGCTAGCGGCAAACTTTTTTCCATCTTCATTCACTATTATCGTCACTGCTCATTTCTTATCCTACCTATCTAATAAAATATAGCCTATAACTTGGCCGGAGAACATATGTACGTTTAAAAAAAAAAAGTACGAAAATCGGATAAGTGGGTTCTCCCAGTGATAAGCGCACTAACGGACAGACAGACAGACAGAGATACGTTGCATTTTATATATATTATAGATGTAATAAAATATATATCTATAACCTGGTCAGAGAACATGTTTGAATTTAAAAATTCACGTAAATCGGATAACTGGTTCTCGAGGGATAGGCGCACTAATGGACAGACAGACAGACAGAGAGACATTGCATTCTATATATATTATAGATATAGATTATTATTATTATTATATAACCTGGCCAAAGAATCTGTATGTATGAATTTAAAAAAAAACACGTAAATCGGATAAGTGGTTTTCGCGTGACAAACGCACTAATGGACAGACGGACAGAGAGACAATGCATTTTTATATATATATATAGATTATAGATATTCTCTGCTACATAATATTGTTCCATATTTATTGGTTTAGGCTGTGTACTGCAAGGCAACGCGTTTAGCGGAAAACTTTTTTCCGACTTCAATCACTATTTTACGTCACTGCTCATTCCTTATGCTACCTATCGTAATAAAATATAGCCTATAACCTGGCCAGAGAACATATGTATGTTTTTTTAAAAAAAAATAAGTAAATCGGATAAGTGGTTCTCCAGTGATAAGCACGCTAACGGACAGACAGACAGACAGACAGGCAGAGAGACGTTGCATTTTATTTATATATATATATATATATATATATATATATATATATATATATATATATATATATATATATATATATATGTATATGTATATATACTGGGTGTTATGGAGTTTACTGCATATATTGGAACTGGTAGACCCTTTGTAGCAAGACCGATTGCAAAAAATTCACCTTAAAGAGCAGATCTCAATAATAAAGGGAAAAATCGACCCTAAAGAAATAATGTCATGAATATTTTTTTTGCGCTGATTAACGCTGCACTCCACAATATTGAAATACGTAAATCAGACTGAAGGTAGTTTTTTTTCGATCCCGTCAGTTGGCTTTTCTCAAATAAATTTTATAAAAAAATTATATTTTTCTATTTTAAAACCGAAAGATTTGCGGCTCCTTTGTTTTTTTCGCATTCCAGAGATTAGAGCGTTTATATTGCCGCGACTGCAGTGTTTTCTTTTCAGTGAATGTTTACCAGTTACGGGGGGTAAGGTGTAGTACAGGTCAATGGAGATGTACTGACATAGCGATTATGAAATTTGCAGAAATGTAGAATATAGCAACAAGATTATGTCATTGGTATAGTTGGTTAGGTTTTAAATTTGTCACGGACAACTTAGGATATTTTATATGGAGATCCATTGCTCATTTAAGGTACATTGAAGTTAAATAAAATTACCCAAATGAATTATACAAAAATATAACCAGCCAACCAATAAGGTACCAATTTAAGGTAGATAAAAAAATGGTTTATCATTTAGATATTTACCTTGAAAAGATTCAGAGGAACACCTATTTGAAATTTTGTTTTTATTTGGAAAAAAAATCGACTCTAAACCAATTTAATAAAAAAATAATATATAAAATTGTTTTATATTTCAATATTATAAAGTAAAAAATTTTAACGGGTAATTCACCAAAATTTTATTTGCTTCCTGGTAAAAAAAGATAATCAAATAAATGTTGGGATGGATGTTCCCCTTTATTTATTATAACCTAAAAAAGAATTTTTTTGTCAAACGTCGACAAAAAAATTGTATTACTATTGCCGATGGGCGGGGCTTATGCTGTAGGGGAGGCTTGTGTATATTATGTTATTCGCCTTTTGTTTATTTATTCTTCCAAAATATTTTTGTAAAGACTTAATGTAAATTCCACAGTTTTTTGTACAGTATTTTTTTTGTAGTATTGGACATAATGATTTTAAATTTTTTCTTTTTCATTTAAATTTAAATGTGGCTTCTTCATTATAGTAATAATAGAAGCGTCGTGTAAGACCGATGTGCTTTCATTATTTGAGTTTGTTTGGCAGAGAATATTTATATTTTCAGCTGCTTTAAATAAATGTTCGGGAAGGACGTTTTTGTCCATGGGCCAAACACTAGCCTTTTGAAATCCGTTCACAACAATGATAGCAGCTGTTTGGTAAGTTTCTGCAAACAAACTTGCAACTTGGTATTGCGTTACTTGAGGACCTGAATTTGTCCTCAATCCTTTTTCTGTTGCTTGAATATAATAAGAGCTCATAGGTTTAAAAAAAAGACACGTCGAGTAGCTGAAGCCGGTGGGAAGTAACGCCTGCCAGTGGTAATGTTAGCCTTTGTTTTTGTTCAACGCTTCTCGGTTCTTTCGAACGCGTTGTATTTCCATGAAGCAGAAGTAACACTTTATTTTCAAGGGTTGGCTTTACGATGCTTGCAAAATATTTCATCCATTTTACAAGTTTTACGTTTTGTGTTAATATAGCCAGTCCCTGGAAGGGTGACAACACTCTCAAAGGGTGTGCCATTCCCTAATTCAGCATTTTGTCTCATTCTTTTGAATATTTAAACCTAAAACTTTTTGCTTTTTTTCTGAACTGTGAAAAATTCCCCCTTCCATCAACGTTAGAAAATTTATTTTTATTTACGATTTTTTTAACGTGAGGGTCGATTTTCCCTACTCTCCCTACTTGAAAACAGCTATTAACTTGGCATGATCTCGTTGTTCCAGTGCTTTACCGAGGCGAAAGTCGGTCTCTTTCTAGGGCGGGTTGGTTTTGTAAATATTTGGGTAAAAAGGAGTTTTGTTTTGCCCCTTTTTTTTTTTAGATTTTTAAAAAAATCTTGGAATTTGAAAAAGAAAAGTATTGAATGTGTTTCTATCATGGCCTCACGAGTCACCCATTTCAATATATGCAGTGAATTTTTATAACACCCTGTATGTATACAGGCAGTCGTCGAGTTACGTCGTTTCGAGTTACGTACAATAAAAATTTGACAACCATTCCTCAATCTAGTGTCAATTGTTTTGAGTTTCGTCATAGGCTAATTCACTGGTCGAGCGATCGTCCAGATTGAAAAGCAAACCCAAAAGCACGGGTGACAGCAGCACTTTTTGAAGATTGGTTTTACACAGCATTTCATACCTGAAGTGAAGCAGTATTGTTTGAAAAATAATTTGGCTTTAAAGCATTACTTCTGGAAAATGCTCCCGGTCATCTCCCGCATATTGCTGACGTTGATTCCCAAATCAAGGTTGTATTTTTGCCTCTTTACTGTAACTAGTGGATCAAGGAGTCATCGGGTCATTTAAAGCCTATTATCTCAGGAGAACCTTTTCACAGGCAGTTAAAGCTAATGAAGAAAATAGCACGGAACAGAGAGAATTCTACAAGGTATAAAAAATATTACTGCGTCCTGGGAACAGCAATTTGAAAGGAGCATGGAAAAAGTTATGTCCGGATTTTTTTGAGGCTCCTGAATGTCTATTAACCACAGAGCAAACGAATGTTGATGAGATTTCAACTGGCATTGTTATTTTAGCCAACAACTTGCCTAATATTGAAGTCTCTACTGATGATATTGAAGATTTGTTACAGTCACACGCTCAAGAACTGACTGATGAGGATCTTGTTAAACTAGAAGTACAGAAGGAAAGAACATTGTGAAAGAAATTACCAGAAGCCTTTGCAAGTTTACAGAAAGCGATGAATATTTTTGAAGAAAATGATTCAGATTTTGAAAGAAATCAGTATTATTGCTGCCTATCAGCGCTATCGAGGCATGTACGAAAATTACAAAAAAGGAGCAAATCAAACTCGTTTTTTCAAACCTTTTTATTAAGTTTCTATTAAAAGTATTTATATTTAAATTAAAAGCCCTTTATGTGGATATATATATATATATATATATATATATATATATATATATATATATATATATATATATATATATATATATACACACAGTACAATCCCGATTATCCGAATCGCGATTATCTGTCCGGCTCATCCGAAACAAACTGTTAAAAAGCAAATTGGATTCCCATTAAATGAAAAAATCCCCATTATTCGAGACAGACGATGAGTGGCTTCCTTAACGATAGAGCGTCATAATAATAAGCGTAAAAACGTGTTGTTATTACCTTGAAGCAACTTGAAGCAATTCAGCGTTTAGATAATAGTGAACTTCTTAAAAATATTGCGAAGGATTTAGGGTGTAGCCGTGAGTACTGTTTCAGAGTGGAGAAAAAATCGCGAAAAACTTGAAGAATGGTGTAGTGTTTTGTCATCGCCCACACCGGCACGAAAAAGTATGAAAAGCGGTGAATACCAAAAAGTGGATGATTCTTTATTTTTATGGTTTACACAGAATCGAGAACGTGGACTACCAATTTCAGGAACAATTTTAAAACATAAGGTAGTGAATTTAAGCGAAGAGTTGCCGGTTATTGAAGCGCTTGTAAATTTTTTTGTAAGTGATGGATGGCTAGACAGGTGAAGAAAAGACATGGTGTACGTCAACTGAAAGTTTGTGGAGAAAGATTGTCGGCTGATGTATCTGCTGCAAAAAAATTTGCAGAGAATTTTGAGCAGCTTATGAAAGAACATGGTTTACAGCCAGACCAAATCTATAATTGTGATGAAACAGGCTTGAACTACAAAATGTTGCCGTCAAATACCTTAGCTTCAAAAACGGAAGCTGGAGCACTTGGTTTACAAACGTAGCAAAGAACGTATTACTGTTCTTGCATGCAGTAATGCTTCTGGAAGACACGAACGTTTAAGAATATTCGTCGCAATGCTTTTCCTGTTTTGTATAAAAATCAAAACAGTGCCTGAATAAAACGCGACTCTATTTAAAGACTGGTTTTTTGGAGATTTTGTTCCCAAAGTGGAACTTTTTTTTAAAAGAAACATGGATATACTAGAAAATGTATTCTGTTACTAGATAACGCCCCCAGTCACCCAAGTGCGGAGCAACTTGAAAGTGGGGAAATAAAAGCAATGTTTTTGCCTCCTGCTGTAACTTCTCTCATTCAGCCTATGGATCAGGGTGTGTAGATGTGTACTGGAAAATTTAAAAACGCAGTTACAGGCGTTTGTTATTGGAGCATATTTTAGAAGAAGTAGATGAAGGTGGCATGCTTACTGATTGTCTAAAAAGATAAATTTGAAAAAATGTTATATATTCGATAGCTTCAGCCTGGAATCAAGTAAAGAGTAGTACTCTGGAAAATTTTGGTCAAAATTGATTCCACAAAAGGAGAGACATTACTCAGAGGCAGAAACAGAAGATAATGAAAGTTTACATCAAATTATTACAAGAATATCAGGATGTGAAAGTGTTACGGAAACCGATGTTTGTGAATGGTTAAACAGTGATAATGTGGAAGATGAAATGACTGACCAAGAATTAATTAAAAGTGTATGCAAAAATGCTAATAAAATAGACAGTGATGACGATGATGATAACGAAGTAGAAGTCACTGACAAAATTCTAGTAAAAATGTCACATTCAGAAGAACTAGAGGCCCTAGAAAAAGCTTTAACTTATGTAGAAACCACAAGAAAAATGCAAACCGCCGCGGACGTTTTGCTTATCAAACGTTGGAGAGAGACATTGCAACCAAAAACAGAACTAATGCGAAACGAGTGCAGTTAAAAATTACCTCATTTTTAAGACATTAAAGTTAAGAATGAAACTGTTTTATTTTCGATTTTCCGTACATATACATAAAATAAGTAAACTAGTTGTTCTATTCCTTGTTTTAATAAATACCGATGTACGTAATAGCATATCGTATAAATGCTTTTAAGTCAATCTGCAATGTTGTATTTATTCTAAACTTCTATTTTATAAGAAAATTCGGATTAACCGAAATTTCGATTATCTGAAATCACTTTGGTCCATATTATTTCGGATAATCGAGATTCTACTGTATAAATTATATATATATATATATATATATATATATATATATATATATATATATATATATATATATATATATATATATATATGTATATATATATATATATATATATATATATATATATATATATATATATATATATGTATATATATATATATGTATATATATATATATATGTATATATATATATATATATATATATATATATATATATATATATATATGTATATATATATATGTATATATATATATATATGTATATATATATATATATATATATATATATATATATATATATATATATATATATATATATATATGTATATATATATATATATATATATATATATATATATTATATATATATATATATATATATATATATATATATATGTATATATATATATATATATGTATATATATATATATATATATATATATATATATATATATATATATATATATATATATATATATATAGAGACTTTTTCTAGAGTTTATAGTCCGTAGGTAACAAAATGCGTTTTATGAGGACATCGTTTATTTACGTTTGGGCAATACATTGTCTTCGTCAGAGTTAAAATGGATATCTAAGGTCAAACAAGTTATTAATTATTTAATATAGCAACAAGTTATAAATACATTTTCTTACCTTGAACAAATTTTTAGGGAGACATCAATTTAAAACATAAGATTACATTGTTAAGATACATATTTGAAGCAGTTTGGGCATTGAACACAACTGTTGGCGTTTTGGATTTTTTGGAAAGAATAGGCGAATATTTTATTGATTTCGGTTTTTTTTTTATTATAATGTTGGGGTTGTGGATTTTTAGAAAGGAAGAGGCAATATTTTAATGGTTTTGGTTTTTGTATCTATTATAATATATGTAAGAGAGAAAGTTATAAATAGTTATTCTGGCGAAGGCAACGTGTTGCCGAAACAAAAGTAAACACTATTCACATCAATGTATTTTCTTACCTTTGTCATAGTATAATTTGCATCGATGCAAAACCAACATGAACTTTGAAACATTATAAATATCTATCTGTTGCGAACTTTCTTGAGCGTCAAGTATAAAATTTTTTGACGTAAAATATGTTCAAAAAAAAACTTCATCAAAAAAATTCTGTCAGATTAGCTCTTATTATAATGACTTTATTATATATCGACTAACCAAGTCACAAATTGCCTAAAATAAACATTTTCAATTTCTTAAGAGCTCCTGTCTGATTCCGTTTGAAGAGATTCAAGAACCCTTCACTGTAAGTAGCTTAGGTAGTGTCACTTAAGAATAGAAATCCCTAACAATAGTAGATACATGAATAGTTCTGTAACAACAATAGAAAAAAAAAAGGATTTGTCGATTTGACCTGCAAACAGGATGAATTTTGCGAATTATGTCTACTCTTGCTCTTTTTTTAGATTTTTAAAACTGTTTTGGGTACAAGTGATTTTAACTGTACTTTAAATACGGTATGTTTGCACAACATTCGACGATACGAATTGTACATTGGGAGTGAGTTTATTGATAAGCTTGAAAAGAGTCATTTAAATAGAGATGTGTTATTTCTTGGTGTTTCTTTTTAGGGTCCCAAATTTGAGTTGTTCTTAAGAGAAAAATTATAACATTTTGTAAAAATGTCAGTTGCCGCCTGTTTCCAAGAATGTTGCCGAATGTTCATTTTTTTTTTCAGTCAGTTACATGATCTTTTGTTAAAATATATCGGAATACTGTTGTATACCTTTTTATTTTTATAGTAGCTGTGCCCGTGGCTCCACTCGCGTGGACTACGGAATTATTGTTTAGGTTCTTTTTCAAGAGAGTACGCTGGCGACAAACTTTTTGCCGACTTGATTCACTGTTATCGTTATTGTTTATGCCTTATGTCACCAAACTTAACAAAATATATATTAAAACCTGGCCAGAGAACATAGATTTGAATTTAAAAAAAAAACACATAAATCAGATAAGTGGTTCTTGAGGGATAAGCGCACTAACGGA
Source organism: Pachyrhynchus sulphureomaculatus (assembly GCA_019049505.1). Lineage (NCBI taxonomy): Eukaryota > Metazoa > Arthropoda > Insecta > Coleoptera > Curculionidae > Pachyrhynchus > Pachyrhynchus sulphureomaculatus. The sequence continues at coordinate 88,257,895 of CM032456.1, forward strand.
CGGATAGACAGAGAGACGTTGCGTTTTATATATTTTGGATGTCACGCTGCAGTTTGTTTTATTAAAATTTCTTTCAGCGTCAAACCAAACTTCAAGTTAATGTTTGTGGTAAACCACTTGCAATGTATGAGTTATCACGCAGAGCAACGCGCAGTCTAGTATTAAGTTTAAATAGACGCAGTTCGCGCTTATGAATTGCAAGAATTCGGCGGGGCAATAAATTTTTCTTTATTGAAAGATCTATTTTATATTGCAGTTAAGTATGTAATGTTTAAACATGTAGTGTTTATTGAGGTATGTAAAAATTTCAGCTTTGGATAGTGGATGTATGGTATTTTCATTAGTGAATGATTGCTTTTACATCGCTAAACCTCAGATGTAGTTTGTTTCTGCAGCCTTAGTTACTCTTTAAATATATTGGTAAAATTCATTACAACATAAAAATAACAAGTTGTTAAGTTTAAGCAAGGGGCCATTTTATTCAATTGGTTTCGATGGTTCTATTTACTACAACCACAGACAAGCATGCTGAAAAAATTATAAATCTTTAGATGTTTTGGCTGATGTCAGTAAAATAGTAAACTTAAACTTAAACTCCTTCTGTGGCTATAGGCCCTAGTCTATGAACCCTTCGTTATTTCTCTCTCCCAAGTTTCTGACAGCTTAGTGTATGCTACTAATGAAGACCACAAAATCCGAAACACGTGTATATACGTCAAAAGTAATGGAAGTACTCCATTACTTTTGACAGTTTTCCCGGTACTCTTTTTTTCCGTTGTGTAATTACTCCTGTCGTTATCTTTTTTATTCAAATATATATATATATATATATATATATATATATATATATATATACATATATATATATATATATATATATATATATATATATATATATATATATATATATATATATATATATATATATATATATATATATATATATATATATATACATATATATATATATATACATATATATATTATATATATATATATTATATATATATATATATATATATATATATATATATATATATATATTTTGGTTCAACCATTTGTTACAATTTCTTAGTTGTTTTCGCATATTAACTGAAAAGATATGTTTGGCGTTCTGCCCTTTCTTTAGAGCCTTTTCAAAATTTCATTTTATATCATTTAATTCTAAAAACCGGACTAAAATAATTTAACAATTACAATTTTTTAGGTCACAAAAACACATACTCAACATAAACTATATGATGTTTATGACAGGCAGAAAGTGTGGAGGAATTTTATTATTTTGTTATTATTTTATTACTAAATTTAGAAAAAATGTAAATATTTAAGTGGGTTCTGTATCACTTGGGGGGGGGGGGGGGGGGGGGGGGGGGGGGGGGGGGGGGGGGGGGGGGGGGGGGGGGGGGGGGGGGGGGGGGGGGGGGGGGGGGGGGGGGGGGGGGGGGGGGGGGGGGGGGGAAACCCAAAAAATAATTGTGCAGCGCTGATTGTCATTTGTCATTTGTCAAGTTTATAGAATTAATTTTTACGGTAGTGTGCAAAATTTTTGGTCGATCGGACAGTAATCGTATTTTGTCAGTAAAATATGATCGCAACGTGATTTTTATTTCTTGAATTTCAGATATATTGGTTAGACTGATAGAATTTTACAATTTATTTGTTGATTCCAAGCCATATTTTAATTTTTTCACAAGCAATAATTAAAAAAAGCGATTTTCGTAAAACCGCAACTGTCGCACAGATAATTATCAAATATTTTTACCCTTTAGCTTGTAGTTTGAGGTTTTTTTAAAAGCACTCTAGCGTAATAATTTTTTTGCAAAAAAGGAAAGAAAACTATTGAATTAATATTTGCTAAAGGTAACAAAGACATTGACTATACAGTACAAAAAACAGAAAAATTATAGATACCTCAAAATTGAATAAAAAAAAAAATATAAACTTAAAAAAAATTATCTAGTGTGCATTTTGACTTGCCCACCGAGAATGTAATTCTTTTAAAAACATACGTAACGCTATTTACACACTGCCTTATTGCATTTTCCAAATGTTCAGTCTTTAACTGGATTTTATGTTTTATGTCGTATACAAATGCACGTCAATATACGTGGATAAAAATTTGAACGAAATCTCGAATACATTCAAAGTATTAAAATAAATTTATCGTTCGTTAATAAATATTAATGTATGATGCTAGAGTGTTTTTTTAAAAAGCAAGATCCTCAAACTGAAAGTAATAGGGTAAAAAAATTCGATGATTGTCCTTGCGACCCTTGAAAGAAAAAAATAACCGGCCAAATGCAAGCTGGACTTGCGCAATTAGTGTACGTTGATTGTTTTTTAAAACAAAAATTTTTGTTACGAAGGTATAAAATAATCAGTGATTTCACAAAACACACCCCAAATGAGTTTTCATGAAAGTTTGTTTTCGATCTTTGTTTAAAACTGATGACCAGATAAATTATTAAAGGTAATACACTCGTGATAATTTTCATTCAATCTACACCCTGTGGAGAATATTCTAGAATTTTTTCAAAATTTTTTTGATCAGTACTTTTCGAGATAAGGGGGGACAGCGATTTTTGACAATTTTTTAAAAATAAAAGAAAAGTGTGTGCAAATACTACATTGGGCTCAAAACACGATATTTTGCTGTCCCAAGTATGAAGAGCAAATGAAAATTAATGCCGAATTGAAGAAAGAAATTGCGGATGTTAGACGCGAACTGATGATATTTGGTGCAGCGGAATTAGAGAGCGGTGAGTCAGACAAAACTTTAGTTTCTGATATAATACTTAGAGCAAACCCTGAAGCCAATATTTCTAATATAAAAATATTTCGCATTGGACTTGTGAACACTATAGCGCCTCGACCTATAAAAGTAATTTTCGAATCATCATCGGAGGTCAAGTCTATTATTAGACGAGCTAAAGAACTAAGGAAAGTGCAATTATATAATAATATCTATTTATCCTTCGACTGAACACATAAACAAATTGATGAATACAAGGCATGAAAGGGAAAGTCGGAGGCCAGATTGGGCGGTGGCGAGATTAATCTCAAGATAAAGTACTTTAATGGGTCTCCAAGAATTGTTAAGTTAGACAGGGATTTAAACTGAGTAGTGTGTCTGGCAGTGTTGTCTCTGGATCGGGATCTGATCATAACATCTTGTGTTTCTATCAGAATGTAAGAGGACTTAATACAAAAATTGTGGACTTTTTTCTGTCCGTGTGCGGTGCAAGTCATGATATCATCGCTATCACTGAAACTTGGAACAATGACAATATTCTATCGAGTGAATTATTTGATGAACGGTATACGATATTTAGATGTGACAGAGACTTTGCCCGTAAAGAAGTATAAAGAGGGGGGTGGCGTGGCTCTGGCGGTGAAGAGGGAACTGTTACCTGCACAGTTGGATTTTCAAACATTTTGAACTAGTGTTACTAAAATCGATATGGTGGAATCTAAACTTAATTTTACTCACCAAATGTTGTATGCATTTGTTGTTTGTGTACCCCCTAGTGTATCTATCGGTGAATTTCTCACGTTCATCAATTACTTGGAATCACTTCGTCACCTATGTTACAGCAGTAACTTAATTATTTTAATTATCTTAGGCCCAATTATCAAAATAATATTTCTGATCAAAAAAAGCAAAATTCTAGCTAAGGTTTGCGATATGTTTCAGCTCTTGCATTTTAATGATATACAGAATTCACATAATTCAGTCTTGGATTTGGTGTTGTCAAACATTAATAATTGCAGTGTTACAAGGGAAGAAATCCCTTTAACAGCTGAGGACGCCTATCATCCATCCCTAAGCATTGCACTATCCGAGGTTCGGGAGAAAAGACGGAGTCTCCGTGCAAACGCATCTGAACTGACATATAATTTCAGGAAAGCAAATTATCCTGTTCTCTACGATATGATTTTAAGGGCTGATTGGTCTAGTTTGTATACAGCTCAGGATGCTAATGATGCATGCAGAAATTTCTATGACACTATATATAAAATATTTGATGAGTATGTACCGAGATCCTTACTGCGTAATAGAACATTTCCCGTGTGGTTTACTTTAGATATAATTAAGTTGGTGAAACGTAAACGGAGGGTGTTTAGAAGGTTAAAGGGATCTAACTCGGATTGGCACCATAACGAATACAATGAACTGAGAAGGGAAATTAAAAAGAGAATCCATCTTGCTTACAATAATTATTTGAGGAGGGCTGAGGCTTCCATATGTGAGGACCCTCGATCTTTTCTGCTCATTTATCAAATTTAAAAAATCGACGACCTTGCTGCCGGAGTCTTTCACGGACAATGACCTCCAATGCTCTTATACGGATCCGAAAAAGATTGCGGATGCTTTTTGCACACTTTTTTTGTGGCATGTATTGTGTCCTTACACCAACAGAGCATAATTATCTCCAAGGAAGTACCGATTTGATTCCTCTTGTCTCTCTTCCCTGCCTCACTGACGATATGATCTTGGCTGCTCTGGCGAAGTCAAAGAATAAATTCACTCAAGGCCCTGATAAGGTCCCTTGTTTTATTATCAAGGATTGTGCTCGAGCCTTGTTGAAGCCCTTGTCTTTCATGTATAACTTATCCATGAAATCTAACACTTTTCCCGAAATCTGGAAAACGGCAAGAATTACACCTGTATTCAAGAAGGGCGATACTAGTATCATTTCCAACTACAGGCCTGTGTCAATACTGTCACCATTTGCTAAAGTTTTCGAAATGGCAGTACTCATTGTTTAAGCAAATTAAGGAACGTTTGACGCAGGCTCAACATGGTTTCTTTGGCAACCGCAGGACAGTCAGCAATTTGGCTTCCTTTGCGCAATGCACGGGGGAAGCCCTTGAAGATCGTCAGCAGGTAGACGCTATCTACACAGACTTCACGAGGGCATTTGATCGTATTGATTCTAGCAGGTAAACTGGCTAGTATGGGGTGCCACGATGATTTGATATCATTCCTTCGGTCATATCTTCATAATCGTATTCAATATGTTGATATCCGAGGTCATCATTTATTTCAATTCGTAGTTACTAGCGGCGCTTCACAGGGCAGTAACCTCTCACCATTGTTGTTTTCAATTTTTATAAATGACATTGTTGAGTCCATTGTCAGTAGCACACTCTTATTTGCTGATGATCTTAAACTGTTTTAGGTAATTCATGACATTAATGATTGTATTATACTTCAGAAAGACATATGTACTATCGAAAATTGGTGCTATCAATAAGTTGACTTTGAATCTCGGGAAGTGTTTTGTTATGTCGTTTCCCAACCAACTGAACCCCACTCATTATAAGTATGCCTTGGATAAAGCGATTATGTATCGTTGCTATACTTTCGGGGACCTGGGAGTAGTGTTTGATACCCGATTGTTTTTGCCAATCACATCGATCGGGTTTGTGGAGATGCGTTGAAGATGCTTGGGTTTATTTTTCGCAATTCAATGGAGTTGGTAGATATAGCGTCGCTCAAAGTGCTCTACTTTTGCTATATGCGATCTACGTTGGAATATGGCGCAGTGACTTGGCACCCAATCTATCACAAATACATTGATAGAATAGAGTACATACAGAGAAAGTTCCTTAAGTTTCTGTGCTTCAGAGATAGCGGTACTTACCCTCCTAGAGGTATAGAAAGCAATATCTTGTTAGCGCGTTCCTTTATTGGCTGCTCTGACCTGCTTTCCCAGATCAACTTTCATGTGCTTTCTCGACTTACCAGATTTCTACATGTTTTCTGTTTGAGTACACCAAAAACTAATATTTTAATGAAGACTCCTTTGTATCAATCCACGAATATTTTTAATGTGGTTTGTAGTGATTTGGATATGTACAACTTAACTCATGCTCAATTTTCTAAATTCATGAAGATGAAGGTTCTTGATGCTCATTGGACGTGTCCACATCTTTGATTAGGTTTGTACTAGTTACATATGTTGTTATACCTATTTTATGCAATTATTGTAGTTTTCTATTTTTTTTCCTCTTTAATTTTTTGTATTTTTTTTCTAATTTACACATTTGTCTTGTAAATGGATATTCTATCTGTTAGACAATGAAGATTATTATTAATATACAAAAAAGTTCTTGTTTCTCACATTTAGTCAACGTGGTTCCATGTTTGGCTGACGGGCCCAAGCCAAGTCAGCACAAACGTTATTAGCATTGTGTATTAAGGAATGACCTGACAATGTTATATGTTATCAAAATCACTTTTGAATGTTTTTGTTTATGTTTGTGTTGAGTCCTAATTGTACTAAGTGTGGTGTGAATGTTATTGGTGTAAAGTCTGTGGCTGATATAATGAGGGGGACAATAATGACTTTTTCTTGTTTCCATAGCCTTTTTATTTCCGTTGCAAGATCTGTGTATTTGGAAATTTTTTCTGTGTATTTCGTTTGGATGTTTGTGTCGTTGGGGACAGCTATGTCAATTAGATAGATGACTTTTTCTATTTTGCAGTGAAAAGTAATATCGGGTCTATTGGCGGAGACTGTTTTTATCTGTATGGATACTGATGTCCCAGTATAGTTTGTAATCTTTATTTTCAAGTATGGATTATTATCATTATAAGCACACAAGCTTTCATTTGTCACCCCACTGGATGACCTGGTAAATTTTTTTTTCTCTTCCGATTTCACTCCTCAAAACTAACCTTTTAAGTCAAAATTTAACTTTCAAAACTTCGCGGCTCTGATGAAGCCATCAATTTGTATATACTGCCCAATTTCAACTTTCTACGTCAAATAGTTTTGGAGAAAATATGGTGTGACAGACGGACAGACAGGCGGGCAGACAGACGGACTGACATCGGTATATGACCTACCGTGAGATAGAGGCAGCCTTAGACATGTCGAAGACTGCAGTGCATTTGATTTTGTGTGATTTTTTGCAGGAACTGTGTAGCTGTAAAAAAATCTATTCCCGATGAATTCTGCATAATTTGACTGAAAAAACGGGCTCGTGTCAATTCGTGTAAGGAAATGCTCAAAAAAATTTGACCGAGAACATGGATGACGTATGAGCCGGAAATTAAGCAACAATCAACTGTTTGGTGGTTCCAAGATAAACCGAATCCAACCAAAGTGGTTCATTTCGCGAAGCACATAAGAAAATGATCGCTTGTTTCTTTGGTTATACCGGACATGTTGGAACCCTTGCTTTAGAGGATCGAAGAACAGTTAATCCTGAATAGCATACAATAATTTGTTTGCCAGAAGTCATCGATGAAATCAGGAAAAACCATCGAAAACGTCGCATTATTCTACATCATGACAATGCCAGATTTCACACAGCACGGCAAGCAATTGATTATACGACTTCCTTTTGTTCCCAAATGTCAAAAGAAAATGCGTGAATAGCAATTTTCAGAGTGGAAAAAATTTTTTTAGAAATGGTTCGAACGCATGCAAAAGTGTATAAATCTTAGAGGCGAATATTTTGAGAAACAATAAAACGTTTTGCACTAATTTTTTTTTTCTTTTATTGTTTTTATAAAAACGTAAAAGGCAGCCCTCGTATACTTGATATTTTATAAATAATGTTTCTTTTATCTCTTAGAAATGAATAACTATTTACCAATCACCTCTGATAAGATATTAACCAGGTTTTTGAAACAATTAGAAAGTAATGGCAGTTCATAGGTATTATAAAATCAAAAGGGAAAAGTTACATTATGTAGGTGTATGTCTATGTATTGGAAGCATTAACCTCGACCTTTGTAAGCACGAGTTTGACATGCTCGCTTATCAACTACCTACTTGCAATTACCGCATACAATGTTAAAATATCTACACTAATTAGTCGGACGCGGTGCGTAATATTCAAACGGTTTTTATTGTTTTTTTTTCTTAAGTATATGTTATTATAGAACCCTTTTACATTACTTGCTAGCCATGATATTTTTGTCTTGATTAGCTATGTGAGGATTTCGAATTATTTTTTTATAACTTGGTAAGCATCATTTTACATTATTTATTACCTAAACTATGTTTAGCTGCCAAGATTGTAGACATGGGGTGTATCATTACGGCATGTATGGCTTATTCGGATAGTTAATTTTTGGTGCTTAGGACGGAACACTTATAAGATGACTTCGGTGTCTGTCCGTCTGTCTGTCACACCCGATTTTCTCCGAAACTATTTGTCATAGAAAGTTGAAATTTGGTAATAATATAGAAACTGATGGCCTCATCTGAGCTATGTAGTTTTAAAAGTTAAATTTTGACTTAAGGGGTTAGTTCTGGGAGGTGAAATCAGAAGCGAAAAAAAAAAATTACAATTACTAGGTCATCGCGTGTGAAGTGAAATGAAAGCTTATGAAAAATACGAGTAATATATATATATATATATATATATATATATATATATATATATATATATATATAATTTTTCTGTTGAAACCTTTTGTTTACATAAACTTGATTGGTTTTTCTTGGATACTTAGGATCTTTTGGAAAATACAAACTAGTTTATTTGAAGTTTCGCCTTATTTTGTTTGGGCATTTTCAAAAATTCTTTATTTTTTAATATTCATTCTAAAATTAGAAAATGCAAGATTAAAATCTTTTAAGTCAAATTACAGATTTAAAAACATATATCATTTTTACGCACACTCGGACATTTAAAATATTTACACCACAACAAAAATATAAAACAAATTATTCAGGAGTATATACCTTGAAAGTCAACTATTTGTGTGTTTGTGAATCTCAAATTCTATATTTCTTTCAACATATCGTGTCTCGTATTTTTTACTGATTTTTTTAAAATGTATTATCTATAATGGGTGTCTTAACCAAAAAAACTATTGTTGATGTTAAGTATATATACCATTTTGTATTATTAAGAGGATATGCATGCCCACTATGTTTATTTTTTAATTAAATTTGTGTAGATATGACTGATTCCTCTTATGTCAGTCCTATCATTCAGAGTGTTTTCATCTTTTTTTATTTTAATCTTCTCTTTGATCTGTAGTTTGGCATAATTCCGCTCTTTGCAGAGGACCTTGGTTTCATTAAATTTAAAGTCATGTTTTTCTTCTGCTTCGTGTTTACTAAGGGCAGTGGAAGCATTCCTAGTATATTTGTGTCCATTCAGTCTGTTTTTTAGTAACTGAGAGGTCATTCCAATATATTTCGTCGGACAATTCTCACACGGTATTGCATACACAACATTAGATTCATTAAGTTGGGAATGTAGAATCTTTGGCACAATGATACTACTTAGTATACATCACCACTACACACTTTATTTTTGCACTCGACGCGCGTTTCGCTAACCATGTTAGCTTCATCAGGAGCGATGATTGACATGATGAAGCTAACATGGTTAGCGAAACGCGCGTCGAGTGCAAAAAATAAAGTGTTTGGTGTAGTGGTGATATATACTAAGTAGTATTAGATTCATTCATTGTGGGGATATGTTAATTATTTACAAACTTAAAAAGCCATATCCCCACAATAAATGAATCTAATATTGTGTATGCAATACCGTGTGCGAATTGTTCGAAGAAATATGTTGGAATGACCTCTCAGTTACTAAAAAACAGACTGAATGGACACAAATATACTAGGAATGCTTTCACTGCCCTTAGTAAACACGAAGCAGAAGAAAAACATGACTTTAAATTTAATGAAACCAAGATCCTCTGCAAAGGGCGGGATTATGCCAAACTACAGGTCAAAGAGATGATTGAAATAAAAAAAAAAAGAAAACACTGTGAATGATAGGACTAACATAAGAGGAATCAGTCATATCTACACAAATATAATTAAAAAAATAAACATAGTGGCATGCATATCCTCTTAATAATACAAAATGGTATATATACTTAACATCAACAACAGTTTTTTTGGTTAAGACACCCATTATAGATAATAAAAATTTAAAAAAATCAGTAAAAAATACGAGACACGATATGTTGAAAGAAATATAGAATTTGAAATTCACAAACACACAAATAGTTGACTTCCAAGGTACATACTCGTAAGTAATTTGTTTTATATTTTTGTTGTGGTGTAAATATTTTAAATGTCCGAGTGTGCGTAAAAATGACATATGTTTTTAAACCTGTAATTTGACTTAAAAGATTTTAACCTTGTATTTTCTAATTTTAGAATGAATATTAAAAAATAAAGAATTTTTGAAAATGCCTAAAAAAAATAAGGCGAAACGTCAAATAAACTAGTTTGAATTTTCCAAAAGATCCTAAGTACCCAAGAAAAACCAATCAAGTTTATATATATATATATATATATATATATATATATATATATATATATATATATATATATATATACATATATATATATATATATACATATACATATATATATATATATATATATATATATATATATATATATATATATATATATATATATATATAATGTAATGTAATACTTGCGCGCACTTTCCTTTGTATTATTTTTAAAAAATCGCGAAAAATCGCTGTCCCCCCGCCTTATCTCGAGAAGAATTTTTTTTTGAATGAAAATTATCACTAATGCATTGCCTTGATTTTGAGTTGATGTCATTTTTATTCTGGTCATCTTAAATATTTAGTTAGGAATTAGGGTACAGCAAATTCTATTAGTAATAATTATATTATCGATATACATATATATATATATATATATATATATATATATATATATATATATATATATACATACATATATATACATATATATATATATATATATATATATATATACATATATATATATATATATATATATATATATATATATATATATCGTTATTTATTGAACGTCCCTCGTATATTATATACATATATATATATATATATATATATATATATATATATATATATATATATATATATATATATATATATCTATATATATATATATATATATATATATATATATATATATATATATATATATATATATATACATATATATATATATATATATATATATATATATATATATACATATATATATATATATATATATATATATATATATATATATATATATATATATATATATGTATATAATATACGAGGGACGTTCAATAAATAACGAGACAAACAGCAATAGTGGGAAAAGTTCTAAATATTTTTAAATCAAACTTTTTGAGGTTCAAGTTGACAACCTTGGCGACAGTTTCAGTCAGCTGTTTGAAAGAAAAGTTATTTTTTTATGGGTCTAGCACACGTGCTGCAGGGAAACCCCTAAAGCACTACAGGAGCGAAATGTGTGCGGAAAAAAAGCGATTTACGTTGGTCTTGAATCGCTGTAAATTGTACTCGGTGAGAAACACAATACTGGGCAAATTATTCCAAACGGATGATGTTTTCCTTATAAAAGACTGCTTGAAAAGTGTTGTACGAGTAGTAACAAGCCGAACTTCATACAGATGTGAAGTATTAGCTCGACGTGTATTTCTGGGAGGAATTAAGCGGGCTACATCCTTCGAACACTTTCCAATAATATACTTGTAGAATAAACTCAAGTCGTTCTTCGATGTTTCAACGAATCAAGGCCGCCGGTCAGTTCCGGGTCTCCAATCAGACGAACAGCTCTTCTCTGAATAGAATCCAACAAATGTAGTGTATATTTGGGAGCAGAGCCCCACGCATGGAAGCAGTATTCCGTAGTTAATCGAATTTGAGCTTTGTAAAGAATTAACAGTTGTTGTGGAGTGTAAAAGCTTTCTGGTTTGAAATAATATTCCCAACTTTTGAGAAGTTCTCTTTGCTGTGCTTGCAACATGTATATGTCAGGATATATTTGCTCCCAAATTAACCCCAACAAATTGAGTGACGATGTTAGAGGAATGGAGTGCGTCGACATAACTATGTCGGGTTCAGCAAGGTTAACTTTTTTAGAAAAAAACTGCTTCCTGGGTTTTTGTAGCGTTAAATTCCACTTGGATACTGTCACCCTAAGATAGAATTTCTTCCAGGTCTTTGTTAAGTTGAATGACTTCCTGCTGTCTGGGGATATTCGTCTGAATAGCCGATGTCCGAGCGTTCAAAGAGAATGAAGAGATAAGCGTACTGTCATCTGCAAAGCTGTAGATTGGATTTCCGGTCTTTTCCAGCAAATTGTTAATGTAAATGAGAAAGAAAGTAGGAGACAGTGTGAAGCCTTGGGGCACACCGGCGTTGATAGTGAAGGTGAAAGAAATCCGTCGATTGCCATTCGTAAAGAACGCTCTATGAGGAAACACGAGAGCCACAAACAGAACTTTTCAGATATACCAGAAGAGCGTAGCTTAGCTTAGCATACATAACCTACTTTGATCATTTTCAAAAGTCGGCTACGTTCAAAATATGTACTCGCAAAAATTTTTGTTATCTGAAGGCATGAAACTGGCTGAAAGTTACTCGAGAATGTTGAAACAGCTTGGTGAAAAGTGTGGAAACATGTACAAGTGGATTGAACAGTTTAGTTCAGCCAGAACGAGTATCACCGATCTTCATGATAAGCTGAACTATCGCAAAATGTGTTCGAGATGGGTCCCAGGACCATAAAGACAACCGAATTCGCACTTGTTTTGAACTCAAACGACGGTTTTTAACAGAAGGTTGAAACGTACATTCATAATTTTGAATCGGAATCCAAACGGCAAAATCTTGAATGGAAACATCCGAATTCCCCCGTAAAGAAAAAATTCAAAACCTACGTGTCTGCCGGTAAAGTGATATTATCAGTGTTCTGAGACTCTCAAGGCCAAATTTATTATAATTATTTAGAAGATCAAAGTACTGCGAACAGTGAGAACTACTCAAACATGCTCCATCAAAAAGTAAAATTCGCAATAAAAAAACGCCAGGTTCTCTCTCAAAACGGGTGATTTTGCTGCATAATACGTGGTACCAAGTTCGAAGACCACGAAGCGGTCACGACTGGCTCAGGTGAACAATGTTACATTTGTTCCTATTCGTTGGTATTGATACATATATATATATAATATATATATATATATATATATATATATATATATATATATATATATATATATTATATATATATATATATAAAGACTTATCAGTCATTTACTTAAAAAAATAAGACTACACTATTGCTGTAGTATAAAAGGACAGCTAATTTGTAGTAAATGTCACGAAAGAAACGTGTCTTAAGGACAATCTAAAATAAAAATCTGGGAACAAAATATTGGAAGTATAGTGAAAAATCTTGGAAGATGGTGTACTTCTACGTAAAGAAAAACTGCGTGGAAATTTTATTATTTGGTCTCGAGTTACACCCGGGCATTTATACATACATATAGGCAGACAGAGTGAGAGCGAGAGAGATTTGTAGTGTAAACTAGCTGAAATAACAGAATAAAGAAACAACCCATTATAATAACGTACAGGTAAAAATAAAACATTTTAATTTCTTAACTTCACTTTCCGTTTAGTAAAATTAGGACGCATTTTTGTTCAAAACAAGCCAATTAATTGTATTTAGTTGTACTTAAGTAATTAGTTTTTATTGCTCGACTATGTATAACGATAAGTAAAACTGCAAATTACTACAACAGTTATTATTACTATTAGGTATCTCAAACACCTAGTAAGTTTCCTATAAAAACTAACTAAAAATTAGCGGTTGAGAATCCATACGATACTGACGTTTAAATTTAATGTACATAATTTTAGTGATATATCTCTTGAACAAACAACTTTCTCATTGAAAGTCTCGAGATGGTAATATTTTTTATAGGAATTCTGTATATATATAGTAATAACCAGTAACTGTGAGGAGGTTTAGCCCCTAATAAATAGTTTATAGAGATCCTTCTACCCCATCTCCTGCAGTAATTTTCTCCAAATATCCTAACTACCACCGTTTTCTTCGCTGCTCGCACTCATTATGACGGTAAGGATGTCATCCCTTGTAGAAATTGATGGTATTCCGTTTTCTCCATTCCAAAGATCTCATGCGTGAGTTTTTCCCACGCCGGCTTGCTTTGCACACTTAAGTAAACTTTTAAAGTGAGAGTCTCGTTAGAATCTTGATAAGGCGTTTTAGAACGTATCTAGTTATCTTAAGCAACCACTTAATTTGTGCCTACCTAGGCTAAGATATAAGATTCTTGACCTGCCTGCATGCTTGGTTCCGATACTACTGATCTCTAGAGCGTCAGTTGGCAGCTTCGCTTCTTAGATATGCCTGAAAACTGTTTCAGAACCTTGTAACGCAGTTTCGGAATAATAAGTGTTAAACTTATGCCATGCGGTGAGTAGAATTCAGAGAGAAATTAAAAAGGACAGCAAGCATCCTGGGATACGACATTGTGAGTACATTTTTTAACCATCCTTTTCCTTATCTCTTTCAAGAGAGCGACAAACTTATAATATTTAACGGAAGCAACAAAGACAAACTCTCCTTATTTTGACAGTCGGTTTCCTTATTTCTTTACAGAATTTCGTTGTATAATCTTAACTACTAGTCTGCGCTCCAATGCGATAAAACTGTGAACAACCGTTGGGGGATAATGGATACTGATTTGTCGTTTGCGACTTAAATTGAAAAATAAATGAGTAAAAATTATGTGTGCTCCAATTTGGTCAAAAATTTTTTCCTTGGTTGAATTTTCAAAAAACCATTTTCTTTATAAATATCTTTATAAAATGTATATGCAATATACATAAAGAAAGTTTGTTCACTGCAGTTGCTTATATTTTAAAGCAAGGATCACGTTTCCGTATACTTCAACCCCACCGGTATAGGTTAAACATATGTTTCTTTCAAAAATATACAACACATCTGTTCAACAAAACTTGTTTTTCATTTAACTCGATTTGGAACCGTTCAATCATATTTGTGATTGAGGTTGACAATTCTATAACTTGAAAATACCTAACCTTCATTTAGCCATAAAATGTATCATTTATACTATTATGGTAAGTGAAAATAATATTAAATTTTACCTGACTGTATTGAGTTCCAAACATGTGAATTTTAGTATTTCTTTCCTTTTCATTGCTGAATAATTCGGTAAAGTAATTTATTTAGTACTTTCCTCGTGAACATACTACCCTTAAGAATAAGAAGAATAAGTATTATAACTCATAGGGAATATTTTAAATGATGAGTTAATTTATAGAGAGAAATTAAGCATTGGAGAGGACCGAACAGTGCAATGGCTTCAGAATTAGCTACAACTGACATTTCCCTCTACTTATTATCTTATATCAAGATCATCAGTTTTCAACTAAGATCGGAAACAAATTTTGGGGTGTGTTTTATAAAGTCATTGATCATTTTATACATCCGTAACAGAAAGTTTTATTTTAAAAGCAATCAACGTACGGAATAATAATTGCGCAAGTCCGACATGCACTTGGCCGGTTATTTTTTTTCCTTTAATCAAAATTAGAAATATTCTATTGTTTTTTTGACAACTGGAAAAAATAATTCAAAAAACGAGTTTATATTTAAACGCCAGCGAAGCATCGAGATATGCTTTTTCGGTGTTTAATAACAAAAAAATGTTTCAAGTGTTTTACAATGCATCAGTTTACTAATCTTTGTCAAGTTTTACGTAAGTTTAAAAATTAATTTTTGCAATGTGCAAATAAAAATTAGGGGAGGTCCGGGCAAAGTGGATACCTTAAGGTTTGGTAAGCTATACGAAATGAACCAATGGACACAAAAGGAAGACAAATAATAAAAAAAAGTCAAGAAATCTGGACATGCAAAATGACCAACAAAGATTCCATGAATGCTATATTCCATGCCTTTCCTCTACGACTATAGTTTCTGAGCCTATACGCTTCATCAGGTAGGCTTTAGGCAACGGTATCGATCGTGAAGATTCGAGTACCGTGGAGAGTCAAGTTGGAATGACTCTCGCCGGCTTAGAGCAATCATGGTACCTTAAAATAAACGAGATACTACTCGTTGGGCAAGATACAGACCCTTGCGCCATCTGTTGAGATTTTCGAACTTCGAAAAACTGCTCAACTGTATTGTAACATTGTTAGGAAGGGTAAACTAAATCGATATTCCGAAATAAAATTTCGGAATATGCCAGTCATTCCAACTTGACTCTCCACCGTACTCGGATCTTCACGATCGATACCGTTGCCTAAAGCCTACCTGATGAAGAGTATAGGCTCAGAAACTATAGTCGTAGGAGGAAAGGCATGGAATATAGCATTCATGGGATATTTGTTGGTCATTTTGCATATGCAAATTTCTCGACTTTATGTTGTAGGGACCAAGCAAGTAACAAACCATATTCCTAAATTTTATTTCGGAATATCGATTTAGAAGACAAATAATCTTAGTGAATCATCATTTATTAAAGTTCTTAATATAATCAACGAAAATTACCCAACATCAGTACTTTAATTGTAATTATTAATGATATTCCAAGAAGTGCTACTTCCGCTTTGCCCTATGAACTTGGTAAAGAGGATAGGACGATAGGGCAAAGTGAACACACGTATATAATTAACGAAGATTTAACCTAATTGGTGCAGATATCACAAAAAAATGCGCCTCTGCCTTCATAAGCCGTGCATTTCTCGTGACTCCATTGTTTATAGCTATTGCACTGGATCCAATCATCAACTGGTTTCTTATTTATTTCTATATGTTCTTCTCCGCAAAAAAATAGGACGTATACTTTTCTTCGTCATTATTTTTGTTTATTTGCATTGGTTTTTTAGTTTTAATATTTTTCTTTGTCGTAGCCGTAGCTTTTGGTTTTGTATATTATTTAAGTCTTTGTTTATGATTTTCATTACTTTAGCGTTCATCTTGACAAATATAACTTTCTGTTCTTCCTTCACACGAAACATCTCAGACTTCTGCATCTTTCTTTTATTTTGACACGCCAATTGCTAGTACAATAGGGTATTTACTTCGCCTGGGCTATCTACTTTGCCGGACCTCCCCCAATCCTTAACTGATTGTTTCTTTTTTACTTCAATCTAATATTTATCAGGTTATGTTTTAAACTTGACAGGGATCAGAAAAGTTCAAAACAATTGAGTATATTTTTTTGTTGTTGTAAAACACCGAAATAGCAATTAGATCCAAATCATTGCAATCGCTGGCATTCAAGCGTAAACTTAATTTTTGAATTATTTCTCCCAATTGTCAAACAAACAAAATAATATTTCTAATTGTGATCAAAGCAACAAAAATTACCTCAATTAAACTACTTTTACAAAAAAAGTTTTTTAAACAGATAAAGAATTATTTAAAAAATGGGATTTTAATTTTTTTTAGGTAGATGCTCAAAACTTTACAAATATTGCTTACATAAAATGCTAAATACTTTTTACTCTTTGAGTTTTTTTTGATATTTTGTTATTTAACTCGACTTTTCATGATTCCGTATCATTTTATTCAAATTTCCCGCTATATCATCGGTGACGTGACATATGTCAAAATCAATTTTTAGGTTATCTGACATGCAAAACTGATTACCCGAAAAAAGAAATTTTGATAATCATAAAAAAATTTCCCATATGTTTCGAAAATTTTTGTTGGTGATGATCGGTGAAAGTTAACGTTTTATAGTCATACTAGCTGTGCCAGCGACTCTGCTCGCGTGGACTACAGAATTATTGTTTAGGTTTTTTTGTTAGCGGCAAACTTTTTTCCGACTTGGTTCACTATTATGGTCACTGCTTATTTCTTATGTTACCTAACACACTTAAATCAGATAAGTGGTTCTCGAGTGATAAGCGCACTAACGGACAGACAGACAGAGAGACGTTGCGTTTTATACTATATATAAATGGGTTTTATTCTAAACCTTAACTCATTATAGTAGTGTTTGAGGTCATAGCGCCAGTATGCAGTAGCCAATGCTAACTAATAACGCCGGCTAGCATCCCTATTTTTAAGATTTTTGGCAAATTAGATGATCGCTTGATACAGTGATATTGTATCGCCATCTGCCAGATATGATGAACCTGGAAGCCAGCGAGCAACACTGAAATATTATTTAGAAAGGGACATATACATGGTTTTTTTTATGCAGTTTTACTCACATGCAAGTTAAGTCAGGTTTTTGCCGAAAGAAGAAGAAATATTTGGCAGAGGTTTTGGCACCATTTTCATGTCTTATTATTTAAATGATGCAAATCATGTTGGCCATGAGGGCAATGATGTCTAAAAAATTTTTCTGTTCTTTTTTTTCCGTTGTAAATTGTGTGTATTTTTTTTGATTGCATTTAAATATAATAAAAATTTATTTAGATTTCTTTCTGTAGTGTTCCAAATACAAAAAATATCGTCATCATAACGAGTCTAATAAACAACATAATTTTTTAATTGACTTGGATTGTTGAATAATACGCCAAGAACTTTCATTTTATACTATTCTTAAGCAGTCGATGGAAAACTTTATCCCGAAACCAAACATGAAATCTATCAGTACTGATGATAATCTGCACCTATTTAAAATATAGATTATGCAATTGATCATTTAAGGTTTGCGTTTAAAAGCCCATTTTAATACGCCTTTTTGTTTGTTGCAAGTTTGACATGCTTTTCAAGTAAAACAATTCATAATTAATAGAAACACACACATTAGCCAATTCGTGTCACGAACACATTTACTTTTTTTTAGCTCTAGAAATCAATTCTGTTTTTCGTACCCGCCCATAAACAAAAATATACAAAATAAAATAAACATCAGCTGTCATTTTTCCGTATAAGTAGACACACCCCTTCCTTGTCGTTCGTTTTATTATTTAAAAAAATATTAAAATTAGACTGACTGTCGAGTGGTACAAGATTGTCCTTTTCACATAAATGAAGTCGTTAACGACATACATTTAATTTTAACGTGCCAAGTTTTGGGTCTAAAATTAGACAAACGGGTGCGATTTATTCTAATTTATGTGGAAATTTCACGCCCATAAACGCCGTTTTTCGTATATATTATATATATATATATATATATATATATATATATATATATATATATATATATATATATAGGGTTTTCCATTAGGGATGTCCGACTTTTGACAGCTAATAGTGGCCATGTTGATTTGCAGATGTTTGAGATCTGATGTCAGTTGTGTTTAGTAAGGTTTACCGTTCAATTATGAATCGTTTCATGTTAAAAGAACGTTTGGAAACTGTCTAAAAATACTCGGTTACTCCAAAATACCAAATGTTTCTTCCCAGAATTTGACGACTTTTGGACACAGACGACTTTTATTTCCAACAGAATGGCGCACCGCTCCATATTTCCGATCCAAACATGGCTTTGAAAAAAAAAAAAAATAAATATCCAACAATTTTCCTTAAATTCGGGGCTGGGCGTCTAAAAATGATCACCCTGTACATACGTACAACGTAATACAAAAAGGATTTAACTTTTGTTTTCATTAGTTTATATTAAATGTAAAAGAACTGTAATACAATAAATATCAGTTGAATAGGTACAGGCGGTCCTCGCTCTGTGGTATAATTTCAGTATTCAGTACCGATGGTCCTGAGTTTCAATCGCGACAGGTCAGTATACCTGCTTATTAAGTTACTTAGGTATACTTGGCTTGACCATATACATAGGTTGCAGTTGTTGTAGAAATGCAGTAACTCCTGTGGGAGTACTACCGTGTTATTTTAAAGGTACTGTGAAAAATTTATGTATGTTCCGGCACTTGGACAAGGCTGATGGACATTACAGTTTGTCAAGTAAGAAACGTGTCGGCGATAATTTTTGGTAGATGCGATTCCAGCGATTCAACAGAAAATCGATAGAGGAAACCTTTGCTTACGATGCATTTTAGTAAAAGTATCAGTCGCTTCCGAACTTTCGTCGGAATCGTGTAAAATCCGAAGGGGCCTAAAATGGTACATTCGACGGCCGCTAAATATGTAAAAAAAGTCGGTGTCGTTTGTGAAGAAGTGCCAAAACGTAGCTCGGTATACATTGTTTTCTCTCTCTCTCTCGCTCAATCCTTTCACTCCAATAGGAGTATCGGTGGCACTATGCAGTTGCTGCCTCAACAGTCAATCTTTAGGCATCTCGATCCTGCGCGACTTGACTTGACTCGTACATACCCATCCCAAGGAGAGATTTTACTTGGTCGGACCATCTTGTCCGAGACCGTCCCCTTGATCTTTTACTTTCTACCTTCCCCGTTACTACAAGCGTTTCCATGGCATCTACTTTCCTCATAATATGACCAAAATATTTCAGGTACTGTCTATTAATTCTATTTGAAAGTCGGTCATTTATACCAAGCTCTTCAAGAATAGATACATTAGTACGGTGTTCGGTATATGATACTCTGAGGATTCTCCGATATGCCCAAATCTCAAACGCATCGATTCGCCTTTTGTCAGCCTGTTTAATGGTCCATGTTTCCGATACGTAAGTTGCTATGGGGAATATAAGGCTGGATATTAATCTTAACTTGTATTTTTTATGACAGCTGGATCTTTCCAGACCTTAGTGAGTTTGATGGGCGAGTTTCTAGTCATTGCCAAACGTCTCCTTACTTCCGTTTCACAACCACCATTGTTAGTTATGAGGGATCCCAAATAGTTGAAATAGTCTACAACAGTGAAATGTGTGACAGATCTTCATTACGATTAACAATCATTACTTTGGTCTTCGCTCTATTATTTGTCAATCCATAGTTTTTGCTACTGATTTCCAGGCGCTCCATAATTGATCCTAGGTCTTGTATTGAAGTTGCAAGTATAACAGTATCATCCACATATCTAAGGTTACTTAGCTTTTTTCCATTGATTGTCATACCCCCACTCCAGTCTTCCAAAACAGAACTCATATATTCACTATATATGTTATAAAGTAAAGGTGACAGAATACAGCCTGCTTCTACGATAAAGGGATCGGAAAAAAGAATTATTCAGTTTAATTCTGCCAGTTGTGTTCTCATACAAGGATCGGATAAGGTTTACAAGATGTATAGGTGTTCCCATGCTGATTAGAATCGACCAGAGTTTGTTCGATTGTATGCAGTCGAAAGCCTTAGAGTAGTCTACAAAACAAATATAGGTTGTTATGTGGAATTCCCTGACTTTTTCTATTATCTGGCGTATGTTGAGAATTTATTCTCTAGTCGCTCTCCCTGGAATGAAGCCTGTTTGTTCGGTAGATATTTGCGGCAGCAGAAAAGTTTTGAGTTTTTCATTTAGGATCCAAAGAAACACCTTAGCAGCGTGTGACACTAGAGCGATTATTCTATAGTTGTTGCAATCTAAAGTGGGTTCTCTCTTATGCAAGGGTATAAATGCAACTTCGCACCAGTCTTTTTTCAGTCTTCCATACCTCATTGCACAGTCGATGTAGCACAGTCACGGCAGTTTCTCCCATCATCTTTATTATTTCCGCAGTGATCTTGTCAGTACCTGCTGCTTTTCTATTCTTTAACCTTTGAATAGCCTTTCTGACTTCAGACTCAAGAATACATGGCTCTTGTTCTTCTGCGGCTTCTTTATCGACACTGCAGTCACCCACTAATTGAGCCATAAGAAGTTCTCTACAGTAATCCTTTTAAACGGCAATGATTCCAGGCATGTCGGTGACTGTTCTACCTTCCTTATCTCTGATTATTTATGTTTTAGGTTTGAATTCTTTAGATAGGTATTTTACCTTTTCATATACTTCCTGTGGCCGATTGTTCATAGCATGTTGTTCTAGCTCACATATATTATTCAAGTATGCGTTTTTGTCCTTTTTAGAAGCCACCTTGATTTCTTTATCGATTGATCGGATTCTGTCTTGACGATCCGATGTGTTGTTTATTAAAATCAAAATCATATTTCTTCTTATTTCTATAAGCTTTAGGGTATCGTCGGTCATCCAATGTTTTTGCGGATGTTTTTGTATTTTTGCCGAGCATTGTGTAGCAGCATTTGTTATTCACTTCTTAATATCTGTCCACGTTTTGTCTATATCTTCTGTGCCTTCCGGAATGCTAGAGTTGATTATTGTTTGCAAAAGAGTACTGTCTGACACTGTAATTCTCTTGTTTGTTGTTTTTTTCACGTGACCCAAAATTGATGCTGCGTCAAGTAAATCAAGTTTCAATGGGTCCCATGAGACCATTTGAAAACATCTTCGTGCTCCTGATGTCAAATTCCGAAGCATGTTGAAGAAACCGAAGTAGCTCGCTTGGACCCACGATAAGATACTAGAGTGGCCCTCATAATCGCCGGACGCCAACCCTATTGAAAAACGTTTCCTCCCTTGTAAAAAGTAAATTCAAAGGAAAGGAGGATTTTGACCGAGTCCCCCGAGGTTCGAAAAATTTGCAGAATATGACAGACCGTACATCCTCGCCGATATATCTCCATGATATAGAAATCCTTCTCCACACTTGGAGTTGAACGATAAAAAAAGGCTTAAAATTGCATTTAAATACCTATAAAAAGCGTTGTTAGCACAGCGGTGATGCTGCTGAATATGGGCAATAAATATTTTGTAGTCTCTTGTTTGTATGTATGATCCAGAAAAGTAGTCACGTTCAAGGGGCAGGGAGTATAAAGATACAAAAAGCAGTTTTCTAAGGAAAGACAAAGTACACTAAAAATGAGGCGACTTATAGAGGGACGGAGCTTCTTGAAAGAAACCAATAACTCTCTTACTGTGGAACTGTAAAAGCTTAGAGCATATCCAACACAAAACCCCTTCATACAGTGGAACATCAAGAAATTAACACCTAATTGAAATAGTAGTGACCGGGGGATCAATTTCACAAGAAAAAAATCTTTTCATACACTGGTAATTTAAAAGCCTAATTTAGAAATTAATGATAGATGAAAATTTTTTACAAATAGAACCCTTTACTACAATACAACTTTAAAAACTTTTTTTTCAATAAAAAAAAAAACACTATTTCTAACAGAGCGTTCCACATCCACAGAGGTGAAGTGGGCACATGAAAACCTGTCCCCTCTCCCATGGCTGCACCAGGGGTATGATCAAATGATGTATGTATGTATGATTATATGTGTATTATTTGACAACGTCCGGCAACTTTTCCTTATTATATTTTTATACTAGTTGTGTTTCCAATATTAATTCCGTTGTGATTACTAAAGTTCTCTGTTAAAACTTGTTGTATGGTTTAATAGTAGGCAATTTGTATTGTCACTAATACCTCAGGTGCTAAATGTCATCTAATTAGAGTTTTATTGTAACACAGTCCAATAATTTTATGTAATTACCTACCGGTTAATAGCTTATTTATCAAATAACGAAAATGGTAAGTAAGCATATTACCATATTACACAATTTCCTAGAAATAACCATAAAATAAGTAAATTACACTGGTCAACACAAGTCTTGTTTCCTTTATTTTTTTTTTTTCTGTTATTGGGTATTTCTATGGCCCTGACTATGAAAAAAATACTGGGCGATTGCTAACAGCTTTACCTTTTGAAATATACAGTTTTATTATTTTGCCAAAAAAAATACAAAAAAATAATACATTATGTTAACAAAATTTCTATTGAACACTAGCAAATGATCTTTTATAAGATTTCCTTGAATGAACGACTTTAGGTAGATCTCGTTGCAAACTCCAGCAGTAGTCTGCCATCATATGTGAGTCCCACCGCCCCTGATAACGCTCTTCCATTGTCCGAAGATCCTGATGAAATCTTTCACCCTACTCCTCACTAAAATCACCCAGATTTTGTGGAAATCGGTCTAAATGCGAGTGCAGGAAGTGGATTTTTATGCTCATGTTGCACCCTAGCTCTTGCAAGTTCGATAGCATGCACTCAACAAGCTCGACATGGTCGTCAGATTTCTTTTTGCCTAGGAAGCTACTCATAACCAAAACAAATGAATTCCAAGCTTTGGATTCGACTTCAGTCATTGATTTGACAAAATTAGGATCTTTCACGAGTTGCCTAATCTGTGGCCCATCAAAAAATACCAGCTTTCAATTTTTCTGAACTTAATCCTGGAAACTTGCGATAAAGAAATTTAAAACATTCGCCACTTTTGTCAAGCGCCTTCACAAACTGTTTCATTATGCGGAGTTTAATATGAAGTGGTGGAAGTATGATGCAATCTCGGCTAACTAAAGGCGCGTTTATAACATTTTTTGTACCAACTTTTAGCTCTTCCCGTACTGGCCAAACTTTTTGTGACCAATGGTGTTGTTTGTCACGACTATCCCAGAGAGACATGAAACAAGGGAACTTTGTGTACCCCCCTTGTTGACCTAAAAGAAACTTAACCATTTTCAGATCAACACAAATGACCCATTTGTGGTCTTGATACTTAATTTTTCTATAACCTTAGAAACATTTACGTATTCTTCTTTTAAAGTCGTCGAATGTGCAATAGGTATAGATTCGTACTTGTTACTGTTATGAAGCAAAACACACTTTAAACTTCTTTTGCTGCTGTCTATGAAAAGACACCAATCACTAGGTTAGTACTGTTGCATCTGCTGCAAAATACCACCAACATCGTTACAAAAAACTAAATCCTTCTCTGAGAAAAATACGGTAACAGATTTTTTTCTCGGGTACGATAAAATGTAATGTTGGTTTCCGGAGTAAGCAAATTTTTTTCTTTTAAACGAGATGCTAAAAATTTCAGAAGCTTCTTTTGGTAAGTTCAGATCTCATACTAAGTCATTTAGTTCTTTTCTGATTAAATGGTTGAGGTTCTGAAAGGCTACATTTGTAGTCTGAATCAGAGTCTTCACTTGATGTATTTCGTTCGGGTTCACAGAGATTTGGATCATCAGAAGATTTAGATGTGCTGGGTTGTACCTCTTGTGATTTTAAATTGAGGTCGTTGAGCAGAAGATAAGTTAGGATATGACCACTTACTTCGATTTCCAGGGTTAATTCCGTTTATTTCCACAACGCAGAAGTAGCAATCGTCATGATTGTTGCGAGGTTCTCGCCAATCATGGGTGTTACGAACATTATTGCATCTCTTTTTCCACTGGACCATAACCGTAGACATACCACACATTTCTGTCATACAATATGAGGAACCCATGGCTTGTCCTGATTACACAATTTTATTTTAAATTATTGATGATACGCAGTTTTCACAAAGTCCGATATAGGTTTTCGATAT
>CM032456.1:88290477-88415477 GCA_019049505.1 Pachyrhynchus sulphureomaculatus
TGAAAAAACCCTGGAATATGCTCCATACGGTGTAGATTGAATGAAAAGTACCACGAGTGCATCACCTTTAATAATTTATCTGGTATATAAAAAAAACAAAAATTTCAAAGTCATCAGTTTTCAAGATCGGAAGAAAACATTGTTGAAAACTCATTTGGGGTGTGTTTTGTGAAGTCATTGATCATTCTATACCTCCGTACCAAAAATTTTTATTTTAAAAGCAATCGACGTACGAAACAGCAATTGCGCAAGTCCGACTTGTACGAGGTCGGTTTTTTTTTGAAGGAACAATGTCACCCTCGTATTACATATTTCTCTGTGTGTATTTATGTAGATTCATGGCTTAATTCTTTGACAATAGGTAATCATAGTAAATGAAAAAATAATAACAAGCCAAACAAAATCATTTTATATCCAATCTGTCCGATGGACTTTTCGGAAGTGTCATCTCTAGGGGCTCTTCGGCTATTTATTTCAGGGTAGCTCCGTAAAAACGTTCCTCCGGGCAGTTCATGCATATAGATTTGTTATTCTGCAGTCCGAGCAATCTTGTTTATAGCCGAAACTCATTAGGGCCTCAACGTTTTCTGACAGTTGTTTTTTACGTTTATTTATTGTCGACAAACACCGGTAGCTCTTTGCACAGTGGGTATTATAAAGTGGATGTTGAATTGTTTTATACAACGTTTATGTGCACTTAATTATACTTATGGCCTGCGGCTGTAGGGAGGATTGGTTTTCTTTAAATTAAAATACTTATTTGCTCAAGCTATTACATATTTAATTTATGAAGTATGTCTTAGATTTCACAAAATATTTCTTGAAGGCATACGGCCAGATTGAAATGTTTGTAGAAGTGCAGCAAACAACTGTATTAAAGATGAAAACGTTATTTTTGCTTTTCTTTCTAAAGGAAAGTATTGTATTCGCGAAAAAATCACACTTCGAGATTTTTGCTTTTCTTCACGTTTCCTATATCACCGAAAACATGTCACTCATTTCCATCAGTCTGTCTGTTTATCGCTCTGTTGACACGATAACTATCAAAAACGAAATGAGATATCAGTTTTAAACTTGGGACATAGATAAAGCTTGAAGATGAAGCTTTTGGCCAAGGGGGTGAAAGGGGTGGGAGATGGATTTTAAAAGATTTTTAAACAGTAATATGGAAGTTTTTCCTGGTTTTTTGTTGAATAATAAACATTTTATGCATAAATATTTATAATAAACCATATAAGGGGCGAAATGAGTAAAGGAAGAGATTAAAGGAGGGTTGCCTGCTATATATCGTGCTATATATCCTTTTCTGGGTTCTTGAAGTCTGGGAATCCAAAAATTAGGATATTTTTTCATTGCTTCCAAGTTTCACCCAGGAGGACGTTGGAGAGAACGGTGGTAGTTTAATACTGTATAACTTTAATATCATTTTGAAATGTTTACAGGTTTTTTGGTTGTTGGGGAGTTAATTGGGTTGCTTCCTGTATTTCTTATTAAAGATCTTTTTTCCAGATTTGTGGAGTCGAGGAATCTGAAAATTAAGTTATTTTTTCATTACTTTCAATTTTAATGAGGGAAGGGGTGAAAGTGGTTAAATATTGTATGGTTTCAATATTATTATGGGAATTTTTGGAGGTTTTTGGTTGCGATAATGAACAAATGTTAAACCTAACACGTAAGCTGAAAAGTTTTTGGTCTAGCTACTTAAAACACTTTTTTTTTTGAAAAATTCGACTTTATTCATCAATATAGTCTCCTTCAAGAGCGATACAATCAGTCCAACGCTTTTCTAATATTTCTATGCCTTTCTTGTAGAAGGATTTGTCTTTGCCTTCAAAATAGGCATCAGTTTCGCTGATAACTTCTTCATTCGAGCTAAGTTTGTTTCTCGCGACATGTTTTTGAGGCCTGCGAATAGATAATAGTCGTTGGGGGCCAAATCTGGAGAATACGGTGGATGAAGAAGCAATTCGAATTTTAAGTCATGCAATTTTGCCATCGTAACCATTGACTTGTGACACGGAACATTGTCTTGATGAAAGTGCATTTTTTTCTTGTTCCTTTGGGCTGTTTCTTTGAAATTTCTGCCTTCAAACGCACCATAATATTCACTATTGATGGTTTTTCCCTTCTCAGCGTAGTCGATGAAAGTTATTCCATGCGCATCCTAAAATACAGAGGCCACACGCACACGTGTCGCTCCTGTCGCACACGTGTCGCTCCTGTCCCACACGTGTCGCTCCTGTAGCGCTTTAGGGACTTCCGTGCAGTACGTGTGCTAGACCCATAAAAAAAGAGGCAAAATCTTCCCAACCGACTGTTGCGTCTTTGGTCGCTTCGGGCGGCTTTCACCGGCTGCTGCCCACTCAGCTGACTGCCAATTTGATTCCAGTGTATAGTGGTGGACCCATGTTTCATCTATTGTCACATAGAGCATAAAAAAATACTTTTTATTGCGCTTAAACAGGTCTAAACAGCGCTCAGAATTATGAACACGTTGTTGTTTTTCGTCTACTCTGAGCAAACGCGGTACCCTTTTCGAACCATGCTTTCTCATGCCCATGCAAAATATGACCAGTACGTTCTTTTAATATCTTTAGGGTGATAGCTATCTCACGCAATTTCACTTTACGGTCATCCAAAACAATTTTGTGAATTATTTTGATGTTTTCCCCACCTCATTTGGACGTCCAGAGCGTTCAGCATAATTTGTGTCTGTGCGACCGCGTTTAACTTCAGAATACCAGTAAATGATAAGTGATTTTCCAGGGGTAGAGTCCCCGTAACACTTATCAAGCCGGTATTTTTTCCCATCAAAAAACAGTGTTTAATCAACATACGAAATTCGATTATTTCCATTGTTTTGGAAATTTCAAAAGTAACGTCACTAAAGCCACTGTAACTTATAAACTAATCGTCGAAATGTCATCAAATTTTGAGACGTATCGTTTGAAGTTTGGTACTTC
Organism: Pachyrhynchus sulphureomaculatus; assembly: GCA_019049505.1. Taxonomy (NCBI): domain Eukaryota; kingdom Metazoa; phylum Arthropoda; class Insecta; order Coleoptera; family Curculionidae; genus Pachyrhynchus; species Pachyrhynchus sulphureomaculatus. The sequence continues at coordinate 88,293,441 of CM032456.1, forward strand.
CTAAAAATCATATGGATTTTTTAGATAAGGCGACATCTATGTATCAGACCAAAAACTTATGTTGCATGTGTTAATTGAGTTTTTGAATAAAAAATCGTTATCGATTTTTTTTATTTTATTTTAAAACTTTATCATAAATAATATTGATAATCGATGCGAAATTTTTTTTTAATGTTTTTTTATTAATTATAAATAAATTAAAATTTATAACATTTTTTAAAAAATCACGTGATTACGAAAGCGTCACGATTGGCTGCCATATTTGTGACCTCATTATGTTAAAGTGTTTTCACGTAAGTACTGTCAACAGCTTCTACTTGTATATATACTGTCAAAATTATTGAAGTTTGCAAAAAAAAATATTGTTGGTTACTAATTTAATTCGGTAATGTGTGACAAAGGGTTCATAAAGCCCAATTCTGATAATATACCTGCTGTGGATATTTTTACGGTCCCAAATTTTCTCAAAAATTACGTTAAATAAAACAAAAATCATTCGATAACCGTATACAAATTTATTATTACATTTTTCAAAATTATTTATTGAATCTTCTGTATCATCATAATTTTTGTTGGTTCTGATTTGGAGTTAGTCTTCTTAAAAATTTCTGTGATCTAGCTCTATGTATTATATTTATATTCTGATATGAATGATTATTAGAAACTTTCAATAAATTTATCAGTACACTGATGATAATAACAAGAATAAATTGATTGACAACTAAACCACTCGTATCCGCTGTCTGTGATGTTGAGGAGAAATAAACATTGTGACTCCACATGCGCTCGGGTTTTTTCGGAAACTATCGGCGCGTCATCGATACTAAGTTTAAAAATTTATTTTCAATTTGATATAACTTTTTAATTATAACGAAAAAAAGTTTTGCTATTAAAACTTATATATGATCTTTCAATTTATGACAAATTTTTTTTTTTTCAAAACCCCAATTAGATATTTACTATAAATAATTATGCGACTTATAAAATGTGATGAACGGGGTTAGAAGGTTGATTTCGTCTTTATTGTGCCATAGGTATTATTCACAGTTCTTTGAGTCAAGATAATAAAACATTATATTGTTTTTTTGCTAATTACAATATTAAAAGGGGTAGAGGGTAAAAGTTGTGTGCTAAAGGTTTAGAAGAGTGGTTGCCCATATATCATAATATACTTCTAGTTCAGTGTTTTTGCTTTTTCGTTCCTCTGAATGTTAACAGAAATAGCATGCAGAAGGGATTGAGATCTGGTTACAGAGTAACCTAAAAAGTGTTAAGTTGATCAGAGAAAAAGTTAAATTGGCCCCTACTTATTTATCTCCAACACAGTTGGTAAATTATTGTTTTTACGTCCTTTACTAAAAGGAAAGAATTATCCCCTGCAATTTTTGCTTTTCTTTACGTTTAAATATTCCATTAGATGTTTTATCCGACTGTCAGGCTGTGAGTCTGTCAGTTTGTTGGCAACATATTACTCGATCGAAATGATATAACAGTTGAAATAGGAATGAACATTGTAGCTTTGGAGCGATGTAGTTTCAAGGAAAGGGGTGAAAGGAGGTGGATGTCGATATGTTGTATGATTTTATTCGTATTATGGAAATTAACTTTCTCTAGACTTGGAAAAGTCAAATTCAGTGCTTATTTTAGAACCACATATTTTATTTTTTATATTGTTAGATATACAGGGCCGTTGATTATAAACATCTCCATTTTTGCTTATTTGAAGAGTTTAGTAAAATTTTAAATATATGAGTTGAGATAAAAGGCAAACTAAACATTTTTCGAGAGACAAGACCACCCAATAGAGCCATTTTTAAGCGACATACCGTGAAAATTTGGCAAATATTAATTTTAAACCGGAAATAAACTAACAAACCTTTAAACCCCTCATTCCAATACAGAAGTTCTGACCGCAGAATGTTATATACGTTTTCCTTGTAAACCCACATCTGTTATAAAACCGTTCATTAATGGTTTGCCTAATTCGGCGTAAAAATTCGTATTTATGCTTGGCGGCAATTCAAAAACAATTAATAACCGTTTATTGTTCTTTATAAGCCTCTTTTATTTTGCCGACACTTCGTATTATTAATGGTTTGTTGAGATATGTCCTGTGGGTTTATAGTGGACGTTAATAACTTATTGACATTGTTATTTATTAATATCACTTTTTCTTTTATTGCGAAAGTGTATAATTTCAAATGGTTTTTTCTCTACGATAATAAAAAAATAATAAAAGCTGTTTGCGCATTAATGCCACTTACACAGTGACACTTTCTACCACTGACAATATTTTTTTTGGGATTCGCAAAGGGATAAATCCACATCGAACAGGACACTGTATGCAAAATATGTTGCGCCCTGTTATATATATATATATATATATATATATATATATATATATATATATATATATATATATATATATATAAAAATCTGGAAGTAGTCGTGACTGATTCGTGGGAAAGAAAAAGTCATTTAGTGAGAATGCAGTCAAAAACAGTGGCCATTGACACTCTTTGTTTAATTGTTAAGCTTTCGGATATATTCAATCCTTTTTCAGAACATCTAGAAATTATTTACAATCGGTTTTCAAAAACAACTATAAGAAAGTTAGTTTTACAAACGTGAAATTATCCTGCTGAAGCTGACATGATTCTATGAAAATGGATCATGAAATATTATAAAGAATTACGACGTAGTAAATAAATTTTCCGGTTATATTTTCCCGGTATAATAGAGCACGTAGTTTTAATTTTTAGGTTAGTAAAGATAAGCAATTGGCAGTTTTTATAAGAGTAACGGTAACTCTTATCCCTCCTCTTTACTCAGCAAATTAATTTCTATTAACAATGCACCCCACAATCTAAATATTATCAACATTCAGAACCAGTATGACTCTCCAAATCGAAACCACCTCGCTAATGATCTCAACAACACTGTTATATACAAAACCCTTCCCCACATAGATGGTCTCGCCCCTAAACTCATTCAAATTTTCAAACAAGAAAACATTCGTTTCTTCAGAACCATCTCACATAAACTAAAACTTTATACAAGAATTAAAACACCCATTACTAAAGAAAAAACTTCTAATGTGGTCTACAAAATCCCATGCAAAGACTGCACATCCTGTTACATTGGACAAACGCTCGCCGCAAAAGAGAACGTTAACTTCTGACAGGAGTAACTGTAGAAGGGGTATCAGATCTTGTTCCCTTGCAGAACATGCAGTGGACAAGGACCATCGTCCAGACTATGATAATGTGGAAATAGTTTACAAACAGCAAAACTACTATAAAAGAAAATTTTTGGAGATGGTTGCGATTAGTGCCTGCGATGGCGCGATGAACTGAAGACCGATGTGTAAGAGCTTAGGATCATCTGTTCTTACATTCTTAAACTTTCCGATGATCTATCACAAAATTAGAACATTATACAATAATACTAATTCATAAAAATCTTTTACTTTAGCTCTTTAATAAATAATATGTTAAAAAAATTTTACACCGTAACAGATCACACTATATATAATTTATTAAAAAATTTGTAATTCAAGGTCAGTTTTAGTTCATGTCTACTAACTGTATAACACTACTATCACTGTTACTCTTATAAAACTGCCAATTGCTTATCTTTATTAACCTAAAAATTAAAACCACGTGCTCTGTTGTCCCGGGAAAATATAACCGGAAAATGTATTTACTACGTGGTAATTCTTTATAAAATTTCATGATCCATTTTCCTTCCAATCATGTCAGCTTCCACAGGATAATTTCACGTTCGTAAGTCTAACTTTCTTATAGTTGTGTTTTTGAAAACCGGTTGTAAATAATTTCTAGATGTTCTGAAGAAGGATCGAACATATCCGAAAGCTTAATTTCAATGGCCAACTGTTTTTGACTGCGTCCTCACTGAGTTACTTTATATATATATATATATATATATATATATATATATATATATATATATATATATATATATATATATATATATATCGATGTCCCAAAAACCAACATATTCTCTTCGAAGGCTGATAGGTCAGCTCATAACTCACCGGAATATGTACTCGTAAATATTACATTAGTGAAATGTCGTTAGATTTCGAGATATTGACACTTTTATGAATTTAGTGAAAATCTACACATTAGATCAGTTTATCGAGTGCTACAACTAAAAAATTTCCTTATTTTAAGATTCTAATTATTGGTACGTAATCCTGAATAAGCTTGCTGTTGATCATAGTTCAAAATAAAATTAATTGTGCTAAGCTTGTGGAAAAAAAACATTTTTGCAAGTATCATGAGTACAAACATTTTAATTAGCTAACTTTGTCTCTAAACTCTACAAAAAAATGTACCAAACTAACCTGGCCAATTATTTAAAAAAATTGCTAATATAATGTAGATTCGAAATTGTTTTTTTCCTTACAAGCTTAGCAGAGTTAATTTTATTTTGAACTGTGATCAACAGCAGGGTTATTCAGGATTATGTAAAAATAATTAGAATCTTAGGCAATTTGTAGTTGTGACACGATAAACTGATCTAGGGTGTAGATTTTTACGAAATCTAATGATTTTTCACTAATCTCATATTTACATATTCTGGAGAGTTATGAGCTGTACTCGATTTTCCTTCTTGTGACTACTTTCTTTTCTAATTATCTTATTTGCCATTTAAAAATGTTCAAGTGGCAGTGACTTCGGACTTTGACAATATCCCAAAAACATCAAAAACTCATTTAGCTTAATAATTGATCGTGCAGTACGTACATATTGAAGCTGATAGAGAGTACCATATACTTTCTTTTATACTGGTGCAGTGCTCACAAAAATCGCCAAATACAGTCTGTCAAGTAAGAACGTGTCCGCGAAAATTTATTTTTGGTAGATGCGATTCTAGCGATTCAACAAAAAATCGGTAGAAGGAACCTTTGTCTACGACACATCACGTAAAATCCAAAATGAGTCACTTGTTTGCGCGTCGGTGCGAGGTTTCTTTTTTCCCATCCAAAGGGGCCAGAAATTACACATTCCGCGGCCGCTAAATATATTAAAAAGTCTGGTTTCGTTTGCGAAGAGGTGGGTAAATCGTTTTAACGAGACGAAAAATGTTGACGACTTGGCCTACGATAAGATACTAGATTGGCCCTCACAATCATCGGACGTCAACCCTATTGAAAACGTTTGGTCCCTTGTAAAGAGAAACCTCAGAGGAAAGACTCTGAGGACTTTGACTCAGTTGTCAGGAAACTTCTAGACAGCTTACTAATTGCGCCGTTACTAGCACACCAAAGAATACATTGATGGTAAAAAATGTTCTCGAAAAAACACATTTTTTTTCAAGAGTACGAATGGTCACGTTCTTACTTGACATACTGTATAATCTATATAAAAATTTTCAAAACGACTGCAGTAGAAAATTACCCTAAAACTATCTAAATATACGGCTCTCATGTCGTACACAGTATGTAATTTTTTGTCTTACATCGGTTGTAGATTTCTTTAATACATCTATCAATTATTTAAACAGATATTGTTCTTTCTGCATTTCTCTAAACACTGAAAAAATAAATAAATTATTAGTATACCCATTAAAAAATAACAACATTCCATCGTGACTACAAATGGTGTCGGAGTGATGTTCCAATTAAGTGATTATTTTAATACCATTATTATTACAATAAATTATAATAAAGGCGGATTATTATTATTTTAACTAGATAAATGCATAAAATGATGTTTAATTATAAAAATAACAACACATGCATTAATTCCAAGGAGCAACTCAAATATGCGTACTACAGTTAAATCGCTAAAAGGAAAAAACTGTTCATTTACATAAGTTGCACAACACGCAAGATGTAAGGAAGTTACTGCAAAATATGCATAAATAAGGGAATAAAACATTGGACTGTCAATCACCCTCAGGTATTTTACATTTCAGTTGGAAATTGTAAGAGTCACGTAAGACAATTTTAAAAGTATGTCAACAAAATGTAAGAGTGTGTGAGATTTTTTTAAAAAAAAATATGCCTCGTATTTGGTTTTACATAACGACCTGCATGTCGTGAATTAAGTAGACTGACCTGACTTGAATCCTTGAAAAAATTATCTTTTAGTTTCTTTTTCCTTATGGCCCTATTTTTTCTGAGACTGGTGTTGAAATTTCCAAAAGTTGCACTTGTGACGCTCAAAAACTCCAGCCAATGCTCCTTAATTATCTCGTTCCTTGCTCTCCGTTCTCTCTTTTTACGGCTGAGTGTGAAGATTAGCGTAAGACTCGCAATTTGATTGAGGAACGTATGGAGACAATGATTGTGAAGGCCGCCGCATTGTTTCCGATATCGCAAGTAGTAAATCATTACTAAAATTTGATTTTACATTTGTTCCAAAGCGCTTTTTCCAGTCAGGTGTGTAAATTTTTTCTTTTTGGTTTTTGTGGATTATGAAGAGTTTTTGCACACTTGTTCTAGATAGTTCAGACTATGGCATGAGACTCCCGAATCAAGATTGTTTCATTATTTCTTGAAATATTGGTGATTATAAGACTGAAAAACTATCGGAATTCATAAATAGTACCTTACAGTCTAATTTATATCTCATTCTGTAGGCTATTTACAAAAGCCATTCGCGTACATGCTGCAAACGCATAAAACTTCAGGGTCAGTTTTCTTTTTAGTTGTCAAGGAGGACAATTGTAATTATTTTTCTGCAATTGCCCTTAATACAAAGGTTTAACTGTTTCAATATATTAAGCGTTTTTCAAAACACCCTATGTATATACATATTTACATACATATATATACATATATGGGACGATCCGCGTCAACCGGATCAGAGCTACGACCAAAATTAGAAGCAACCAAAAAACTTGACCAAGGGCTCATTTTAAAGCTTAGAGCGTCTACTTTCAAATGCCTAGTACTCCTTTGAAAATTCCAATATGGCGGCCGGTAGCCGTAGTAACAAAATTTGGTACAAATCGATAGATTTTCGAAAATTTTTGCATCCGCCATTTTGGATCCGCCGATCTTGAATTTGGCAAATCAGACCTCGGATTCGTGATCATTTGTACCAAATTTGCGACCCTAAAAACCCAAATTTCTATTTTAAATTCAATATGGCGGATCTAAACCAATATTCGAAAATTAGTTTTTGAGGTCAAATCGGTTCATTTGCAAAAAATTCGGCCACCATATTGGATTTTCGACCGCCATATTGGATCCGCCATGTTGGATTTTGTCAACTTACCACCCCAAACCAATTTTTTGGGGCGACCCATCAGCTACAATTTGAACCAAAAAACGACCCAAACAGTTTGCGAATTTTTATTTTTACAAGCTTTTTTTTTTTTACTGGACACTTGATTTTTCTCCGGCTACCGGCCGCCATATTGGAGCCGCCATATTGGATTTTTCAAAGGCGCACTCGGCATTTGAAAGTAGATGCTCTAAGCTTTAAAATGAGCCCTTGGTCAAGTTTTTTGGTTGCTTCTTCTTTTTTTGGTCGTAGCTCTGATCCGGTTGACGCGGATCGTCCCATATATATATATATATATATATATATATATATATATATATATATATATATATATATATATATATATATATATATATATATGTATGTATATGTATAAATATATAGGAATTTTGACCTCTTATGATTTCAATAATATTTTTTGATTCAAGTTTCCTGGCTTTAGGTCTATAATAAGTAGTAAGACTACTTTTTATACGTCATTTAGTAACAACGTTTAGGCCAACGATCCTTTTTCAAACCCACAAATAGACATTTAGTAGGTAAAACCATTGTTTTCTGTTAAGGACATCCAATATTATTTGAAACTGTAATATAAAATAAAAATAAAAATATAAAACAATAAACATACAACATTTACGTTTAACTAGGCGGTGTTCCTTTAATAATTTATTTTAATACATTAAAATATACTGATTCTATTCATATGAACGACAAGTAGATTTTACTGAGATTGTTTATTTATGTTTTTTTTTGGTGGTTAGTTGACCGTTTATTTAAAAAAAAAGAGTTAATAAATGATAAAAATTATGTTTCACGTCACACATTAAAAGTATATCATATCTTTTCCAAAAATATAATGCGGCTATCTGTCATAAAACACAAACATAACTTCACTTGCATAGACACAAAAATTTAAAAAACAAAAGAGAGAGAAATTCTGAAGTGGATGGAAATCCAAATAAATACACGGTCATTTAACGACAAAAAGATATAATCTCAGTATGATTTACTTGTCGATCATATGAATATAGAATCAGTATTTGCCTATATAAGTATGATTGTTCTTGGGAACAGTATTATTTCAATGTTTTAACGTGCATTATTATCTTAATGTTTATTGTTTTATGCTTTTATTTTTACTACAAGGAGACAGTCTCAGTCCGTTTTTATTCAACCTATTAATGGATAAAATAATAGAAGACGTAAAGTTATTAGTAATGGGATACATAATGGGTAGCAACAGTTTGTTACGCAGACGATGCAGAGCTGATTGCCGAAAGTGACCACGACCTACAGAAACCACTTTTTAAATTGTTGGGAGTTTAATATGGGCATACCTACTGAAAAGACCAAAAGCATCACCATTGCCAAAGACCCCATCAGGTGTAATCAAGTAGTGGAAGATAAACCTATAGAACAGTTAAGCTATCACGAGCCGGTCAGAAGCCTTAGAGGACTAATTAATAAAGCAGCATTATATCAGGCTGTTTAAGAGATGATGTATGGACCAACCAACAGACACTAAGGTTAAAATATATGACTTGCATCAGACCCATAATGACCTACGGTATATAATCACGAGAAAATACCAATAAAAAAAAACCGTACCGTCGAAGTGAAAACCCTATGAGCAACAGTTGGTAAAACAAGGAGGGATAGAATATGAAATACTGACATCAAGGAACAATGTGGCATGCGTGGTAAGATGGAGTAGACAAAGAAGAAGACAGTGGCATAACCACGTAAAAAGAATGGAGGAGCTCAGACTACCAAGGATCGCTCTGGAAAGAAAACCCAGCAGGCAAACGTCCACCGGGGAGACTACCAAAACGATGGGGAGTTAACTGGCAATCTACCCATCAAGAAATCCCACACCGCGGAATTAACAGATCATCAGATCTATCAAAAAATATAAGAAGAAGAAGACTTTTACTTTTATATGTATTGAGATACAGTTTCAAATAATGTCCTATATAGAAAACACGATTTTAACTATTTAATATCTATTTTTAGATATGAGAAAGGCCCATCGGCCAAAACGTTATCAACAAAATGACAGATGTAAAGTAGTCTTATTATTTACAAATATACTTAAGTAATCTTTTATTATGACTAAATTAAAACAATTATACATGGCGTTCTAATAAAATAGCCACATGTACGAGGGCTACCTTTTAAGTTTTTACAAAAACAATGAAAGAAAAAAAAAGATATGTTACAAATCGTCTTATTTTCTCAAAATATTTGCTTTTAAAATTTATACACTTTTGCATGCGTTCGAACTAATTCTCAAAACATTATTTTCACTATGAAACTGGTACTTCAAAAACATTGTTTGCGAAGGATTCAACAGTTTCTTGAGGTAATGAAAATCGCTGTTCACACTTTTTTTATGACATTCGGAAACAAAATGCAGTTGGTAGGCGATAAATCAGGTGAATACGGGCAATGAGCTATTAATTCGATGTTTTTCTCCGTCAAATAATCCATTGTTGGACGTGATGTGTGAGAGCTGGCATTGTCATGATGAAGAATGATACGGTTTCAGTTGCTTTTCTTGATTTCATCAATAACTTCTAGCAAACAAATTGTTGTACACCATTCAGCATTAACTGTTCTACGTTCCTCTAAAGCAATGGTTGCAACATGTCCAGTACACCAAGGAAAGAATCGATCATTTTCTTGGAAGTGCTTCGCGAACGAACAACTTTTGTTGAATGCGGTTCACCTTGGAACAGCCAAACAGTTGATTGTTGCTAAGTTTTCGGCTCGTACGAATATATCCTCTCTCCTGTTACGATGGTTTGTACATGGATTTTGCATGTCCTCGGTCGAATTTTTTGAGCATTTCCTTACATCAATTGACACGAACGTGTTTTTGAGTTCCGGTCAAAATATGCGGAATTCAACGAGAACAGATCTTTTACACAGCTAAATGTTCATTTAAAATCGAATGTACTACAGTCTTCGCCTAAGGATGCCTCTATCTCACGGTAAGTCACCTGCTTTCCTCTTCAGTCATGTTGCGCACAGCGTCGATGTTTTTTGGAACAACCGCCGGTTTTGGTCGACCTTTACGAAATTCATCGCTGACGAAAACACGACCATTCTGCAAACCAATTGTAAAGAGTCTTTTAATGGAAACCTTAACGTGAAATTTTCATTTGTTCACAAAACAGTTTTTTTTTTTCAAACGCTCACTGTAAACAAACTACTCGGTCAATTTCTGAGCTGTCACTGTTTTAACAATAACAAATGTGAAATTTTACACCAATGGTAATGTCACATCTCAATAGCGCCATCTAGTGGTCGTATGTAAAAACTTAAAAAGCAGCCCTCGTAAACAAGTTCAAATTCAAGAACTATCGAACTATGTATAATGAACTTACGTCATATCCCTTCAAGTTATTTTCCTGTACACCTGCCTTGACTGACTCGACTGAATAAAAGTGTAATAAAATTACAAAGTACAAATAATACAATATAAAAAGTACCAGTATAACTTAACCATAAAAAACAGGCGTAGTTATTAGAAAAGTTAAAGACAAGATAATTAGTCAAATACCCTTAATTATTTCAAGTTTATTAAGTATTTTTTAAATTCTTGGGTAATTATAACCCGTATGGAAATATAATTTGATTGACAGACGTGTTTCAGTTCTAATGGTTTTTGTTCTATACTAATCAATATGATCATAAGAAATAAGTGTACTAATTTATAAAATATTGATTTATGATATTGTAATCGAGGTTTAATTCTTTTTGATAGGAAACTTCCACAGGTTACAGAGCCTATAGATATAATTCTGACTTTATTCTGTATTAATTGAAGTGATGTCGACGTTTCGCTGATTATCTTGCCGGTTTCTTCAGAGCTTGTACTGACGAGTGAATTCTTCAGAATCTAACACGAAACTTTACGAAGATTCATGTTAGATTCCGCATCACTTTTCGGAAACCCAGGAGAATTATACCCAGAGAGGTTTAATTCTGTAAGATTCCATTTTTTTATTATTATCCATTAATAGCTAATTAATTGAACAATATAATATGGTTTACATGACATTATGTAGCGATATTGCTAGTATTACTAAAGGCTGATTTGGAAATTACATTCGTATGCGTTTAATGGTAATGAGGAGCATGTATTAGAGTGGTCATATGTATTAGAGTGGTCACAAAAAATCAATCTTCGAATTTTTCTGAGAGGACCCTTCGAAGAGTTGAAAGAGATTGGTAAAGTTTCAGCTGAAGTGGATAATGTTAATCCGTGCCTCATCAAGGTTGAAATTTTGACTTTTTTTTGAAAATTGATTTTTTATGATACTTTATTTGTTTTATCAATATGTATGTACATAAAAAAGGGTTTCGTTAAAAATTTGGATTTAGATCTGTTAATTCAAAACTAGAGCAAATTTGGAGGATTTAGGAGAAAAGGAAAAGGTAATATGATGCAATTGCTTGTAAGTTAGCAATAAATAAAGTCACCATAGAAAGGATGATTGACCTATATATTTTTATTAAAGATTGGGAAAAATTGGTTTATTAATTAGCAAATATTCTATGAAAAAACTAAATCCAAATGCACTTTATTATTTAAATGTTGTTTGCAGAGGATTTAGAAGAAAGTAATATAAAGGAAAAGCAAACAAAGGTATTGTCAAAGGTAGAAAGGTGGAAATTTTCTGTGGAGAAGAAATAATGTTCAAATGCACTTTATTATTTAAAGTTTAGTTATAAAGAAGAAAGTAATATAAAGGAAAGAAGTTATTAACATTATTAACATTTACAATTTATTGTCAGCTCGAGGTGATAATGGCTTAGATAAGGTGGCCTTTGAAGAGTCAGGAAAAATTTTCCTACATTCAGATACAACTTGTAACAGAAACTGCCTTTGTTCTTCATCTTTCGCCAAACAGGAATTGAAGTCTTGAATTAATTTTGCACCTCTTTCAGCTGTGTCATTAAGAACCATAAAACTGTTTACTATTTTGTTAGTTTTTAAATAGTGTGAATTGTCACACCATTCATCGGGATCAGTATTTAAAAAGTTTGTATCAATCTCAAATCTCTTGGAAAAATTTAGTGTTTGATGAGAAACAAAATAATCAATTTTTTTGTCCAATAAATCATCCACATTTTGCAGCACTGCTTGTTTTGATATTTTTTTCTAAAGTTCCATCAAAAAAATGAAAGCTGATTTTAGACAGTGGCCTGTCTGCAAGTTCTTTATCAATTTGTCTGGCTTTCACAAAAGATTTTAGCAATTGTAGGTCTTGGTTGGTGCCCAAAGTGGGTTTGGGGGCGTTGAACCACGCTTTTACATAAATACTGATTTTAAATAAATGAATGTCTGTGACTTGAATGACTTGAAAGCTTCTATTTTTTATTTTGGCTGTGCTTATAGATCTTTTAGCTTTTTTTTTTTGCAGTTTCCTCCACTCTTCATACAGTTTTTCTAATTTTGCAACAAAAATCGTTCAGGTGTCTGGTTGGTATCTCAGTTTTCTCCAAAAAAAAATTAAAACTTTCTGTATTGTAAGTCTTGCAGCTTTAGTTTCACTTACCATATAATATAAAATAAACTGCGTAAACTTGACAATTAGATGGTAATTTACGGCCACTGATTTGATGAGACATGTGACCGATTAAATACACCATTTCTTTCTACCTTGAATTCGAACTCGAACCTGAACAAGCATGGCTCGTTGATGCTGTAGAAAATATTGTCCCGCAAAACTCACAGAAAGTCACTATGTCGAATGTTGTTGAAATGTTCACTGCTTGAAAGGCAAACGTAAACTAAAACTATCTGACTTCTCCTCGGGCATCCTAGACAAGGAACAAAAAAAAGGGGTGTGGTTTATGACACTACAGGTAGAATTCTCTGATAAAAGGGTCCTAAGCAATAGCTTTTTTGTAACAAAAACAAACCTTTTAAAGAATAGAACTAAATAATAGGTAGGTACCCACTATCTTGCAATTCGTAAAATTATTTATAAAGTTAAAACAAATGACAATTTTATGTATTATTATATATATTGTATAATAACGTATTTGTATAATTGTTTATAATACAAAGGAAACAAAAAATGTTCAAGTTTGTTGCCATTTTTCACTTTCGTGTTCTAAACAGGTCGAAGGTCGAATTTGAGGATTCGAATCGTGTCCGGTCTTGGATGATGAATATCTTCAAATATAAAAGTTTTAACAAAAAAGGGGTAGGAGTAAAACTTTAAGACAACAACATTTCCTATGAAAAAAGTCAGGATTCTAGGACGAATGGTTTTCATTTTATGAGGGAAAAACCACGATTTTTTTGCAAGAAATCGAATTTTACAGCTTTAACCTTGATGAGGAACAGGTTAACTTATCTAATTGAGCTAAAACTGTGCAAATCTTATTTTTTAGATAAATTGCAAATTTTAGGGGGGTCCCGCCGGCATTATGATGAAAATATTTTTTTTCCCCCCTATACCTTGTGACCACCCTAATGTGTATTCTTATTACAATTTGTACCATAAATTACACGGTATGTGCCATTAAAACTAATGTAAACCTATGCTTATGCCTAAAACTACATTTATTAGAAAACAAATTGGTAATGGTAAAAGAGTTAACGTTACGTAAGTCAGGATTCCATTAGTATCGTCATACAATTTCATAGATATTGACTTGGGAGCGATCTTGGTATGATTATGCATATTGCATAGCAAAGGGTTTAGGGTCTTGCTTCCAAGCATATTTCATATATTCTATCAAAAGGGTTATTTGCTTAAACTGTCACGCCTCGTATCACCCTGTTCAAGAACTTAGTTATATAAAGAACCTCATCCTTTTAAAAAGAACTGTCCAGGGCTATTTTCCATCCAGTACAAACTGCACTGATTCAAGACCACCACATGTTGCGGTGCGCATGAAGGACTGTAAATAAACATAATCATGACGAGGGGAACGAAACAATTGTCATAAGCTAAAAAGATAGTGAATTAACTAAAGTGTTGATTTGAATTATTATGAATTTTCATCAAGTAAGGGCTACTTCAATCGAAGAACATTTTACTTTGAAACTACTCAGTTTCGATCAGCTACAGATTAAATTGCAATGGTTGTAAGATACAAGTTATATCTTTGCTAGTGTTAATCTAATAGTAAAAGTATACCCGTGCTCCATTAGAGGCCGTTTAATTACAAGCTACAGATTGATAGAGAAATTTTTAGCAAAGATGAATATCGTAGACACAATTGCTTAAATAACCGTTCGGAAGCAGCACATAACACGAAGGTTGAAAGCCACATAGATGTCGCCCTTTTTCAAAAAAATCCATATAATTTTTAGGAAGTACCAACCTTCAAACGATACGTGTCAAAATTTCATGACATTTCGACGATTAGTTTACAGGTTACAGTGGTTTTAGTGACGCTACTTTTGATATTGTCAAAATAATGGAAAAAATCGAATTTCGTGTTTTGATTAAACACTGTTTTTTAGTAATGGGAACTCTAGGGACTCTGCTCCTGGAAAATCACTCATCATTTAGTGGTATGCTGAATGTAAACGCGGTCGTACAGATACAAATGATGCTGAACACTCCGGACGCCCAAATAAGGTGGTTACTCCGGAAACATCAAAAAAATCCACAAAATTATTTTGGGTGGCCGTAAAGTGAAATTGCATGAGATAGCTGACACCCCAAAGATATGGAAAGAACGAGTTGGTCATATTTTGCATGAACATTTGAGCATGAGAAAGCTCCGTTCGAAATGGGTGCCGCGTTTGCTCACATTGGACCAAAAACAACAACCTGTTGATAATTCTGAGCGCTGTTGGACCTGTTTAAGCGCAATGAAAAGAATTTTTCATGCGATATGTGACAATGGATGAAACATGAATCCACCACTACACAATCAAATCGACAGTCAGCTGAGTGGACAGCAGCCGGTGAATGTGCATGGAATAATTCTTATCGACTATGCTGCGAAGGTAAAAAGCATGCATAGCGAATATTATATAAAGTTATTGGTGCATTTGAAGGCATAAATCGCAAAGAAACGGCTCTTTCATCAAGACAATGCACCGTGTCACAAGTCAGTGGTTCCCATGGCAAAATTGCATGAATTGAAGTTCGAATTGCTTCCTCATCCATCGTATTTTCCAGATTTGGCCCCCCGCGATTATTCTCTATTCGCAGACCTCCAAAAAATGCTTGCGGGAAAGAGATTTGGCACGAATGAAGAGGTTATCGTCGAAACTGAGGCCTCTTTTGAATCCTTCTACAAGAAAGGTATAGAAATATTAGGAAATCGGTTATTACTCTTGAAGGAGACTATATTAATGAATAAAGTCGAATTTTGCAAAAAAAAATGTGTTTTAAGTAGCTAGATCAAAAACTTTCAACCTACGCCCTATATGATTAACTAATCTTCAGAATGAACAATGTCAATATTTTAGCAATTGCGACTGGGTCTTTGTTAAAGATTCCCCTATTAATCTGTGGCTTAAAATTATATGACCTTTGGGAAAGGGCGGTTAACATTTTAATATTGTTCCTAGATAATTCGATAGATGAGAGCATTGGAGCAGTAATAAATTCTCGAAATATGAACAATGAATTAATTATATTCCATTTCGTGTGGTTTAATAATAAAAAGTAACATCAACAAAAGATTGCCCAAAAATTTATTAGACCGCTTGAATAGTTTTTTACGGTTCTTCAAAAAAAAAAGATCTAATGTAGATATATGCATAATGAGTTTTAGGCTCGGTTCTAGGCCATTAAATGATTTATAATAGATACACATAAAATAACGGATATGCAGGGGTTAATAACAGGGCCTGCGGTTATTACCACTAAATTATGTTTTGTTATTAGTAATATACATTTGTTATGGAGTTTTTATGTGGCGTTTGGAAATAAGTTGTTGCACACGTACTGATCTGTTCTATTTTATTAGGTACTCATTAAATATTTATAAGGTTAAAGTTTAATGACAGCAGCTATTTCGATCAGGTAAATGAGTTGCTAGAAGTTACTTTTGATTATAAATTATATTCATTAAATGGGTTTTTTTAAGCACTGAACTTTTTTTATGGTGGACGAGTTTATTAGATCGCAATGGCGGATAACTCAAGTACTTTTATTAGAGGCTAAATATATATATATATATATATATATATATATATATATATATATATATATATATATATATATATATATATATATATATATATATTGGCTACAATCGTGCTTGATCATCTTTTGGATACTATACTACCAACATCACCATTCCAGTTTCCTTTTATTTACAAATATGTTGACGACATTATTTGTTCTGTACCAGAAGATCATATTCAGTTGACTTTAGGTGTTTTTAACGCAGTAAATGACAAATTGCAGTTTACTATTGAGACTGAGACGGACCATAGTGTCCCTTTCCTTGACACACGGGTTATAAGAACTAACGCTAATAATGTCATACTTGATTGGTACCAGAAACCAATAGCATCTAGTAGATATTTAAACTATTCGTCCAACCACCCTACTAACCATTAATACTAGCGATGATAGTTTTCTTCAAAAGAACCACTTTTGCTAATAACTGTTACTCTAACCACATCCTGAAGAAACTGATCTTTAATTCTAATGTTTATGATGGTCCTATTAAAAACACCTCTAATGAGGTTAAATACAGGAAGTTGCCTTTCATAGCTAACCTTGCAGATAGAATAGTTTCAATTTTCGAAGCTTACTCAGATTTAAAGATAGCTAAACACAATCTACTAAACAATTTCAAGCTTTTTAGCTTTGTTAAACAAAAAATATCCTTAATGTATTGCACCAATACGATCTAAAGGTTATCCTGTTTGGATTGCCGTTCCACTTACATGGGACAAACCTCTCAACAGTTAAAGCAAAGGATGACACAACATGAAAGTGATTGCTTAAGGAAGAAAAGATCTTGTGCTCTTGTAGACCACCAGTTAGGGACAGGGCATAAATTCAATTTCATTAATGTTGAAATATTAGAGCAACAATCAAATTATAAAAAGCGCTTGTTCCTTGAGATGAGTAATATACAAAGGGACAAACATTCCATCAATTATAGGACTGACACTAGTAAATTAAGTAATATATATTGTAACATTCTATCCTCCTAATTTGAGATTGGTGTTCATGCTTGGCATGTGTTTATAACATTTGTTTTAAATTCTTTAGCACTGTAGTGAATATGAATCAACTAGTAGTTGGTTTTTAGTTTCATGCTAGTGTTTGGTGAAGCGTGTTTGTTTCTTCTTTGTTAGACCTTTTAGCTTTAGTTGGGAAGTAATGTTAATTATATAGACGACGGTTTCGTTGACTGATGTATGAATTTCATTGTAGTTGACTCCTAAAGAAGCTGAAAAAAGGTCGGCGAAATATTAAGTATAAACAACAAATGAGTTTTTAAATAAAATGTTACTATTACGAACTTCTTCCACGGAGCGAAACAATAACTGAGGAGAACTACTGTGAGCAACTCATCCAACTTAATGTTGAAATCCAAGCAAAATGTCCAAATTTAGTTCATCGGAAAGGCATCACCTTTCACCATGACAACGCTAGACCACATGTCACTCAATAGATACTGCAAAAACGTAGAGAGTTAAAATGGGAAATTTTCCAGCACCCGCCATATTCCCCTAACCTTACCTCTTCAGATTTTTATCTGTTTCTTTCTCTGCAAAATAATATGAATGGCAAAAAATTATTCTATGGAAGAAGTCAAAAACTATCTTACGACTTTCTTTGAAGAGCTAAAAACTTGTAAAACGATGGGAGACAGTTATAGACAATGATGGAGCGTACATTATTGATTAATAAATACTATTTTTTACGAAAATGTCTTGTATTTAATTTGGTTTCTAATCGGGCACGAACTTTTGCAATCACATATATATACGAGGCTGGTTTGAAAAGTCCGTGCAAAAATAAAAACTACTTTTGTGTTTGGGGTAAACCTTTTTATTTTTCGACATAGTCTCCTTTTAGGCTTATACACTTCGTCCAACGATGTTCTAGTTTGTTGATCCCTTCCGAATAATAGGATTTGTCCAAGTCTGCAAAATATCCATTAGTGTCTGCAATCACCTCCTCGTTTGAATAAAATCTTTGTCTCGCCAGCCATTTCTTCAAATTGGGGAACAAATAGTAGTCCGAGGGAGCCAAGTCTGGAGAATAGGGGGGATGTGAAACGAGTTGGAACCCTATTTCCATTAATTTTGCGACCACAACTGCTGAGGTGTGTGCTGGTGCGTTGTCGTGATGGAAAAGGACTTTCTTGTGGGCCAATCGCGGGCGTTTTTCTTGCAGCTCGGTTTTCAAACGGTCCAATAACGATGAATAATATTCACCTGTAATAGTTTTACCCTTTTCCAGATAGTCGATGAGGATTATCCCTTGCAAATCCCAAAAGACAGTCGCCATAACCTTTCCGGCCGATGGAACGGTCTTCGCCTTTTTTGGTGCAGATTCCCCCTTGGTAACCCATTGTTTAGATTGTTGTTTGGTCTCAGGAGTATAGTAATGTATCCATGTTTCATCCACAGTGAGGAAACGACGCTTAAAGTCCTCCGGATTCTTCTGGAACAGCTGCAAACCATCCTTGCAACACTTCACACGATTCCGTTTTTGGTCAAGCGTGAGCAATCGCGGCACCCATCTTGCGGATAGCTTTCTCATGTCCAAATGTTTATGCAAAATATTATGTACCCGTTCAGTCGAGATGCCCACAGCACTAGCAATCTCACGCACCTTAACTCTTCTGTCATCCATCACCATATCATGGATTTGATCAATGATTTCTGGAGTCGTAACCTCCACAGGCCGTCCAGAACGTTCAGCGTCACTTGTGCCCATATGGCCAGTCCGAAAATTTTGAAACTACTTATAAACTGTTCTAATCGAAGGTGCAGAGTCACCATAATGTTTATCAAGCTTCTCTTTAGTCTCCTGAGGCGTTTTGCCTTTCATAAAGTAATGTTTAATCACCACACGAAATTCTTTTTCGTCCATTTCTTGAAAATGACTCGACTTCCTTGATTCACACGAATGCCAAACACAAAGAAATAGACCAATATGGCTGAAACTTGGTGTGCGTTCATCCAAGAGATGCTACTAACTAAAACATGACCTCGATACGGGCCGGTGGTGCCATCTCTCGGACTTTGCACGGACTTTTCAAACCAGCCCTCGTATATATATATATATATATATATATATATATATATATATATATATATATATATATATATATATATATATATATATAATATGGGGGGTGACAAGCCAATTTTTTTTTTGGTCCTACCCCGCAAAATGTCCAGTCACATGAAAAAATGAAGCTCCTAAATTTTTAGAAAAACATGTTTAATATTTAGAGGTCGCATCCATCGATTGAAAATATATTTTTTCTTCTCAATCGTTTTTCCCCTTCAACATCCTCCCGCTAGACTTCTAATATGAATTTAAAGATTATGAACATGTTTTCTTGTACATTTTTTGATGCTGGATCCGTTTCCGAGGGTGGTTTCTCTCTAAAATCCTTCAGTTTTTCGCAATGCTCATGTTAAGTACGCATTAAGGGTGAAAAAATGCGTTTTCATTTCAAAAAAGTTCCGCAAAATTTACGGGAAATATTGTAGATCGAGTATGATCCAAATCATAGATACGACAGAGATCTTTGAGAAATTTTCATGGCCCACAAATAATGTGGGACAAAGACAGCGAAAACGAAGCGCTTGGTGGGAAAAAAGATTGACACATCTAAAAAAACTCGACAGGAAGGCAACTTCAGTTTTAACATTTTTTCCTAGGAATTGAATGGGTCTATTAGATTTTGGGCCCAATGCTCTGTTGGGACTCTGTGAGTCCCAAAATTGAAAATTTAAATGGAAACCCAATACTTTTAATACATATTTATTATCAATGTTTAAATAATCTTTGCTCCTGTGATTTAAAATGGCGTGTAGAAAAACGAAAAAAAAAATCTCTTTAATCTTGCGTTTTCTTTGCTAAGTCGTGAGCTGTTGGAACGACTTCCCATATATATATATATATATATATATATATATATATATATATATATATATATATATATGTATATATATATATATATATGACAATTTACTTATTATTATTACTATTTATGTTTTGTGCTTATTCTAGGGCATTTTCAATTTAGTAATATTCCTTGTACCCATGGAACAGTTTAACTTTCTCGAAAAATATATCAACTTTTCGTAATTTCTCTCTCCTGTACTACGCAGAATAACTAGTTAATATTATAACTAAGAAAATAAATATCACCTCTCCCTCGCTCTAAGATGTGGCCACTGGGCGTTGCCAAATACATCTTCTTTTGTTCGCCATGAGTCAGAAAGGCAGCGGTCAAGTGATACTCGCACATGAAAGCCAGATAATACTGACCGGTGAAATTTCGACCAATTACTAGTCACCATAAAGAAAAGGATCAAATTTTATGAACAATTTGGACAAAAATATCAGGCAGGATAAAGCAATAATAGTATAACTTCTTGTTAGATATATCGTAGCCTAGCTTAGACCATTACTACAAAGGAGTTAATGCTGGAAATAGTAAGGGAAGTAATTAAAATCTCTTTAGCTTAATTTTCTACCTCTGTCACTTCTACCATGTTTTTCGAAATAAAAAAACATAAAAATACAGGAACTGATTAAAATAAAAAATGATGTTTCCTGACAAATATGCCTTTAAAGTTTAGAATAAATTGTGCTGCAATTTTTCTTCGTTTTCACTAAAATAACTATGTCGCCTACAAACCAAAATATGGTATTTTCTTACTTTGTATCTTTACGTTTATATACAAATCCTTGACTCATTATCATGAACGAAGGAATTAAATTTCTAATATTCCTTCATTCGCTTCTTTAGGTAAAAGATTTTTTTGAAAAAAAAAAAACAAATAATAGTTGACAGATTTCTGTCTGACATTCATTAGTAATGTCGATCTACTCCAGGGTACAAGCATTCATATATTTAGGACGAAAAATCAAAATATCAAAAAATAATTTAAAGGTTGACTTGGCTAGAGAGTCTCGTCAGCTTGGTCTGCGTTCGGAAGGTTACAATCCATATTTATATTGAACATCCCATATACAATAAAAGTCGTGTGTGTGTGTGTGTTCGATCAATATATACTGCCGGTGTAAGCTCCAGGTAACCTAAAGAGCAATGGATAGGATAATGTTAGCTATTAGACTCTAAGATTGTATTCCTAACCTTGAGAAACAAAAAAGATCAAACGTGACAAATGTAATACAACGAATATATATAAATGGTAACAGATAGACACGTCGTATGGTTGAATGGAGGTCTAGAGAACATAAAAGATACGAAGATAGACCACAGACACGATGGACGGACGACATAAAAAGATTAGCTGGCACGATTTGCTGCAAAAAGGAAACATTGGAGACAACTCGAGGAGGCTTACATCTGGTTATGGATGGAATAAGCTAATGATGATGATGATGATGACTCCAGGGTTCTATACTGTCTCACACTGTCTTTTTTTCGTTATATTAACAACCTGCTGGACAAGGTAAAAAATTTAATCTTTAGCTTTGCTGTTGACAGCATGGTTGTTGTTTCACTTATCTTAAACGCTCATGAAAATATACGCAGCCAGCATATTTAAAAAGATCTAGAAGAGATTTGATCTTGAGGTGTTAGTCACCAAGAAGAATTTAACGCTACAAAAACCCTGGCAGCAGTTTTTTCTAAAAAAGGTATGTTGGGATACCGTATTCGATTAGAATTTTCACCCAAGTTATTAGGCATTAATGTGGGAACAAATATATTTTGGCATGACTCATGTTTAGCAAAGAAAGCTTCTGAAAAGTTCACAAAATTACTTCGTACTAAAAAACCATATACTATCGATCATCGTTAGAATACTGCGAGATTTTATTCAGAAGACAGCTGTTTTCCTAATTGAACACCTGGAACTCACAAGCAACCTTGATTCTTCAACTTTCATGGAAAGTGTTTAATGGAGATATCTGGCTTAATTACTCCTAGAGAAATAAGAATACACGTCGAGCTAATACAACACATTCGTATCAGGTTCAGCCTGGCACTTCTCAGATCACTCTCTTCAGGACTCTTTTATGTGGAGGACCTTATCTCTTTCTAATGAGCTACTGAGGTTTGTGTGTCCCACGTGAATTGCTATTTTCCTGCACGTATTGACATTGTAGCAATCTGGAGATTTCGCTGCTAACTAAAAAATAAGACAATTGGGAACTCTACTTATTCCTCGTCGAAAATTCCTTTAACCTCTGAAACCCAGAGAATCCCCTACGGGCCCCTTGAAATATACAAAAGAAACAACAGAATCACCGACTACTGTAAACGAAGGTCATTCCGTTAATTACTTTTGAAAGAGTCTGGCTGTGAGAACTTTTGGATAATAATTCAAAATATTAATCAATAAAACGATGCGCTGCGTTAATTTCTTTGAGTTAGTTAAGTTTCGTAATCAAATTTGTCAGTAGCGTATACTGAAAAAAATTTTGCTTCATTAGTTTTTGCAATAATATTTTTATTTGCCAATATGAAGTCTGAATTGAAGAGATTGGTTCTTTTGTTTAATACTCTCATCCATCTTGTAGAATTCTAGTTTTAAGTAACTACTCGTGAAAGAATATCCATTTAATCCTAAATATTATATTATTACAAATAAAATAAAATTGATTACTACTCAGTATATATCACCACTACACCAAACACATTATTTTTGCACTCGACGCGTGTTTCGCTAACCATGTTAGCTTCATCAGGAGCGATGATTGACTAAAGATAAACTAGAAATCTACCTTATTTATACTTGGTCTAACATCTGAATTACTCAAGTGGAACTAATTACATCAATGGTTATCAAAAAATTTGAGAATTTACCATTAAATACTTTCGCAGTGAAAAATTGTTTAGAATTCATTATCAAAAAACAAAACATCTAGTTCTCAACGAAGGTGAAATCTTCATTTCTTTCGATGGCAGTTCTTTTTCCAAGTATGCCAATACCACAAACTATGCAATATTTCCAAGAATTACTTAGGATGAATGACTTTGAGTACGAACTTATTCATGAATACTTAACATTATGTAAATTTTGTATGGAACAGAATTATTTTCAATATGACAGTCAATTTTATGTTCAGAGAGAAGGAACAGCTATTGGTAATTTATTCATGAGTAAGTTTGAAACTGAAGCCAGTCAAGAACAAGAACCAGTATTTCCCAAGGGTATGATATAGATATATGGATGAAATGTTCGCGATTTTTGATACAAAAAAGGCTAATTATCTAAATTTTGTTTCTAAATTAAATAGCCGATATGATTCCATTAAATTTACTTATGATATTCAGAACAATGGACAATTACCATTTCGAGATATTTTAATTATTAAAAATAATAATAAGTTAGAATTTGATATCTACCGAAAAGATACAGTAACAAATAGATATATTCCAAATGATTCATTTCATTGCAAACAACATAAATTAGCCGCATTTTAAATTTTTTAGTTCGTTTGGTCACTTTTTCGCTTAAGGTAGAACTGTCGATACCACATGTTTCAAATATGTGCTTTGGCTCAATTGACTTCCGTAGTATTTAGATTTGGCAACGCCGCGTAAAAGCATAAGATATAGAGATATGCTTAGAGTAACTCTGTTTCACTCAAAATATTCAATATATTTAAATCTGGCGCGAGACACTAGCGCTTGATCTTGCGCCAACATCAACAAGTTATAGGTTATGTACGTATGTTTACTAAAATGTCGGAGTCAAAATTAAATCATACAAAAAAAGTATTTCATTGGAAAGGCAAAAGAGTTACACAAAAAAAATACGAGAAAAATTTGAAGCAAATTGCATTAGCAAATAAATTAAGAGATGAACATGGCAAGTTTGTGACACCCAATCTTATAACCGACGTGAACACTCCAGTAAATATAAATAATGATAAAGCACATGATGCCCTTCATGACGTAGTCATATTGGATGAGATTTTAAAGAAATTAAACATTACAAGAAATGATTTACTTGGTTCTTTCCTGAGTTGGGACGATGCTTGCAATAAAATAAAGCTTTCACAAAATTTGCCTAATGCAATTAAAGAATTAAAATGATTAAAAGATTG
Source organism: Pachyrhynchus sulphureomaculatus (assembly GCA_019049505.1). Classification (NCBI taxonomy): domain Eukaryota; kingdom Metazoa; phylum Arthropoda; class Insecta; order Coleoptera; family Curculionidae; genus Pachyrhynchus; species Pachyrhynchus sulphureomaculatus. The sequence goes on from CM032456.1 coordinate 88,317,928, forward strand.
CGTATCTGTAAGTATGAGGAAAAAATGATTGCTGCAAATATGACTTATAAAATGCTTGAAGAGACATATAAAAAAAATAAATATCCTGGTATAGTCCAAATTTTAGGCAAAGACGAGAACGGTGCTGTTAAAGTTACCAAAAGGAAAAAAAATATTAGAAAAAATTTTTAGTTATTTCGAATCTAAAGAAGACAATAACTAAAAAATCGTTAATATTTAATTTGATTCTATTTTGTGATTTGTTCATTTATTCGATAAACATATTTGTATTAAAAAGCTGTTCATATTTTATAATAAAAAATTTTATACTACTAATATTCTCACTTACCAACATATCCCATTCCATGCATGTTTAAATTTCGCGCGTGTCCTAACTCTTTTACGACGTTGCCATATCTAATTAACAACGAGAGAAAACGTAAGTTTTTTCTAATTATTTGATAATTATAATGTTCAAAAAAATTTCTTTTTCAGTTGATACCATTATTATTGTAATCTGAACGGTACCTTTTGTGAAATAAAATAAAATCTATGATTTTTCATAAGGTTCAATGTTAAAGAACAAAATTTTTTAATATTAATAACTTGTTTCTGATTCTCTGTAGCCCTTTAAAAATTTAACTGGTACATTATCTTATTATAATCTACCACTATGCCAAGTTTCATTGAGATCTGAACGGTAATTCTATGACCGACAGTACTACCTTAATGGAGTAAACTTCAATAATGAAAGGAATCGTATTAGGAATATAACTAGAGTTAATGGTTATGACGATGACTTATAAACAAGTGAATAAATAGACATAAGTTCAGGTTAAATATTCAGAATTCCATCTTTTGTGCACGGGAAGCAAATAAGACCAAGTTGTCCGTTATCTTTCAATTTCGTTTTAAAATAGCCCCATGAAAAGATGTCGAACACAGTTAAATCTGGGCTCTTGCGTGGCCGTCTTAAAGTTTCAAATCTGCCAATCCAAAAAGAGAAAGTTTAATTTAAAAAATCGGTTACTGCTTGGGGAAGCATCGTCCAGCTGTCAGATTATTTCCTTATTATGTTTATGAAATTTTCAACAATTTCCGTTATTATTTCCAAGTAGGTTATCCTATTTAAATTTTTGTTTAAAAAAATATTGGTCTTCACTCTGTTATTCAATATATCTTAACAAATCTCAGCAGATTGATGGCTGGAGTATTTTATCCCAAAAGCGCACATTTCGATTATTAAAATTGTGGCTCTTCTATTCGTCGTGATTCCTTGTTTTACTGGGTTGAATGGTAAAACATAATATGGGTGACACCCATGTTTTGGCAAGATCTTCAACAGCATCTGTTATAGAACCTTCTGGGTTTTCCCAAAGAAAAAAAATATTGGTTTTCGTTTAGTTTCCAGAATAGTAAGGTATCTTAAAAATGCAAGACAATTAATTTTCGTAGTTCTCTGCTCTTTGTGCAATCCTTTTCTTTTCTTTCGTGTAAGGGATTCTCAGAGATGTATTTAAGTTCGGAATTCTTCGTTCCCATCAAGTATTGTGGTTTAACTTAATATTAGCACAGTTCATAATATAAACAAATAGACTCGATTCAAACAAGATTTAAAGAAAATTTAGCCTATTTAAGGTACGGTAAATAGGCAAAAAGTATTGCGAAACCTGCTCTGGAACATAATCATACAGTAACATTTGATAGTTTAAGGTCAATAACATCTGAAAGGATTGAAATTATACAATGTAAAACAAATCTGAGTAAGAACCGAAGACCAGTTCTCAGTACGGATTATGCGACTCGAACTTAACGTCCGTCTGTGATCGGTCGGTGCCCCGCTACTAAATTTACAGTTAAGAAAATTTAGTCAAACATTACTCCTGATGATGCTAACTTGGTTAGACAAACACTACCCTTTTTGCGTAACTGTCCAAATAAGCGAGCTAGATGGGTGGTCCATATACAGTCTGTCAAGTAAAAACTTGATTGAGATTTTCTGCATACTCTGCAAATTTTTCGAGTTCGCGAGACAACTGAGTCAAAGTTTTCAGAGTCTTTCAACTAAGATTTCTTTTTACAAGAAACCAAACGTTTTCGATAGGGTTAGCGTTTGGCGATTGTGAGGGCCAGTAACTTATCGTGTCCCAAGCGAGCCGCTTCGCCACGTGATTTTCGCCCAGCAAGGGTTTCTTCAACGTGCTTCAGAATTTGATATAATTGGGCACGAAGACTGTCGAATGGTCTCATGGGACACATTCAAACCCGATTTTCTTATTTTTGGTGCTCCTTGACGCAACATCAATTTCAGATTAGGTGAAAACAAAGACACGACTCGTTTTTGGAGTTTCGGAGTGACTTTGCCTACTGAGATACGTTTTGGCAAGTAGTCGACATTTTTCGTCTCGTTAAAATGATTTAATCACTTCTTCACAAATGCTACCGACTTTTAATATATTTAGCTGCCGCGAAATGTGTCATTTTTTGGATAGGAACAAAGAAAAATTACCAAGAACCGACGCGCAAACAACTCATTTTGGATATTACGTGATTTCAACGACAGTTTCCGAATCGACTAATACTTTAACTAAAATGCTTCGTAGACAAAGGTTCCCCCTGCCGACTTTTTGTTGAATCGCCAGAATCACATCTGCTAAAAATTCTTACTTGACAGACTGTATAATCAACAATATAACATCATCTAGCTACAACCATTAATGGAGGTATTTAAATGATGAATCTGGTTTTCATTATGAATGAAAATTGTTGTCTACAATGCTATTTACAATTGTAGTAAATAGTGGGATAAAAATAACAAAATGAATGTTAATATTTATAGCGGTGTTAAGTATGTTAAACAAATAAACTAAATGTGAAAATGGAAAGTGTACTTTGACAAATTAAGTGTTTGTGATATGTTTTGATTGTATGGTGTGAATATATTTATTGATGTAGTTTGTGAACACGCCCTCTACATTTAAAATAAACAAAAACGGGTATACGCAATTCCTTAAACAAAGGCTGCCAAATTAGTTAAAATTAATTAAGACACTTTATAACACTTAAACTTAACATGCAACTGGAAATAATGATATGCGATGTTAACAAAAGTTGATAGAATATTAGAGGGGGGTTCATATTTACTATCCTACGTCCTCAACTTAATTAAACAGTTTCTACAACTGTATACATATATAAACCAGGTTTACTAAAAGTGTCTAAAAGTTGAAGAAGATGTGGTTCTCATTGCAATTAAAACTAATATTTACACAATTCAATATTAGTATCGTCCATCAATATGGCTTCCGTAAGTAACGATCAACAGGACATTTCTAACACTTGATATATCCAAGGCATTCGACCTTGACTGGCATGACGGATTGTTGGCTAAGTTAGGTTCTTATGGTATGTCTGAAAAGTTTTGTTTAGGCCTCTCGTGTTTCCGCGGAGAATGATCTTATACCCTCATTAGCTACGCCGGTGTGCCCAACGTTTTACACTGTTTCCTACTTTCATTTTCATTTACATGAACGATCTGCTGGAAACGACCAGGAATCCAATCTACAGCTTTGCAGGTGACAGTATACTTATTTCTTCAATCACTTTGAACGCTCGAACATCGGTTACTCATGCTAATACCCGCAGATAGCAGAAGGTCGTTCAACTTAACACAGACTTCCAAGAAATTCTATTTTGGGATGACGGTAACCAAGTAGAATTTAACACCAGAAAAATTCAGGCTGCAGTTTTTTTTTTTAAAAACATTGCTGTACCCGACATAGTCATGTGGGGACATGTCATTTCTCTAGCATCGTCACTCAATTTGCTAGGCGTTCATTTGCGACTAAATATGTCTTGGCATGAACATGTTGCAGGCATAGTAAACGGTTACAGTCTGTCTTGTGAGAACGTGGCCGCTCATATTTTTGAAAAAATGTGTTTCGAGAATATTTTTTACCATCATTGTATTCTTTGGTGCTTAGTAAGCTGTCTAATCGCCTCCTGCATCAATAATCGCCCGGCATCTTTGAGGCATGGTGTCGACGAGATTTTCAAATCTTGCGAGATAACTCAGTCAAAGTCCTCAGAGTCTTTCCTCTGAGCATTCTCTTTACAAGGGACCAAACGTTTTCAATAGGGTTGGCGTTCGGCGATAATGAGGGCCACTCTAGTATCTTATCGTGGGCCCAAGCAAGCCGCATCTTGACGTGATTTTCGCCCAGCAAAGGTTTCATTACCGTGCCTTGGAATTTGACATCAGGAGTACAAGATGTTTTCGAATGGTTTCATGCATTCAAACACACATTCAAACCTGAATTTCTTAATTTTGCGACTCTTTGACGCAACGTCAATTTCGGGTCCCGTGAAAATAAAGATATGATTCGTTTTTGGAGTTTCGGTGTGACTTTGCTTACCGAGCCACGTTTTGGCATGTTGTCGACATTCTTCATCTCAAACGACACCGACTTTTTAATATATTTAGCGGCCGCGGAATGTGTCATTTTAGGTCCCTTTGGATGGGAACAAAAAAAGACTGCCTCGAATCGACGTGCAAACAAGTGACTCATTTTGGATTTTACGTGATTTCGACGAAAGTTCATAATCGACTGATACTTTTACTAAAATGCGTTGTAGACAAAGGTTCTCTGTACCGATTTTTTTGTTGAATCGCTAGAATCGCATTTACCAAAAATGAATTATCGTGGACACGTTCTTACTTGACTTGTAATTGTGTTTGTACGAAGCTCAAATTCGACCAGCGATGAAAAACTGCTCCCACGTTTGGGACTCTGCTTCCAAACATACACTACATTTGTTGGACTACTATAACAACGCATTCTGACCTTAAACCACTTAGCTTCATAACTTTAGTTGGTTTCCTAACAGTGTTGTCAGTTTAAATCTCTAATTGTTAAATTTGACCAGTTCTTTTTAATAAATCAGGTGGTTACTAAAACTGGTTTAATTAGACAGTTAAAGTGACCAGAGTATTATAAGTCAATTAAAATAGCATAAGATATTTATTAACTTTTCTACCTCTTTCCTCTCATTCCAAATTTATAATTTCAGTTATTTTATAAAAAAGTTTTTGGTGACAATTATCTGAAATTGACAGTGTTAAAGATAAAATGTAACTGGACAACCAGAAGTGTTAAAATTACATGAAAATTAGATCAGGTGTATGCCTTTAACGTGAATTTTGCTCTTGAAGATCATCCAAATGAGGAACTTTTGTTTTCTGCATTTTTAGATTTTACTTCTATATTCTCTTGTGTCTCCGCCAGTGGCCTGAAAGGGGAGCTTGTAAATCAATGCCATCAGACTTCTATTTCCTTTGGTCAAGCCGGGCCAGAGTGTAGAACCCCTTCAGCAGCATTTGCATGAAAATTAGAAACAACTCGTTTACCTGCCAGAAAATTAGTTAAAAGCCCCATAATGACATTACCCAGAAATTGGTTTTAAATAGGAAGCTCTTCCGGGAATAGTCAGTTTAAAGAACGAATTTTGATATATGATTTTGTTATGAACTTGCCTTAGGAAATTCTAAAAATTATTAAGAAACTGAATATCTTTTTTAATAAGAATTTCCCAAAATTAGATTTTAAGGACTAAAAATAATGTGAAAAATATGTTATAAGTACCTAGACTCCGAAGAAATAATTTATCTTTTAATTGGTTTTGTATTGTTATTGTTTGTTATTTAAATCGGTACAGTCTTATTCTACATGGGGTGAAGAGTCTGAGAAATGACAAAACAAAGAAAAAGCCATACGATTTTCAACTCTTAGAAGGTTCGTGTAAAATTTTCGTGACATTTTATTTATTAATTTGTGATTTTTAATGGAAAAACTACACCCAGAACCCAAGAATGGCTTGAGGTGTTATGGCGGCACCTCAGCTCCGTCAAAAACAACTATATGTAGATGATCTAGTTCCATACGTCCAGAGGAGGCAGTCACTTCAAAGACACAAAAAAAGTCCACCATATTGTTCTGAATGACTGCAAAGCGAAAGTGAGAGATAGTTGACATCGTGAAGATATCAAAAGAATGGGTGGGGCATATTTTGCATGAATATTTTCATATGAAAAAGCTATGTGCCCGATAGGTGCCGCGGACTCTCACGATTGATCAAAAACAGCAACGTGGCGAAGATTCAGCAAGCTGCTTGGCACTGTTTCGGCGTAATCCAAAGGATTTTTTGCATTGACTCATAAGAATAGACGAAATATGGATCCACCATTACACGCCTGAGACCAACAGTCATTCCACAGAGTGGATGGAATTGCATGAAAGACGACCGAACCGTCCAAAAACACGAACATCGGCTGGAAATTTTTGGGCAAGTATTTTTTGCGATGCGCATGGAATAATACTGATCAGCTGAAAGGGTGAACAATCACCAGAAACTATTATGTTGGTTTTTTGAACCGTTTCAATTGTGAAATCAAAAGAAAAAACCGCATTTAGCCAAGAAAAAGTGTTGTTTCATCAAGATAATGCTCACAAGTTACCAGCTCACAAGTCCATAAAGTCGATGGAGAAACTGAGCTATGAATTGCTTCCTCATCCGCCGAATTCACCAGATCTAGCCTCCAACGATTATTACCTAAACATTCCAAATTTGTAAAGGTGGATCCAGCTAAAGAAATTTGGCTCAAATGAAGAAGTGGCATTTGAAACTGTGGCTTATTTTCGTACTATATGAAAGGTATCCGAATGTAAGAAGATCGCTGGAATAAGCGTATCGCTCTTAAAGGAAACCGTGTTGAACCATAAAAGCGATTTTTGGCAAAACATTGGTTTTTCTTCAAACGTTTCGGAATTTTTTATCCCATGTAGTCTTAAACTCAATCGCGGTAAAATAAGGATAAAGGATAACAAATCAGAAAATCGACCTTAGAAATTTATGGTTTAACGTTAAATATTTTATTTTCTAAACATTTGATGAAAATTTTGCTCTTGCTACCACCATATATATATATATATATATATATATATATATATATATATATATATATATATATATATATATATATGTATATATATATATATATATATAAATAACTAAACTACAATAAATCTAGATATGGGTGTTTCTTAAGCCATAATTTCAAAAAACCGCAACCCTACGTTGTTTCTAACACCAGCCATGTGTTTTAGTCTTGCACTAGTTCTATTACATTGTATAGATACACTCAGTACATAGCCAAATATTCCTCTGATTTAACATTAATTCCGAAAATTATATCACGGTAAAATTATACTTTAATCTCAAGTCAAAAAAGAATAAACTTCTTCAAAAACCCACAAATAGCCACCATATGCGTAAAAAATTGAATTGTTTACGCCCCCGCCAGCTGACATCCTTGTTAACCACCGGGGATGAGGGGAACTTTTTCTGGCCGCCATCGCCAATCAATTTCGCATTACTGTTTTGGATGACGGAAGATCCGTCCCTATTAAAAACTCATTTTCGACTGGTCAATGGCGTTTTTTCACCTGTTGATGTTTGATTTTGGGGATTTGGTGTATTGTTATAATTTTAAATAAAAATAAGGGTTAGATTTAGCCTCAGCAATATTAGTAATTGATTTTTACCAATTAGGAATTCATCCGTCTCTCCGATCAAATATATATATATATATATATATATATATATATATATATATATATATATATATATATATATATATATATATATATATAGTCAAATCTGTATAACTCGAACCTTCATAACTCGAAATTTTCTGTAAGTCGAAGTTTACTTGGGTCCCTGCAGATTTTCTATATTTACGATGGATTTTGACCTCTCTAACTCGAATTTCTATAACCCCGAAATTTCCATAATTCTAAATAAATAATCAGACGAAGAGATTATAGCTAGTGCTGGTAAACAAGATGAGCTTCAAGACAAATCTGATGAGAGCGACATTGATGAAAAATTTCCCAGGGAGAAACCTTCTCGCCAGGACATGATAAAAGCATTTGAAACAATCGAACTTTTTTTTTTAATATGAATAAAAATACAACCGATAACATATTTAGTTCGCTCAATGAAATAAAGACATTTTTTGGGTTAGGAGAACAAGGAAACAAAACATCAAAACTTAATTGTTGATTATTTTAAAAAAAATGATTTTTTTCGTTATCTAATAGATATGTGCATATAAATGTTATTTACTTCATGTAATATGCTATTTATAATATTTTATTTTCTTTTATAGATGTTAGAATGTTTTAGAATTACATATCTATTTTTTACTTAATTAAACATGTATGCTACAAGTACATATGTATTTTATTTAACTCGAATATAACTCGAACTAATTTCGCGGTCCCTTAAAATTCGAGTTATAGAGGTTCGATTATATATATATATATATATATATATATATATATATATATATATATATATATATATATATATATGTGGAAAAAGTATTGAGAGTCTTTTTCGTTAGATAACTTTGGCGACACATATCTCAGGAAATCTAGATCACATCGGACTATACTTAGCATCAGTTGAAGGCTGACATTTGACAGTAGTTGACATGCAAAAACTATTAGAATTCGTTTATCCAGACTTCATTTAGAACCCCGTGAAAATAAGGTAAATTTCGGCAAAAGTTCACTACATTTTACAATTTTATTTTGAATAAATTTGTGCTGTTTATGGACGTTGCCAAAAGCATCAGTTAAAAGATGGACTAATCTCTTTCGTTTCGGAAATTTTGATGCTAGAGATCCACCTCGTACTGGTCGACCAATGACAAAAAGTTGATAGAATTTTGGTAATGTAAATAGCCATGACATTGTGAAAGAACTAAACATTGATCACTAAACCGCTTTACACCATTTAGAGAAATTTATGTATAAAAAGAAGCTCGATGTTTGACTGCCACATGATTTAACGCTAAAACATTTACTGTGAATCTTTACAGAGTCATAAAGAGTGGATCACGTACAACAATAATGATAGGAAAAGAGCCATAGCAAGGCCCGCATTGACTTCAAACAATGTGATGCCGTGAGTTCAGTGGGATTGGAAGGTAATCGTGCATCGTGAGCTGGTATAGCTTGACCAAACATTTAAATCTGCACTCTACTTTTAGTAATTAATGACAGCTATTCATCATCCATCATGACAACACCAGGCCACACCAACCTTTGATAACTCAGCAAAAATTGAGATAGTTTGGCTGGGAAGTTTTAATGCATCCAAAGTATAGCCCGGACCTTGCACCGACCGACTACCATTTGTTTCGGTTGGAAAGAGAGCTGTGAAAACCACCTTTCACAATTAGGCCAGAAACTACACAGAAGTTCTACTTCTTCTTCTAGTGCCATCTCCATTACTGAAGTTGGGTTGTAATCACGGCGAATTCTTCTCTGTCCTGAGCAACTCTCAATAAAGTATCCAGCGTATCCAGACCTGTCCAGTCTTTTACATTCTTCAGCCAGGAACATTGTCGGTGTCCTGCACCTCTCCTCCGTTCAATCTTGTCCTCTATCAACAATCGGAGAAGTGAGTATCTTCGACCCCTGTGAATATGTCCCAAGTAGTGAGTTTTCTCAACAACAGCAGCAATTCTCTGTCTCTACCCATTCGCCACAGTACATTTTCATTACTACTACACGTTCTGTCTAGGAGATCTTCAATATTCTACGCATGACCCACATTGTGAAAAACTCCAAACGATTCATTGAGCGTATTCCCAAGGTCCAGGCCTCAACTCCATACAAAAGCCCTGGATATACATAGACTTTTACAAAACGATAACGAGTATCCAAGGAAAGACTGGCGTCTGTGAGAAGGTGCTTATTTTAAGAAAAGCAGCTCTGGCCAATTCAATGCGAACTCTTATTTCAACTTCAGGAATCGGATCATTGGTCATCCAGCATCCTACGTACTTAAATTGGGTTACTTGTTCTGTTGATCGTAGACTCGAACATTTGTTTGCAGTCTAGGTGTTCTTGAGATGATCATTACTTTTGTTTTGTTAACGTTCTCTTTCATTCCCAAAGCGTCGTCTTCCTTAGATATATTGTTCATAAGACGCTGAAGTCCATCTGCTGCATCTCCAATAATAACGGTATCATCAACATACCTCAGGTTGTTGATGATTTTGCCATGAACTTTGATACCGCCTAAAGCGTTTTCTAAGGTTTTCTGGAATATATGCTCAGAATATTGATTAAAAAGGAGTGGAGAGAGAACATATCCTTGACGAACATTTCTTTTTATTCTATCGACGCTACCTGATCCCAATATAAGTGAGTAATAAATCCATATTCGTATCAATTCTAGATTTAAGGGCTTTTTCGTAATCGATAAGACACAGGTACACGTCTTCCCTTGGATCTGTGACTGAAAAGTGCTTCTCTAGTTCCAAATCCCTGCCTAAATCCGAATTGCTCTTGGCTGACATCTTGTTCGCATTTATTGCGTATTTTGTGGTGAATAATTTTCTACAGTGACGGAGGGCAGAAGCTCATCGAACAAATATTTTGTTCTTTCAAAATACAAGAAACAATTATCTTAGTTTTAATTTTAAAAGGCTCAATACTTTTTCGACAACCGTCTATAATAAAATTAATTATTTTAGTTACTTAGTTAAAACCCTCTGTAGATGAACGCAATTTCCGACCATTATCTAAAAGTATCTTACACAAGAGATTCGTAAATTTGCAATAGGAACTTCCTATTAAAAGCATTAATTAAAGTATCGAATAAATTCAGGGCTATTCGACACTAACTGCAATATAACACTCTTACCGGTCACTCATAATATGATTAGTAACAGTAGTAGATTTCTACGCTTAGATAATTGTGTGGCTTCAGGCTTATTTAATCGACTTTTCTAGAACAGTCTGATCGCCTTATATTGAATTATGCTTAAAACTACTTTATTTAGACTGTGATATACAGTGTACAATTATAAATATATATCATGATTGTAAAATGTTAGTGTTAGTGGTATTAGATTATTTAACTTTATAATCTAAAGTTATTTCGCCGGAGGTTATATTTATAAGAGATCATGTATTCTGTAGAATGTGTCAGTCTTGGTTAGTTTGAAATAAATTATTCTGACTCAAGGCTATAATAGGTAATTATATTATTATATTTTATGGAAAAATGTATTAACTGTATTTTAAACAGCTGGTATTATTAAACAAAAATAAATATCTTTGAATTATTAGGCGTCATGCAGATCGAGGTTTTATATCTATCACACTCCACTATAAAAGAATTTTTAGGAATTCCAGTTAGTACATACATGAAAATCATACATAAAAGTATTAAAAATATATCTGTTACATGGGGTGAAAAATTCCCAAACTTTTCCTTTAAGAGCAATTCACTTATTCCAGCGATCTTACAACATTTGGATAACTTTCATGTAATACGATTTGCTGAATTCTCTGAAATAAGCCTCAGTGTCCCATTCGACTTTTCATTTGAGCCAATCTCTTTCCCTGAAGTCACCATTTCAAATGTGGAAAGAGGTAAGAGTCGCTCGGGGGCAGATCTAGTGAATACGGCGGATGAGGAAACGATTCATAACCCAATCATCATCAGCTTATACTGTTCACTGCTGAACGAAAGCTTCCCTCAAGTCTTGCCACTTTTTTCAGTTCTGGGCCGCTTGTGCCCAATTTCCAACCACTCTTTTCAAATCATCAGTCCACCGACTTGGTGGTCTAGCTCTACTTCGATATGCTTCGGATCTTGGTCGCCACTCTATGATTCTCTTTGTTCATCGCCCATCCTTAAACTTAGCAACATGACCAGCCCAGTTCCATTTAAGATGTAGAATGAATTTGACTGCGTCTTGTAGCCCCGTTCTCTTCCTGATAATGTGATTTGGGATGTGATCTCTAAGAGTAACGCCTAATATTGAGCTCTCCATCTTTCGTTGCATGACACATATTTCATTGATGTTTTTCTTCGTCATTGTGAGAGTATCGGCTCCGTACGGAAGAACGGGGAGTATGCATCTGTCAAATATTTTTCTTTTTAAACACATACGAACGTTAGATTTGAATACATAGGCTAGTTTGCCATATGCAGCCCAGGAGAGACCTATTCGCCGCTGAATTTCATGTGTTTGGTTATCTGCTGATTTCATGTCCCAGGTATTTATGTTGGTGCACTTGCTCTATCTCTACGTTATTCAATTTTGTAGTGTCGCTTAATACAAGATTGGTCATAAACTGGGTCTTGGAAATATTAATTTTTAGACCAAACTTTCCTGAAGCATGCGTAACATAGTTTGGGCTTCTTGTATTTTGTCTGTTATTAGGACAATGTCGTCGGCGAAACAGAGGTGTTTTAACTTTTCACCGTCAATGTTAAGTCTCATTCTTTAATAGTGTATTGATTTTAGAATACTTTTTAGAAGTGTTACCAAAAGCTTGGGTGAGCTGTAAACGTGTAATTTGCTGGTGAATTGATTAGTTTGTGTTTTAACATGAGCGGTGGTATTTTCATATATGTATTTAATTACATTGGAATATCGATGATCAATACGACATTCAGCAAGCGGTTTTAAAAGTTTTTGCTGATTTACAGAATCAAGAGCCTTTTCGAAGTCCACAAATAGGAGTACAAGAGGCTTACTATACATTTTTCAATGAGGATTTTAACTGTAAGCAGATGGTCGTTTGTTCCATACGTCGAGTGGAAATCTGCCTGTTCTCTTGAAAGGAAAAACTCAAATTTCTTTGCTAGACGTTTGGTAAATATTTTCGTGAATATCTTGTATACATGGCATATGCATGATGACAATAGTTGCATTATTCCATTGCGATCGAGTTATTCCTTCCAGGAGGCATTTATTAAATAACGTTTTAAGTGATTTGGTTATTTGTTGTCCTCCTTGTTTAATTGTCTCTACTACAATATTGTCTTCACCCGGAGCTTTGTTATTTTTCATGTCCTTTAAGGCTGTTTTGATTTCCTCTTCTATGATGTCTGGAATATCCTCCGACCCCTGATTTAGGATTTCTAGCATGTTGATTTCTGTTCTTTTCTCTCTATCTTGTAAGCTATATAATTGTTAACAAAATAATTCGATGATCTGTGAAATATCTCTTTTGTTTGTTATTACATTACCATGTATGTCCTTAATCTTGCATGTGTCTTTCCTTCCCATTATGTTCTTTCTTTTCAAGACTTAAGCTTTTATTCTGTTTTAAAACGTTTTTAATTCCTCTGCATTTTTTTGTATTTTGTCTTTTTCTAATTTCCCTCGATATCACTCTATTTATAGTTCTCTGTATTCATCTGTAGTCTTATCTCTCTTTTGCTCTATTAGTTGTTTTACTCTTTGATTTAATTTCTGTACTTTTTATTGTTTTGGGCAAGTTTTGTCAATGGCGTTTTCTGTACTATTTTTGATGTTTTCAAATATGTCATCAACTCCTGTATCGTTATTGTGTTCCAAGGAGCTTGCATTATCTCTTCTATATGAATTCACATCCTCCGGGGTTGTCCATTTCTTATGGTTTCTTTTAAGAATCATTTTGTTTCTTTCCTGTTTAATGTTAATAAACAGTTTTGCTCTTACAATGCTATGGTCACTCCCAACTGAACATCTATTTAGGACACTTACGTCTTGGATAATGTCTTTCCTGTTACTGATTGTAAAATCTATTGCATTTTTGTTTTACTATCTGGGCTAGACCATGTCCATTTTCTGTTTTTGTTATTTTTGAAGAAGGTGTTCATTGCATATAAATTATTTTGATGTAGAAAATCTGTTAGTGTACTCCCTCTTTCGTTTCGATCTCCTAGCCCATGATGACCTATTGTAGTTTCCTCTTCGTCCTCTATGCTTCCGGTTTCCAATAACCTGATGTTCGTCCATTATTTTGGTGAAACAACACTTTCTCTTTTCTAAATGCGGCCTTTTTTTCTTGAATTCACCATTCAAACGGTCCATTAAACCAACTTAATAGTCTCCGGAGATTTCTCGCCTCTTTTCAGGATAGTCGATCAGTATTATTCTATGCACATCCCAAAAAATACCTTCCAGAGTGATGTTTGTGTTTTGAACGCTTCGGTCAGCTGTCATGCAGCTCTAGCCACTCTGCGGACTGACTGTTGGTATAGTGGTAAATTTATGTTTCATCCATTGTTACGAATGGATCTAAAAGCTCTTTTTGATTACGCCGAAACAATGCTAAACAGCGTTCCGAATATTCGTGAGAGTGCGCGGCACCCATTGGGCACATAGCTTTCTCATACTCAATTATACCTCATACTTTCTGTTGATACATTCATGATGTCAGCTATCTCTCTATCACTTTCAGTTTGCACTCAAGCAATTCCTGGATTCTGGTTGTATTTTCTCCCATCATAGAGCAATATTTAATCAAAATTGGCGTCACTCAAACAGCTATAACTTGCAGACTAGTAGACAAAATATTCATGAAAATTTTATAAAAATCTTTTGAAATTTGACACTGATTGTTTGTGCTACCTCTTGGAAAGTTTCGGGATTTTCCATGTAGTAAACTATTAGTTCGCGAATTATGTTTCCAATTGTGTCAATTTTAGTCATTTATCAATAAACATATGAACAAATATGCACTCACACTTGTTTGTATGATCGTTTTCTGGCGGAAAATGAACAAACCCGCTAGAAATACGAATTGTAAAAACAAAAAATAGCTGATGCGAATACTGAAGAGAATAATGTGTTTATAGGATAGGGGTTGCATACATCTCGAATTTTCAAAAATTAGATTTTTTTTTACGGATTCTTATTATGTATACTTCTAAGAATTATTCAAAAAAAAGTTTTAAGAAAATTCCATTCCATTCCAAAAGTATAACATTAAATGTGACCGTTACCTGTTTTCAGACACTACCATATTTGCAATATTACTCAGTCAATTTTTAATATTTTTTAACCTTTATTTTTTAAATCTTAATAATTACTTTCTCTACAAAATGTCGAGAGGTTTTTTTTTTTAATTTCTCATAGACAATTTCTTATAAATAATTAAATATAAATTTTTTGGTCGAGAATTGCATACTAAAGTTTGAAATACCGTAATTTTTTTATTTAAAAAAAAACCATCGACAATTGTTAACTACTAACAAGTAGGCTAAGAAGTGTTTGGTCTAGCTACTTAAATTCGATTTTATTCATCAATATAGTCTCCTTCAGGAGCGATACAATCAGACCCACACTTTTCTAACATTTCTTTACCTTTCTTGTAGAAGGATTTGTCTTTGTCTTCAAAATAGGTCTCAGTTCCAGCGATAACTTATTCATTGGAGCCAAATCTCTTTCCCGCTAGCATTTTTTTGAGGTCTGCTAATAGATAATAGTCGCTGGGGGCCAAATCTCGAGAATACAGTGGCTGAGAAAGCAATTTGAACTTCAATCCATGCAATTTTGCCATCGTAACCAATGACTTTTTTCTTGTTCATTTGGGGCAGTTTCTTTGCAATTTCTGCCTTCAAACGCACCAATAACTTTATATAATATTGGCTATTGATGGTTTTTCCCTTCTCAGCATAGTGGATGGAAATTATTCCATGCAGATCCCAATAAACAGAGGTCAAAACCTTCCCAGCCGACTGTTGTGTCTTTGGTCGCTTCGGGCGGCTTTCACCCGCTGGTGTCCACTCAGCTGACTGCCGATTTGATTCGGGCTTGTAGTGGTGGATCCATGTTTCATCCATTATCACATATCGCATGAAAAATCCTTTTTATTGTGCTTAAACAGGTCCAAACATCGCTCAGAATCATCAACACGTTGATGTTTTTGGTCCACTGTGAGTAAACGCGGTACCCATTTTGAACAGAGCTTTATCATGCCCAAATGTTCACGTAAAATATGACCAACACGTTCGTTTAATATCTTTAAGGTATCAGCTATCTGTCGCTATTTCACTTTACGGTCAACTAAAACAGTTTTGTGGATTTTTTTTTTGTTTTCCGGTGTAACCACCTCATTTGGGCGTTCAGAGCATTCAGCATCATTTGTATCTTTACGACCGCGTTTAAATTCAGCATGCCAGTAAACGATGAGTAATTTTCCAGGGACAGAGTCCCCGTAACACTTATCAAACCATTGCTTTTTTTGAATGGTATTTTCACCCATCAAAAAATTAATTTAATTTTTTCCATTGTTTTGAAAACATCAAAAGTAGCGTCACTAAAACCAATGTAACTTGTAAACTAATCGTCGAAATGTCATGAAATTTTGATTTGATCTATTTAATTCGATAAAAAATAATGTAAACATTTAAAATATACCTTAAAAAAAGTTCTTATAATTTAAAGTACCATAAAAATATATAATCGCCATTTTTTTGTATTATTCATTCACTTAATAACCTTTAAAATATATTTTTTTAAATATACCTAAATTTTTTAGCACCCAGGTGTATGTAACCTCTAAAAAATCAGGTATGGTCTAATAAAAAACGTTGAAGATAAATAAAAATAAACGAATAGATAAGGAAAGTTGTCCGTATGAAGGCAGATTCATCAACCAAGCCATTTTAAATCTGGGAATTACGAAAAAATAAATATACAAGAAAATCCGTAAATAGAGATTCTTTTCTAGGTGCAAATACTACGCTGTATAATATCTATCCTTAATGGAAAGCGCCACAAAGTAGAAAGACAAATATCAAAACCTAACCTAAAACTTTCAGTAATTGTCAAGGTCGAAAGAAAAAAGTAAATATAAGATTTCCTTTATACAATAAAAAAAAAGATGAATGGAAAAAATCCGAAACACAAGTGTAAATTATAGATCATAAATCAACAACAAATATATACTTGAGATAATCTAACGAGGTTGCATGTTTTTTAAAATTTGTTGTGGGAATTCTAAGGTGCAAAACTGAAGACTAAATATTATAATTTAATTGCGTAATACATACTCTCTGTACAAATATTATCATAAATAAACGGTAAAATGCAAATTTTTCTCTTACTAACCGCACTGGACTATTACATTTGTCCAAAACAAGCCCTCCATACACCCTCTACTCTGGACACTTTTTATGTTTCATCCTGTTTGATGAATGGTTGTCGGAATATGGCAGTCCACATTTATCAATGGGGACGTCAAAGCCGTAAAATTAAAGTTAACGCTATTAGAAAACATTTAAATAATAGAGAGTTAATGTGAAAACAAAATAAATTATTTTATGGCTTTTGACGATGATTGGTAGATTGATGCTAAAAATAGAAAAATTGAAAAATAAGAAATTTAGAGTATGTTTTTATCTACAGTCGGTCAAGTAAGTATGTTTCGCGGATTATTCCTTAAAAAATGTACATCATTCGACAGTACAAGATTCAGTAGTTCATTCAGTCCCCATCAGCGTCGATGATCATCTCAAATTAAAATTCAAATTCAACAAGCTCTTTATTCTTTCTAATTTGTTAATACAAGTTTGGCTTACTTATCTAGGTATAACTTAAAATTTACTTCATATAAATTCATCCGTTGTTAGCCTCACGCCTGGCTAGTGGTCTGCCTTTTGGTAGTCCGTCCCTTATGTGCTTGATAATATTGTTTTCAGTCATTTACGAGTAATTCGTTAACGACTATTGTTGGTTTGAATTTGGAAAAATTTTTTGGATATTTATTATTAATATTTTTTGTACATTTTTTTTTATTAGGTTTTTGCTGGGAAAATTCTTTCAAAAAACCCAGTTTAATATTATCAGGTACATGTAGTGATAATGATGTTAAACTCTGTTGTCTTCTGAATTTCATTCATTCTCTCTTTTTCATTCTTTGTTCTCTTTCGTGCATCTATTTCGCACCTATGTATATCGATTCACTCTGTTTACATTATTGACTATCTTATCTTTTGGTATATCTATATATATATATATATTTATATATATATACATATATATATATATATATATATATATATATATATATATATATATATATATATATATATTTATATATATATATATATATATATATACATATATATTTATATATATATATATATATATATATATATATATATATATATATATATATATATATATATATATATAGGTTTATTTTTGATAGATTTAGACGTGTTTAGTCTATTTTATATTTTTGTTTTTTACTTGCACTAATTACACAACACTGCACTACACCAATTTATTAACAGTGATTACTTTTCATCTTCGGGGCATACTTTCGAAGAGAATTTCCACGTGTTCTTGGGGCAAAATTTCCAAATTGCCCGAATTTGCGTGGCACCTACTTCACTGTGTACACCTTTTTACTACGCAGCTTCTATTTGAGGTATGACCACATGTTTTTGATTAGGTTTGCATCAGACGAATGAGATGGCTAATCTAATGTGACGATACCAGATTTCCCTTTCCACTGACGATACACGTATTACTCCAATGTTTGGAGTTTTTTTTTATCGACAAACCATCGTTTGGTAGTCCGTACTTCTCAGCGTTCAAATTGTAAGTAAAGATCATCTTTACAGGATGTTTCACGGTGCTGAACCAGTCGGGTAGTGGAAATTAACCAGGGTAGTGGGATGATAACATAATCCAAAAAAAAATTTTAACAAAAAAAACGACTTCGAAAAACCAGCACAAAATTTTGTCGCAAAAAAATAAAAAATAATGTTTTTGAAACACTTGTAAAATACCTGTAAGGTAAGATATTGCTTTAATTTGACAATTGAGTTATTAATTCCGTACAAACAAATCCGACATATGTTAAAAACAACTATTATTTTTTATTATAATTTCTTTATAAAAAGATAACTTTTGAACTCGGCGCCAATTTTTTGTGTTAATGTCAATTTTTGTATGTGTTTTATTATCTAATTAGGTGTTTATATTATTAGTACGACTTATAACTGGTTTCATTGACACCAAATATTGACACCGATTTCAAGAGTTATATTTTTTACTAGCCGTGCCCGTGGCTCCGCTCGTGTAGACTTGATTCACTATTATCGCCACAGCTTATTCCTTATGTTACCAAATGTAATAAAATATATCCTAAAACCTGACCAGAGAACCTATGTATGAATTTAAAAAAAAAACAACACGTAAATCGGATAAGTGGTTCCCGAATGATAAGCGCAGTAATGAACAGACAGACAGAAAG
Organism: Pachyrhynchus sulphureomaculatus; assembly: GCA_019049505.1. Taxonomy (NCBI): domain Eukaryota; kingdom Metazoa; phylum Arthropoda; class Insecta; order Coleoptera; family Curculionidae; genus Pachyrhynchus; species Pachyrhynchus sulphureomaculatus. Next base: position 88,337,037 of record CM032456.1, read on the forward strand.
AGTTTGCTTTATATGTATTATATAGATTATTATTATATAACCTGGCCAAAGAACATATGTATGAATTAAAAAACACGTAAATCGGATAAGTGGTTCTTGCGTGATAAGCGCTCTAACGGACAAAGAGACGTTGTATTTTTTATATATATATATATATATATATATATATATATATATATATATATATATATATATATAGATTAGTATTATTATATAACCTGGCCAAAGAACATATGTATAAATTTAAAGAAAAAACACATAAATCGGATAAGTGGTTCTCGCGTGATAAGCGCACTAACGGATAGACAGACAAACAGACAGAGAGATGTTGCATTTTATATATATTATATTCTTTGCTACGTGATAGTGTTCCATATTTAACGGTTTAGGCAGCGTATTGCAAGAGAGCGCGTTAGCGGCAAACTTTTTTCCGACTTTCCTTCACTATTATGGTCACTATTTATTCCTTATGTTACGCCAGAGAACATATGTACGAATTAAAAGAAAATCATGTAAATAGGATAAGTGGTTCTCCAGTGATAAGCGCACTAACAGGTAGACAGACAGACTGAGAGATATATTATAGATAAACAAATCATTATCAAAAATAATAGCTATTTTTAATAGTTGTAGGATTTGTTCATACGGAATTAATAACTGAATTGTTAAATTAAAGCAATAGCTTACAGGTACTTTACGAGTGTGTCAAAAAGATGATTTTTTACTTTATAGCGGCAAAATCTTGTGTGCTGGTTTTTTAAGTCGTTTGTTTTGTTAAAAAGTTTTATTTACTTTATAGTATAAAATTTATATAGGACCATTTCGAATGTGTACTCTCTCGAATAAAAAAAAGAATCATTCAAAACGGTACATTCTTGCCACAGTTATGAGGGAATATACGTTAAAAAAAATACATACGTGCCGAATTGAGAACGTCCTCCTTTTTGAAATCGGTTAAAAATGAAGCTGCTCCATTGCTCCATTCTCCATCTATGTTTTCCCCTGCTCACGCCAGTCATTTCTATCTGTATTTTTCGCTCAGTAATGGTCGTATTCCGCCACTTTAAATCGTTAGTTAGCCCGGAGATGCGTGAGAATCGTTTCATATGATATATCCAAACCTTTCAGCTTTAGTTCTTGCGCCCTTTGGCGCCAAGTTAATTAAAGATTTCGAGAAAACCTGTTAATAATCATTTTTTCGTAATTTCCCGACGCTTTTCCTCTCGAACCACATTCGGATAGTTCATCAACATTATTTAACTGAGGGTATCGTTTCACCCACTTGCTAGCGCCCTCGACTTGCCCATATACTTAATAGTCGCTGTAGGTGTCATTTTCGGACCTTTTGGATGATTACGTAGGAACATAGCCTCGAGGCGCGAAGCGTATACAGCATTAATGTTCGATAATGTACTATTTACCCATAAATAAGATTAGAAATGAATCTCTTTCTACAAAGCATTGTTTGCAGGGATGTCAACAAGAACTTCAAAAAAAAAGGAATTTCTTTTACCGACTACAAGTTATAGACGACATGTTCTTACTTGACCGATCAATCTATGTCTTTAAAGCTGAAAACGGACAGACATATATCAGAGTTTCAAAATAGCCTTTACTAAAGAAACTTTACAACATGCAAAAATGTTTAGATTAGTGTGAAAGTTTTCACCCGTTAAGTGACACATGGATTATTAGGACTAACTTCATTTCTATTTTTTTCAATCTCTCCCTCTTATTAAAAAAAAATTGGGCAGTTAATATACTATATAAAAATAGATCATTTTACCGCTCTTTTAACGAACCCTTATTTATTTTCGTATATACGATAATATTAATACACGATAACTCTCTATCTGTATATACTCGTAACTCTGAACAGCATGTCGGAACAATATCGGAAAGTTTATTATCCTACAGAATTACACCGACAGCTAACAATGTCACTTTAAGCCGATTACAGGATTGTCGATGACAATGTTGAGAGCTAAACATGCATTTTCGGATAAAAGCCTTTGATCCGACGTGACAACTCGCCTACCTGTGCTACCGGAGATTAAATATTGTCACGATAAATATTATCTTGTTCGATACACACACACATACATTCTCAATTTCTTCGCATCATGGTTATTGAATATTAGTCATTAAACAAGAGGTTAAAAAATGGGTGAAATTATTTACCCAGTACTTCCCATGCAAATACTGTGTGACAAATGAATAAGCAAACAATTTAATCCTTTATATTTCTGAATAATTATTACAATCTTGGTTTTAAAACAAAAGAGAGAAAAAGATACCAACGTATTACGGAGGAAGAGGATTCCTAACTAGCACTCTAAAACTAAAAGTAACGAAGCTCAACGAGCATATTTCAGTGGTAGAGGAACAACAGGAATTTAGATTAGCATTGATACTATCATAAGGCAAGCTAAAAAAAAATAGTTTCTTTACGGGACCGCCAATTACGTCCTTCGTATGTCTTTGGCATCGAGATACGATGAAGATCAAAAGTGACAGATTAATACAACGCAGATGTATATTAAGGTGGAATTGGGCGATACATATAGCGAGGATGAACGTAACAGATACATACCGTATAGTTGAATGGAGGCTTAGAGAACATAAAAGATGCAGAGGTAGGCCACAGACAAGATTGACGGACGACATAAAAAGATTAGTAGGACACGATTGGATACAAAAAGCAAACAACAGACCTCATTCGAGACAACTTGGGGAGGTTTACAACCGACTATGGATGGAATAAGCTAATGATGATAATGATGTCTTTGGCCTGATGTTGCATCTAGAAGTTGTCGATATGACGATCTATTGAATATCGTTTTTACCACCTGTTTTGGTAGTGTTATCTCCGAATGTTGAACAATAGTTCAACCTTTTTATTTCTGGAGGATAATTCTAACAGGTCACGTTTGCCCTTCATCGTGATGTCTGAGAGAATATATACTCGTATTTCTTGGTTGCGATCGTCCTGTCTAATATTCTTGTGAACAGATATGTATATATTGTGGCACTTGTCCCTAGTGGATGCTTAAGCTCCACTTGTGCTTTTCTGCATATATGCCAGCGCCTAGCCCAGTCGGAAGTTTTTGATCCACCTCTGCATCATCAAAGTCGTGGAACATGTTTACACAAAGAACGTCGTAGTTAAAATGGCAAACTCACAGAGTCAGAATCGGCAAAAAGATCCATTAGCCAAGTAGTTTTCTTGAGCTCTATGCCTCGTCAAAAAAGTTTCAGTCCTTCTATTAAATATAAAAATACGGACAATTTGCCAAATTTTCATTCAAGAATTATATACATATAGAAAAACAAGATTCACTTCAAAAGCCTTGGGTGTTAGGTAAATGATTTTATCAATCTTTTCCCTTGTACTGCTGAAAAATTTCAAATTAAAAAATATATATTTTTAAGTTAATGTTCACACGATTTAATCAGTGTACAGCATATTATCTAAATTACTTGTATAATTTGTTAATTACAGCAATACTGTCGTTTTTTTCCTTATGGCCCGTTTGAGCCGCGGCCGGCGCTTTAATCAACAGTATAATGAAAAGTTGGCGCCTGTAGGTCGCGCTCAAGACACGCACAGCTACATAAAAAGAATTAAAATCATTCTGCAGTCAGTGGTCGTCATTACAGAAGGACCCTGCTTCAGGCAATGGGTTTTTTTCTGTTGATTTTGAAGAAGTCGAATGATATCATCGTGACAGAATTAACATATGCACTCGTAATAAGTTGAAAAGTAGTGTTTGACTGTTGTTGTGGTTTCGTTATCGCCACAAAATGTTGGTGGTTTCTTTACGAATTAAAATATAGATAATATAGAGGCTCCTATAAATTTCTTAGCCTTATTATTTAATTTATTTGTTCACATTAACATATTATTACATTGTAAAGCGTGATATTACTGTTTTTTTTTTTTATAAATACATACATATATACTTCGATTTAATTTATCATCAACTAAATACTTGTTCTTGTTTCAGGAACATCCGAGCCTGCGAGGAACTCCCTTGGCTATGTTAGCAGCCCAATGCAATAAACTGAACAGCAAATCACCACCTCCTTTAGCAGATGCAGCCGTTGGAAAAGGTTTCCATCCTTGGAAAAAGTCACCCCAAGGCGCTCCTTCACCTGGAAGTACTGGAGTATCAACAGCAAGTTCACTGGCAAGTCAGCGATCTAGTTCAGGATCAAATCCTACTTACTCAAGATCCGTTATGACCTCTTGTTCTTCGGTACCTACTACGGCTTCTTACGGAAGTGACTTATATTTTCCAGGTGCCACTACTCAACCTTCTATGTCAGATAACGTGCACCATCACCAAAGCTCACTACTTGGTAAAGTAGAAGGGGCAGCAACACACCATGCTGCTTTAGGTTCAGTGTATTCAAGGCATCCTTACGAAACTTGGCCTTTCAACACGATGACTAGTGCCACTCATGGAGGTATTAAAAGTGACTCTGTAACGGGAGCAAATGCGTGGTGGGATGTTCATTCTACAGCAGGAAGTTGGTTAGATATGAGTGGTGCGGCTGGCATGCATGCTCAGATGGCTGCCGCAAACTATTCTTCAGACTATTCAAGTTTAACCCATTCACTTGCAGCGTCAAATCATTTACTGTCTTCAGGACAACATTTACTTCAGGATACTTATAAATCTATGCTACCTGGTGCTCAATCGGTAGGGACGTCATTTGGATTACACGCTGCTGGTTCACCATCTCCTACTGGCGGTGCTAGTGGACTTCCTCCTCAAGTACCTTCGCCAAGGTCACAGAGGCGATATACCGGTAGAGCAACTTGTGACTGTCCGAATTGCCAAGAAGCAGAACGACTGGGGCCTGCAGGTGTTCACTTGCGCAAGAAAAATATACACAGCTGTCACATACCGGGTTGTGGAAAAGTTTACGGTAAAACATCACATTTAAAAGCTCACTTGCGATGGCATACTGGTGAACGACCGTTCGTTTGCAACTGGTTATTCTGTGGAAAACGGTTTACGCGATCTGACGAATTACAGCGACATCTAAGGACTCATACAGGAGAAAAACGATTCGCGTGCCCTATATGTAACAAACGGTTCATGCGATCCGATCATTTAGCTAAACATACTAAAACACACAACGGTAATGGTAAGAAAGGAAGTTCGGACTCTTGTAGTGATTCTGAAGAAAATAGTCAAAGCGATATGACAAACAATGTAAACTCACCTTCTTCAATAAACCAAACGCCTCCTCCTCCTCAAACGATGGCGGGTTTAGATATGGTTACAGGGTTAGATGTTAAACCACCGGGATTAGTTTGAGGCCGGTGGGGCCCGGCGCTGCTGTATTCCAGCTATCCTCGCTGAAAGTGGCCCCAAGTGATAACAACAATTGTGAAATATTGTAAATTACATTATTAGACAGAGCTTTAGAAAGTGATTAGTATTGAGTAATGTGTTATATTGCCGATATACAAACAAAATGCGCATTTTTTCTAAATGAAAAATATTTTTTGTTCCACAAGCAGTAGGAGTGTTCAATATTTGCTATAACGGTACTTTTATTTTTACAAAAGATAAATATTGTATAATGGTTTTAACTTGAGAATAGTGATTACTAAAACAAATCATCAAGCAAAAACGCATTCCCATAGGTTGCAATCCATGTGAAAAGCTAAGTGTTTAAAATTATAGCTGTTTTTTATTGTTCTCAAATTTAAATCATTTGCCTATAGGTAGGTACATATATACTTTAAAAGTAAGATTTTTCAGAAGAGTTCTTCAGTGTATGGCTTTGTAAACATGTTATACCCTTTACTAAAATATATTTAAATACTAGTATGGTCCATAAACGGTGTTTCCAAAAAAAAATAACGTAATGAAAGTGAATTATTAGACTAAAGAAACAATCTACATTAGTGCAATAAGTGTTTACTTACAACAATCTGAATGAGTATTGTTCTCTAACTTTAAGGGCCGCTTATTCACCATACTAAATCAAAATCATTGTAAATAATATAAATATTATTTAATAAATGTATAGGTGTCACTGACGTAAACAAGATGGTGAAAGAGAAATTATGTTAAAAAAAAGAATATATGTGGTTATATATATATGTATGGAAACATAGTAAGACTATGATGTTTTTTAATTTTTGCATGTTTCAATCTTAAATAATATAATTTTTATCTTGTTATATGGTTTTTTGATAACATACATACATACATACATACATACATACATATATATATATATATATATATATATATATATATATATATATATATATATATATATATATATATATATATATATATATATATATATATATATATATATATATATATATATATATACATATATATATATATATATATATATATATATATATATATATATATATATATATATATATATATATATATATATATATATATATATATATATATATATATATATATATATATATATATATATATACACGTCTTCAGTTATTTGCAGTTGCGTCATAGAGTTTTCAAAGGTTTCAATTTTAAGGTGCGTTTTACATACAATATAAGAATTTATGTTTTCAGTGAAACTGATGACGTAATTTTTGAACACTCTTATAAAAATTGTTAGCAGTTTACTAGGATGTCTCAATTCTCGTAGGAATGCACATATTTTTGCACGCCGATGTAATGACGCATTTCCAAAAGTCGTTGTCAAGATTTTTATAAAGAACATGAAAACAAGAAATCTATCTTGAGTCATTTCGTGAATTTAGTCGGATAAATATGTTATGTATATTAAGGAAATAAATAGATTTGCCTTTTGTTGTGTCTGAAATTAATGCTTTTTCTAAGAACGATCTACAAACTCTATCGTATTAAAGAACCTGTCATTTTAAGTAATACTGCAGCTGTCATGTTGATTGTGATTGACGTTGATAAATATTTCTTGTGCTTTTATCAGATCAGTTCATTTAAGATGTAGAATGAATTTGACGGCGTCTTTTACCCCTTTCCTGATACTGTAATTTGAGATGTGATCTTTAAGAGTAACGCCTGACATTAAACTCTTCATTTTTTCTTTGCATAACACATATTTTGTTGATTTTTTCTTCGTCAGTGTGAGAGTATCAGCTCCGTAGGTAAGAACGGATGGTACGCATCGCAGTCCAGAACCTTTTTTTTAAACACATCGGAAGATTAGATTTAAATATATAGCCCAGTTTGCCATATGCCATCCAGGAGAGACCTGTTCTCCGTGGATTTTCATGTGTCTGGTTGTCTCGCCCTATGTCCTAGGTATTTATATCGGTGTTCTTGCTCGATATTCAGTTTTATAGTGTCGCTTAATACAAGATTTGCCATAAACTGAGTCTTGGACAGATGTGCAGCATAGTTTCTGCTTCTTGCATATTGTTTGTTTTTACCACAATGTCGTCGGCAAAAAATTTAACTCTTCACCGTCAACGTTAAGCCTCATTTTTTCCTAGTTTATAAATTGTAGCATACTTTCTAGAAGTGTTACAAAAGCTTAGAAGAGTGCGTATCACCCAGGCGCACTCCGTTTTCTACTTGAAATTTGCAGGTGGATTGGTTAGTGTGTGTTTTGACATTGGTGGTGGCATTTTCATATATGTATTTAATTACACTGGCGTGTAGGTGATGAATACGACATTTAGCAAGCGCTTCCAAGAGTCTCTACTGGTTTACAGAATCAAAAGCCTTTTCGGCGTCCATGAATATGAGCATCAGAGGCTTATTATATTCTATACATTTTTCGAGGACATTAACTGTAAGCAGATGGTCGTTTATTTCATACCTTGTGCGGAAACCTGTCTGCCCTTTTGAAAGGCAAAACTCAAATTTATTTGCATATATATATATATATATATATATATATATATATATATATATATATATATATATATATATAGTAGCTGGTTAAAGAAATCGCAACAAATGGCAACATATTATTATTAGATTATCCAAATTTCTTTTTCGGATAATCAGTTCTGCATGGCCGATAACCTAAAAATTGATTTTGACGTATCTCATATAACCGTTGGTATGGCAAAAATATTTAGAATGTGATTTAAACCTTAGTTTTGCTTATTTACATTAAAAAAATTAAACTCGCATTTTTTTAAATATTTCTTTTTCTAGATAAAAACTATATTTTTTGTCTGAGTAGTTTAATTGGGGTAAATTTTGTTTACTTTGATTATAATTAGAAATATTCTTTTTTTTTGACAACTGGGAGAAATAATTCAAAAAATTAGTTTACGCTTGAACGCGATGCGCTAACTGACTTGTATGTAATTGCTACTTCTGTGTTTTACAACAAAGAATTTCAAGTGTTTTAAAATGTATCAGTTTTCTGTTTCTTGTTAAGCTTTACTTAAGTTTAAAAAATAAATTCTGCAATTGCTGTTCCAATGAGTTGTACTATCTTAATAGCCTTATCGTTATTTTAGAAAATAAACTACGCCTAGATGCTAGAGTCAAAACTCACCTATTTTAACAAATGTTTGAACGCTTTGTAAGAACATTTAATTCTATTGTCTTAAGAGGTACACATTGAGTACTAAACAACTACGTTTATAAGAATGAAACCAACGAAATTAACTTTAATTAAATTAAAAAAAAATAAATTAAATTATTTCTTCCAGTTGTCAAAAAATACAAGAATATTCTTTATTATGATCAAATCAGAAGAAATTTGCCTTTATCAAAATAGTTAGAAAAAAACAGGTCAAGTGCAAGCTGGATTGCTTTTAAAATCAAAATTTTTTGTTACGAAATGATCAGTGACTTCACCAGACAGATCCCAAATGAGTTTTCAACAATTTTTTTTTTCCGATCATTAGTGAAAATTGATGACCTTGATTTTTATTTTATATATACCAGATATATTATTAAAGATAATGCACTCGTTCAGTTACACCCTGTATATTCCAGAATTTTTTCAAAATTTTTTGAACGGTACTTTTCGATATAAGGGGGGGGGGGAACAGCGATTCTCGCAATTTTTTAAAAATAGTACAAAGGGAATTGTGCGCAAGCATTAAATTACATATATTTTTAAACTCGTCTTTTTTACAAGCTTTCATTCGACACCCCACTCGTAAACCCACCTAGTAAAATTTTTTTTTCACTTCCAATTTCACCCCCTAAAACTAACTCCTTAAGGCAAAATTTAACTTTCAGAACTACACGGCTCTGATGAGGCCATACATTCCTATATTAGTGCTAAATTTTAATTTTCTATGTCAAATAGTTACGGAGAAAATCGGGTGTGACAGACGGACAGACAGATGGATAGACACCGAAGTGATCTTATAAGTGTTCCGTACGGAACACTAAAAAAGAAATTGAAATAAAAAATAAAATAAAGTACGATTTTAATATTTTCATCTAAATGCTAAATAGGAATTAATTCAAATTTTAAACTCTTTTTATTCTTTGATTTTTTTTTAACCGGACTTCCGATGATTCCAGTTTATTCAAATTTCCCGCCATACCAACGATTACCTGATATGTCAAAATCAATTTTTATGTTATTGGTTATGCAGAACTGATTACCTGAAAAAGAACTTTGGATACTCTGATAATAAAAAACTGTACTGGTATATATATATATATATATATATATATATATATATATATATATATATATATATATATATAAATATATATTTATAATAGAAGTTTTCACGGATGGTGAAATGTAATACATTAAAATTCCGGGTTTCAATCCGTTTGTCTAACAATGAATTTGCATGACCAAATCTAATTTGGCATTCTCTTGCTGTTGCTGCTACTCGATACTGTGATCTTGCTGCTGATGCCACTCGAAGCCAACTGGGAAAAAACTCAAGTTAGCTTCGAGCGGATTGAAACCTAGAAGTTTAATATATATATATATATATATATATATATATATATATATATATATACATACATACATATATACATACATACATACATACATAGAGTACAAGTTTTACTGTGAATTGTACAACTATTTTCTCGACGAGTGAATGTTCTATTAAAATTGTGTATCTATGAATTGGCAATCTTATATTGACATTGTACATGCAAAAACTAAAAAAAATGAATAAATAAAAACCACATTGTAAAATATAATGACGGGCTGTAAATGTTTCACTGTTTCACATATCATTGTCATTTTATGAAGCTTTTTTCAATCAATTTATTTTTCGGCTGTTTATTAGTTTTAAAATAAACCAAGTATGTTAAGGAAAATATTCTTATTTTTAGACACCGAGACTGGAATTTTCTACTAATAAAAAGTGTTGGTAAAATAAAGGGTTCAGTGTGGGATTATAAAAGGTATAAAATTTTTAAAAAAATTGTAAGGGCGCTGCGAATAAAGCTGAAATTATCAAAAACAAATTTTTACAGAAAATTGGCAGCTATAATTACAAATCTATTATATATAAAAACTCCGTATAGAATTTTACTTACAATAAGAGTGCATTATCAATCATAACCCTCAGTTTCAGCGCGATTTTTTTGAGTAATGCGCTTTAATTAACAGAATTTAGTTTCTTCGTTAGAGAGATTTTGCAAGGCTTATTTTGGTAGGCCACTGTTTTTACCTTTATTTGAAGCATGCGCCCACCGTGTGGAGCTTGCGCAGTAGTAAAGGAAAAAATTAAATATAAGGACTCAGCTGTTATCGTTATGCGCCCACCATTCGGAGCTTGCGCAGTATTGAAACAAAATAAGAGAATCCTTTATTAAGGATAACGATTTCCCTTAGTTAAGAACTTATAAGAGGGGTTATTTGAAGTTCGTTTTTCTTATCGCTATTATGGTATGGCATGTTTTTTTTTCCTACTTAGGTATATAAACCATGAGAAAATAGAGTAAAATTAAAATGATATTCTTTTATTGTAAATAACACTGACAATCGTTAATTAGTATTCAGGTTATGTTGGGAAATTGCAATCTTTGGCACAATGACATTACAGCGTGTGTACTGCTAATTTCAAATGAGATTTTATTTATTTAAATATTGAAGAAGAGATACAATTTTAATTTAGAAACTTGTATTGACCCATCAAATACTAATAACCGGTATGCTTAACCATGAAATAAATCCCCTAAGTTTATAGAAGATGAATACTAGCCTAACCTTGCTATTAATTCGCGTTAATATTGCGCATGCTTTAGATAACGATAAGGACAAAAGCATGTGAAAAATAAGCGTTGCAAAATCTCTCTATTATCCTGTTACCTCTAAATTTTTTTTAAAAAAAACAAGGATAGGTAGCGAAACACAAAGACAGTTTTTGATGAAATTTGAGAGCACATTTTTTAAAGTGCCCTAAAACATGAAAGAAAATATTATATTATTTATAAGGCAGATTGAACGACAACATTTATTCGAGTGTGTCGAAGTTATTGTTAATGTAAAAAAATGGTTATTTTAAACTTTCTACTAAATTTTATATGTTTTTTACGCTTTTTAAGGACTATATCCTCTCTATTAAATATTTTCGTAACGTAATAAATTTGGCACTCTTCCATGATTGTTTTCTTTCAAATTCCTTCCAGAACATATTAATATCTTGTTTTTCATTTTTTTTTTAAACAATGAGCTCTAAAGAAGTAAATATTTTAGCCATCCAATGGATAATTTTTGATGAATGATGACTTTTGGGTAGAAAACCTATTTCTAGACTAGTATCTTTGAAACATAAAAAAAAAATTACATTATTTATAAGGCAGATGGAACCACAATACTTATGTGAGTGTGCAAAAGTTATTGTTAATGAGAGAAAAAAATAGTGATTATTTGAAATGCTACCAAATTTTATGTTTTTTGTGATTCTCTTTATGGGATATTTTTGTAAAATAATAAATCCCGTACAATTACATGATTGTTATCTTTCAAATTGCTTTCAGGACATTTTAATATTTTGTTTTTGGTTTTTTTTTTTAAATTCAACAATGAGCTCTAACGCGCTACCATAGATATTTTAGCCACCGGATGGTCTTAAATTCTATCAAATTTGCTTTTCTTTTTACTAATCATCCTTATATGTTTACTAAAAAATTTTCATGTGATAAAATAATGCTAAGCTCTAAATTCTACAAATTAGAGCACAGAACTAAGCGGTAAAAGTTGTTCCCATAAATCAACCAATAACACAATTCGTCGGATTGGAAAGTATTGACAATTTTTGCAGTTAAAAATTGCCGCTAATTGACTAAAACTTTTAATCTGTTAAAACTGAAATTTAATCTTTCAACACGTTTATTTTTTCGGATTTCAAAAATTCGGAAAAAAAGAAAGAATGACATGGGTACATGAATTATCTAAGAATACTAAAATAAATTAACATCTTTAAACTGTCTGATTAGCTGGAAAGGTTTAACTGTAAAAAACTAGTCTAATTTGACGATTAAAAAATAACAGGTATGAACAGTACAATATTAGAATAGTTGTGATGGAATTTAAAACTTGTAATTATACAGTTTCTGGCAGTGTTATATTTCATATGGTAAATATCTTCAAAAAATATTTTTATAAGGAAACGTAAAACAAAAATCGGGGAATGAAACCTTTGAACAGGTAGAACAATTGATAGTTTCAAGTATTTTAAAAGAATTTTTCATTTTCATCATAATAGTGCTCTTTGCTAAATTATACCAGATGAAAGTTAATTTTTTTAGTGAATTTAGCTGAAATGGTTTTGAACATATCAACAGAGTTGAACTTCTACCACACAATTACATTTTATCAATAGTATTATAATAAATTTAAACAACACAATTTAGTAGTTAGAGCAGCAAAATTCGTCTTATAACATGTAACACTTAAGAGGATGATTTCGGTTTTGTTAGAATGTAATGATTTATATGTTTTTAGCTAACTAAAGTACCAAAATTCACATATAAAAAAATTGCCGCATCGATGTAGTTCTTTGTTAAACATCATTATAATAATGTACTTAGGGCTAACAGATCATATTTCTTCTCTTCTCGCCAAAGATTTGTATAAAATTTCAATTGTACTATTTGTAAATTTTGTCTAATGAAGCTTTTGTGAACGCGTAAAAATAAATATTATATAAATATAATTTTGATTCTGGATATTACTTTGTTGTTTTTATTTTCCTGTATATTGTGAATTCCCAAAAATAGAGTGTATCTTATAAATAAGTCAAAATTTGTTTGGTTATTGCGTAAATACAACGGATTGAGGAACAAGGTGACAACAGGAGGTAACCACAGTCCCTCAAAATTTGCTGGCTATAAAATGTAGTAATTCTACTCGACCAATAATTCACGAGAGGCGGCCATAGCGTAGTGGTTAAGGTGTCTGCTTTCTACACCATCTCGATTCGGGAAATAATAATAATAAAAAAGATAAATAAAAAATAAAATAAAATTTACGACTTGACGGTCACCTCTCCCCGGAAGAGGCAATGGCAAATCAGCCATAGTATCATGCCTAGTAAAGCCTTTAACCGTTCAGAACTGGCATTAGCCTGTAGGTCCCCTTTGTCTGTGGAAATACTTAGAAGGCACCAACCAAAGGCGAGGGGGTCACCTACGTCCGTATCGGATATGGCACTTCAAGAAGAGGAATAATATATATATTTATATATATATATATATATATATATATATATATATATATATATATATATATATATATATATATATATATACTCCTTCTACCCTATAGTGTAGGGTAGTTATATATTTTCCTTTTTCCCTCTCAATCTATACATGTAAACTTCTTCCATCTGTCTCTATTCTTTGCCATTTTCACTGCTTTTTTCCAGGATTTTCCCTTTTTCCTAATTATACTTCCAATACTCCTATTCCAGGTCTATCTAGGTCTTCCTCGCTTCTGTTTTCCCTATATTCGGGCTTCATACACTTGTTTCACTTGTCTGTCATCCTTCATTCTCTGCACATGTCCCCACCATTCCAGCTGTCTTTGTTGCATATATTCCATAATTGCTTGTACTCTCAGCCTTCTCCTTATTTCTATATTCCTTATTCTGTCTTTCCGTGTAACTCCTTGAACTGCTCTCAGGTATTTCATTTCGACGGCTTGTACCTTGTTTTTTTGGCTATCTGTTAGGGTCCATGATTCGCATCCATATGTTAGGATTGTCCTATAAATTGCTTTGAACACTTTTATTTTTATTTGTTTCGTCACTTCCTTCTTCCTAATGAATTTATTATTTATTGCATAGTAAAGTTTGTTCGTTTTGTTTCGATTTTTTCATTAATTTCTTTGCCTTCTTTTCAGTTTCGTGCATTATCACTCCCAAATACTTGTACCGTTCCACTTTTATTCCCTTCTATGTAAATATTCGTTTGTTGGTTTTCCATTGCCATTACTTTTGTTTTATAGGGAAATAATAATAATAATAAAATAAATCCAAACGAAGTGCACAGAAAAAATATCCAAATACACAGACCTTGCAACGGAAATAAAGAGGCTATGGAAACAAGAAAAAGTCATCATTGTCCCCCTCATTATATCAGCCACAGGCCTTACTCCAATAACATTCACACCACACTTAGTACAATTGGGACTCAACACAAACATACATAAGAACATTCGGAAGTCAGTGATTTTGAAAACATGTGGTATTGTCAGGTCATTCCTTGATACACAATGGTAATGGCGTTTGTGCTGACTTGGCTTGGGCCCGTCAGCTAAACATGGAATCACATTGACTAAATGTGAGAAAGAAGAACTTTTTTGTATAATATTGTATAATATATATATATATATATATATATATATATATATATATATATATATATATATATATATATATATATATATATATATATATATAGGAAATTCACAATATTGTGAGGGTAGCGGTCAAAAGATTTTTGGCCAAATAAAACTCTTAGTTAATAGTCTAGCTTTCGGAATATATTTCTTCCTTCATCAGGACACTTTAACATGAGCTATCTTCTAGGAGAAGCATTGTTCAATCAAAAACAATTTGTAGAAAACAATTTTATACTAAAAAACTAAAAAACTACATATTAAAACTTGTTAAAAGATTACATTGTCTTAATCATTACTGGTGCAACATGTGAATTTCCTTTTTCACGAATCGGTCACGACTACTTCTCCTATATATATATATATATATATATATATATATATATATATATATATATATATATATATATATATATATATATATATATATATATGTATATATATATATATACATATATATATATATATATATATATATATATATATATATATATATATATATATATATATATATATATTAATAATATAATATAAATTATTTTTTCTTTAAACGCTTCATTCGAAATATCGAGGTTTCCTTGTAATCGTCTTTCATTTTCCGCCACTAGCATAACATCATCAGCAAAAGCGGCTTCAGATATTTCTATTCTTTTTAGCTTCCAGTGTCCAATTGTCATTTTTTTCACTTTTATTTCGCATTTCTTAATTATTTCACCAATGTATACAGTGAACAATGTTGGGCTTAAGCTTCCTCCCTGCCTTAAATCTTCCTGTGTTGTAAATCCCTCCGACTTCATGTTGTTTTTTATTACCTACTGCACATTGTTGCTGTATATTCCTTTTATGATTCTTGTTGTCTTTTTGTTTATTCCTTTGTTTTCTAGGCTTTTCCACACTTTATTTCTCGGCACACTGTCAAATGCGTTTTCTAAGTCTATAAAAGCAAGGTGTAGACTTTTATTTTGTTTTGATATTTTTTCGATGACTTGTTTCAGTGTACATATATGCTATCTTGTGTACTTCTTGCTGATCTAAATCCACTTTGCGATTCCGATAGTTGTCGTTCTGTTACTTTCTTTATCCTATTATTAATGTTGCTTTCATAAATTTTGACAATTGTGTTCAGTATAGTAATTCTTCTGTAATTATTGCAATCCTTGCGATCTCCCTTTTTATAGATTGGTGTAACAAACGATATTCCCCATTCAGCCGGAAATTTTTCCTCTTTCCATGCATTATTAAATATTTCTAGCAATATTGTTTTTCCTTTCTTCCCCATGTATTTAATCGTTTCAGACGTTATCCCATCGCTGCCTGAGACCTTCCCATTTTTCAATTTTCTTATAACTTCTTCCAACTCTTTCCATTCGCAGAATTTGTTCACTAAGAGGAATAATTCACGGCATAAATAAAGCCCCGAGTGTTCAACTGAGCAAAAGTGGGTGCAGAAGTTTAAAAATACTGGTTTGACTTTGAGTAAACTTTAAGACGGGCGACCAAAAATATAAAGCAACGATGCAAACCTGAAAGACGTTTGAGTGTCAGTTGGTAAGAATCCTACGCTCTCAATACGCAACAGTTTAGGCATAAACGCATTGCACCTTCTAAAAGATACAGGTGGTGCGAGAATTCAGACTAACTAATACTACTCAGAGCTTCGACTTCGGTAATCAAATGTTCGAACATTTGCGAACTTCTTTTTTTCGGACAAGGCACATTTCCAGTTTAATGGCTACGTCAATAAGCAGAATTAAACTTTATTACATCTGTTTTATAAGATTTTAAGGGTTATAACCAGAGAACCTGGTTTTAGAATAAAGAGGAGATATTATCCACTTCACACACATACATGCCACTCATTTTGTAACATTTTTCTGAATAAATTAATTTCCAGAGAAGGTGACATAACTATAAATTTAACAAGAGAAAACCTTTTATTACTCATGTTTACCGTAACAATCTCCGTTCCTTGAAAACGATAATATTTGCCAAGAAATGACAGAAGTCACGGAAACGACTTGCCGAGTAATGGCTCATAATTTTTTTGGAAGAAATTGTTTCTGAGAAATAGTTCTCCAACTAAAGTAGTTTGATATAGTATATAGGATTTTTTTATTTATTAATTTGTTGTTTCTATTATACTAGGTGGAGTCAAAAATCCCGAGCCTTTTTTTGCTAAAAATCGATTTTATTCTTCAATAGTTTCCTTCAAGAACGATACACTTATTCCAGAGCTTTTCAAACATTTGAATACCTTTCATCTAGTACGATTTGTCTAGCTCTCTAAAATAGGGCTCAGTTTCCTATTCAACTTCTTCATTTGAGCCAAATCTATTTCCCTGGAGCCACCTTTTCAAATTTGGAAAGAGGTACTAATAACCAGATTTGGTGAATACGGTGGATGAGAAGCAATTGATGACGTGCCAAACAACATTTTTTCCTTTGCTAAATGCGACCTTTTTAGTGTTCCGTACGGAACACTTATAAGATCACTTCGGTGTCTGTCTGCCTGTCTGTCTGTCCGTCCGTCTGTCCGTCTCTCACACGCGATTTTCTCCGAAACTATTTGACGTAGAAAGCTGAAATTTGGTACTAATATAGAAATTAATGACCTCATCAGAGCCGTCTAGTTTTGAAAGTTAAATTTTGACTTAAGGGATTAGTTTTGGGGGGTGAAATCGGAAGTGAAAAACAAATTTTTTTACTAGGTCATCGAGTGGGATGTCAAATGAAAGCTTGTAAAAACACGAGTCCAAAAATATATATAATGTCTTACATGCGCACACTTTTCTTTGTATTATTTTGAAAAAATCGCGAAAAATAGCTGTCTCCCCTCTATCTCGAAAAGTACTGATCCAAAAATTTTGATAAAATTCTGGAATATTCTCCACGGGGTGTAGATTGAACGAAAATTATGACGAGTACATTACCTTTAATAATTTATCTGGTATATGAAAAAACAAACATTTCAAGGTCATCAGTTTTCAGTAAAGATTGGAAACAAATTTTCTTGAAAACTCATTTGGGGTGTGTTTTGTGAAGTCACTGATCATTTTAGTAATTTTCAAGTAACAAAAATTTTTATTTCAGAAGCAATCAACGTACGGAACACTAATTGCGCAAGTTCAACGTGCACTTGACCGGTTATTTTTCTTAATTTCACCATTCAAGCGGTCTAAAAAAAATTATAATAATCGCCGGTGATTGTATTGTGTGTGTGTGTGTGTGTAGTATTATTCCATGGGCATCCCAGAAATACTTGCCAAAACCTTTCCAGCTTTGGTCGACTTTTATGTGGTTCTAGCCACTCTGCAGACTGACCGTTGGCCTCAGGCGTATAGTGGTGAATCTATGTTTCGTCCATTGTTACGAATCGTCGCAAAAACTCCTTTGGATTACGCCAAAACAGTGCCAAACAGCGTTCTGAATCTTCGACACGTTGCTGTTTTTGATCAATCGTGAGAGTACGTGGCACCCATCGGGCACATAGTTTTTTTCATATGCAAATATTCATGCAAAATATTTTGCATGGTTTAAAAAAATAACCGCGTAGTAAGGGACAAATGTCACAATTTCACAACGCTGTAAGTCGTCATATTTTAGGCGCCAATATTCAAACAGCATTTAAAATGGTTACCTTTTAAACAGAAATTCATTCGTAGGTGAAATAATTTATTGAATAAACACAATATATTTATCAACTTTATTTATAATCATCAAATAAAAATATTAAATGTATTAATTAAAAATTTGAATTTGTATCTTGATATTCATTATTTTTTCTTTAGTATTTAAAAGGTTTATATTTAACAAAAATATGTTTGTAGATTCAATAATTTTTCAATATTTTAAGTTAATATTATATTTATTTATATGGTATATATCAATTGATAACAATATTAAATATATATTAAATCTTCTTGTAAAACTAAATAAATAATTGATACTAGTGATAAATAAATAAAATGCTATAAACTATTTGTAAACTAATTAATTACTTTATTTACTACTCATGTATCTTTGGTTACACGTGGTTTGCCATTGTCTTTTCGACTAGATAATAATTGCGCTATTCCTGTAGAATCCAATTTATCATAAGAACCTTTTGGATCTTTCAAAGTTATGCATTCAGATGCAATTCTTTTAATCATAATGACGCACTCTTTATACGATACGTAATTTGTAATTAAATCGTCTTTCTTCAAAAACTCATTTGCCAAATTCTCAATGATTTTAACGTCATATATCGCCTCATGGAATTTTTCGTTTGGTGCTATTTGCAATAAATCATGAGCTACCTTTCCGAGCTTAAACATTTCTGAGCCTTTTCGGTCAGGAAAGCGTTTTTTTAAAAAGACTTACTGTATCCGAAAATACAGCAATATTTTTAAAATCCTGGATCATTGCAAAATTAATTATACCTTGAATTAAATGGGACGAATCAAGACATGCACTATGGGCAACAAGTATGCAAGGTTTTGGAGAAAAATTTAAAAACTGTTGGAGTGAAATTAATGCGTCCTTTAGAGTGATTGTTTTGATAGGTTTACCATATAAATACAGGTCGCCATCAATATGTTCTAAGCCGGTAACTTTGAAAGCATGGTAATTAATCGGTTTCGTAGGCCTAAGGTTGCGTAGGCCTAATATAAACATTGAATGTTTTATTCCGATATTTCGCCGCTATTTGCAAAATATCAACTGTACTTAAAAATTCTGATGTTTCTAAATCGAAATACACTAAACTACAGATAGCCCTCGGATCTAATTGAAATGAAAATGAAATTAGTTAACGCTTGAGGATTAATACTGTCAGTATAATAAACGTCCATCTACAGTCCACAATTTGATTGATACTGTACCCCTTCATGTTTTTCTTTATTTTTTCTAACCAATAAATTTCTAAGTATTTTCGTCGCAAGCAAATTAGTTCTTGATGCTTCTTGTTTTGTTATTTCATCTTTTCTTACCATATAAGATCTTGTATGTTTCCCAGGGGGTTTATTGATGAGCTTTCCTTTGAAAATTTGCCTTTATGTCGCAATTTTTCAAATTATTGGCTCCAATTGTGACAAGTCACAACCTTAAGACGTCCCGAACGTGGTGCATCATCGGTGCTTGTACGACCGCATTCAAGTTCATTAAACCATCCTCATATCGTTGCTTTTGACGACACAGATGTGCCATAATACGTCCCAAGCTATTCTTGGTTTCTAGCTGTGTTTAATCTAAACTCGAAATTCTTTTTGTTCCATGGTTTTGCAAAAATCAAAAGTAGCATCACTCAAAGAGCTGTAACTTGCAAACTAATGAACAAAATGTCATGAAAATCATGTTTTTTGTTTCTACTGTCATCTTTAGACTTTTCACTCCATGTTATTATGCTATAAAGGATTTATTTATTTATTCATTTGATGTTTATATTATAAATATTTTAGACTTAAACTTGATCATGGGACACCTGAGTCTTCCCAAATTGACTGTAATCTTAAATAACTGTTGCAAAAGTATTCAATAAGAGTCAAATAAAGTGTCAGAATAAAATAGCACAATTCTGTTACTAAGTACCTCTGCAGAACAATGCGATTGTACTAGCAATTAAGCAGCTTAAATATTACGTATACTTTTGTCGAACATTATTGACCTTTTTTGACTTAAATAGCAGAGACTTCTGAGAACGATTACACCGATAGATAGATTATATTCTTAATTGAAAGTAACTATTATCCTTGAATAAGTAACAAAAATAGAACCACACCTTTCAGCTATTGCCGAATTCTCCAATCAATGCGGATGACAAATTGTGGGCGTGTTATTGGCAATTTAAAGTTAATTATGATAATTTACAAATAGTGATTTTAGGTAATTGGCCGTTGAAATTTTTAACAATCAATTTTACAATTAACATATATAGTAGATTGGTAATGGCCGATTTTCAATAATTATTCTTTAACTGCAAGTTTTAAAATGGGTCACGGTCCAGTAAATTTTGTTACCAATTTTATAAACTTACCTTAAGGGGTTACATACACCTGGGCGCTACAAAAAGTATGTAAAGGGTTTTCCATTAGGGATGTCCGACTTTTGACAGCTAATAGCGGCCATGTTGGTTGGCAGATGTTTGACATCCGATATCAGTTGTGCATAATAAGGTTTGCCATTCAATCATGAATCGTGTTACGTTAAAAGAATGCTTGGAAATTGTCCAAAATTACTACGCAAATTCGCTTTCAGTTCGCGCTACGCTAAGAGCAATTCGTTCAAAACACGGTCGTCATTCTCCTCCAAATAATCGTGTTATTCAGCGTATAATTAAGAAGTTTGAAAGTTAATTAACTCTCCACGATCAACAGGTGCCTCAACGTGTAAGAAACGCTCGCAGTGAACAGAATATCGCCGCCGTTCGTGAGAACAAAATGTGTTGATTCCGGGCCTTTCTCAAGAGTTGGACCTATCTCAGATGACAACTTGGCGAATTTTGCGATTGGACTAGGGTTTGCATCCGTATTAGATGGTACTGGCCCAAGAACTAAAGCCCACGGACCATCGTTTGCGCCGCGAATTCGCCGATTGGGCTCTGGAGATGATGGAAGCCGACAGCCATTTCATGAGAAAAATCATCTTCTCCGATGAGGCCTATTTCTGGCTCAATGGCTTCGTTAATAAGCAAAATTTCCGTTATTGGAGCGAATCCAATTTACAAGTGATTCATGAAACTCCTTTGCATCCGCAAAAAAAATCACAGTTTGATGTGGATTATAGCACGGCTGCATCATCCGTCCTTATTTCTTTAAAAATGAGGAAGGACCTACCGTTATCCTGAATAGCGAGCGCTATAACTCGCTGCTGCAGGTATATTTCTTCCCAGAATTTGACGAAATGGACGTAGACGACTTTTATTTCCAACAGGATGGCGTACTGCCCCATATTTCCAGCCCAAACATGGCTTTATTACGTGCCAACTTCGATGAGTCATTAATTTCACAAAATGGCCCTTCCGCTGGGCCGCCGACATCATGCGATTTAACGCCTTTATATTGTTTTCTTTGGGGCCACGTTAAATCACAAGTTTACAGCAATAAACCATCAACTCTTGATGCACTTGAAGCTAACATTCGTCGTGCCATAGCTGGCGTAAGGCCGGAAATACTGGCCCGAGTCATGGAAAATTGGTGTAAGCCAATTCGCGTCTACAAAATGAGCCGCGGCGGCCATTTGAGCGAAAATTTCCCATTAAATAAAAGTTTCAGAATGAATTTTGAGTAAAAACTCTTTGTTCTTGAATTTTAAAGTTAGGACCCTCTTAATGGAAAACCTTCTATATTAAAAAAAAATATTTTAAAGGTTATTAAGTGAATAATACAAAAGAATGTCGATTATATGTTTTTATCGCACTTTAAATTATAAGAAATTTGTTTTTAAATATATTTTAAATGTTAAAATTATTTTTTATCGGGTTAAATGGATCACTAATGAAAACTATGGCGCCTCCTTGTCTGCAGGGTAACTTCACAAAAGATAATCCAATCTGCAAAAATAAAAATTAATCTTTTAAAATAATGTAGGGCTTTTTTTCAAAAATAAAAAATTTACCGTGTTTTAAACTTTAGTATGCAATTTTTGATCACAAAATTTATGTTTAATTCTTTATAAAAAATTGTCTATTAGAAAAATTAAAAAAAACCTCTCGACATTTTATAGAAAATGCTAGCGTCTGAAAACAGGTACCGGTCCCAATTCTACGCCACGTCTCATATAATGGTATAACTTTGTAATGGAATGGAATTTTCTTAATTTTTTTTTTAATAATTCTTAGAAGTATAATTCGAGGTATATGTAACCCCTTAAAATTACCTTTATTCTAACAGCTACTTAAAATTAAAGATATACTTTCAATATTACACACTACCACCTATGACAACAAGGTACTATTTATATATAGTGTAAGTTGTGGCCTAGTCAAGAGAGGGCATATGTCCCCCTTGCACCTATGGAAGTAGAAAATATGCGGAACTGTTTTTTGATTGGGGGTTGTTTTTTGTGAAAAAACGTTTCCCCCGATCATTGATTGTTACATTAAGGGGTTAGTTGTTAAGAGTTCCACTCTTAGTAGGAGTCCTTTTTTGTAAAAATCTCCCCCCCCCTCCCCAATTATCGATTTTTATTTTACTGTGTTGTGAGGGGTATTAGCCTTTAGAATTCTAGTACAACAGGGTCTTATTTCATTAAGAGGACTAGCTTCCCGATTGTTTTAGAATCCCCACTGTTTATCGACTGAATTCCCTCGTCCGCTTTGTCTTTAATGTTCTCTTTTTTTCCTTAAGGAGACGCCCTTTGCCTCTTGAGCTTAGCTACGCTACTGAGTGTGTGTTTGGTAACATAAATTAAACTATATACCTACGAATTTTTTAAGAGCTGTCAAAATAATGCAATATCCTACGTAGGCGACAAGTTCTAACGAGATAAGCGATGCCAACGACAGTAAACAAGCGTCCAACGCTCTTATTAATTATAAACAATCTTGTTAACATTTGTCCTGACGGAAAAGACGTAAGACTAAAAAATTTTAAAAAACTATTTATCTTTGACATATTAATACAGCATTTTTAATTTATAGAACATTCTTTTAAATCCATTAAAAATAAAGATGTTCCTTTCATAAGGAACAATATACTCAAAAGTATTTGTATACAAATTTTCAGGATTCTATGACCTCGTCATCTAACAGTCCATCAATATGATGACACATACAAACACCCAAAGAAAGTCCAGGAATTAAAAAATAAATAATATCACTTTGACCGGAAAATATGTTTTTTTTGTGATTTTTCGAGTCTTGGTAGCATGATTTTTAAATAAGCTTAAAATAGTTTTTCGTGATTTTCAATTAATTCAATAAAAGATGTGAAAACAATAAAGAAGTATTATAATAATGAATTATAAAAGCTGTTTATGTGTGTTTTTTATCTATGAGACAATTATAAATCTTTTAACATGCATGTAGGGGAAAAAAAAGATGAAATGGAAATTAAATTATAGAAGTGTATAGTTTATGGATCAATATTAAGATAGTGTGTGGGTATATTGCAGTTAAAGATCGCTTTGTGCCAATACAGCATAACGATGTAACAGAAAATGAAAATACGATCAGAAATTTTGAACAAGACATTATTTATACCTAATATCTCCGAAGACTCTATAATAATTTAAAGCGCTGTTTCTTAGTGACGGATTGTAATTTTAACCAAAGCCTATCGATTTACACTAGTAGAGCCAGAAAGGAGAAATAACTCATTTATTTTTGTTTTTTAAGGACACTCTAGCATCATAATTTCATTTAGTTGGGAATGTGGAATCTTTGGCACAATGATACTACTCAGTATATATCACCACTACATCAAACACTTTATTTTTGCACTCGACGCGCGTTTCGCTAACTAGTCAATCATCGCTCCTGATGAAGCTAACATGGTTCGCGAAACGCGCGTCGAGTGCAAAAATAAAGTATTTGGTGTAGTGGTAATATATACTGAGTAGTATAATTTTATTTAATTAATAACAAAAATATTGACTGTAAATAAATTACAGACACTTCCCAAATTAAATAAACAAAAAACCATAAACTTAAAAAAATTATTTAGTTTGCATTTATTCCTTTATGTAGGATGCTTGTTTGTTTGTTTGTTTGTTTCTGTTGGGCAGGGCGCATCGACAGCTAAGATCATTTAGCGCCCACTAGAGTTAGTTTGGTATAAATAGATTAGACTATGAAGTTGAATTCTTTTAAGTAATTGGTTATGTTTTCTTTAAGTGGGACAAAAGATTTTATGAGGATGGTGATGTTGAATGGGATGCCGTGGGTGTCTCTCAAGTTTTGATGTTGAATGGATTCGATTAGATGTAACACTGATAAGGGGGAGTCACATTTAGGACAGAGTGGAGGGGGATCTCTCTTTAATAGATGTACATGCGTGGAGTAGGTGTGTCCCAATGCCAGTCTTCTCATTATTACATTATGTCTTCGGTTCAATTCTGTGGAGTTAAGGGGAGGAAATACATTGGTTTTGATGGCCCATAATTTGTTGTTGGGATCTTCCAAGTCCCATTTGAGTTGAAAGAGAGAGCTGTGTAGGTGTTTTATGAAGATGTTAAAATCAGAGTAGTGATTCTCTCCCATGTTCATACTGCCCCTTTCTATGGCAAGTTTAGCAAGATAATCCGCTCTGTCGTTATGAGGGTTGCCTATGTGACTGGGCAACCAAAGCAAGGATATGGTACGTTTTTTCAAGGTGGCCGTCTACATCAGATCCAGAATTTGCCTGATATAGTTGAAATTGAGATTTCTAGAATCGATGGCTTTGAGAGCGCTTAGGGAATCAGAAATTATGAGGGTTGGTTGTTGGATGTTTGCTTGGAGGGAATATCTGATAGCCCCCTTTATTGCCAACAATTCTGCGGAGAAAATAGAGATATGTTTAGGTAATTTAAACATTTGGACGATATTATCAAAAAAGAAGGCAGCCCCAACTCCCTTTTCCGTCTTTGATCCATCTGTGAAGAAAAGTAAATGATTGGAATAGATATTGGATAGTCTGTCAAGAAAGAGCTTGTTAAAGAATATGTTTGAATGTTCTGATTTTTTATAGGAGTGCAAAGTTAGGTCAATGTTGGGGAGAGGGGGGAGCCAGGGAGGAAAGGTGGTTTGGAGGGGGTAGTTGTAAATGAGGGGGGGAGATATTGTGTTGGATGAGTAATTTGTTGATTCTGTGGGGAATAGAATTAGTGGGGAATGTAATGTTTGGTCTGTGGACATTGACCAGGTTGAGTGAGGATCTGGTATGAGGTCGATGTAGGGAAGTTGACTAAAATTTTAACAGTGAGAGTTGGCGAGATAGTTGGAGTGACTGAGTGGATGCGATGCACTGTAAGCTAGTGATTGGGGTGGTTCGGAATGCGCCTGTGGCCAGTCGGAGACAGCAATTTTGTATAGTTTCAAGAGGTATGTAGGATGCCCTTTAAAAATCAAAAACCTCAAACTGAAAGTAACAGGGTAAAAATATTCGATAATTGTCCGCTAATTATTGATTGTCAAACAAATAAAACATAACTTGAGGTCAAAAAATAAATATTTAAATTCTTGTACCAATCTAACAAATATATTTCAAATTCAAAAATTAAAAATTTCCCCCTCTCCCTATTTATATTGGTCAAAACCTGAAAAACTATGATTTTTATCCAATCTATCTAAAATTTCTTACACTACCATAAAATGAAATTCCAAATACTCCTTACTTTTAGACTGTAAACTTCAAATAATTTAAATTTCCTGCCAAAATAACAATCGGCACTGCACAATCATTTTATGGATTTCAAGTGATTCAAAATCCACCTCTAAACTCACCTTTCGTTTAAATTTAATAATAATCCCATATGTAGCACAGTTTCTTCCTATCACTGTGTATATGTGTATATTAAAATACAGCTCTTCTAAATTCTACGACGTCATACATAGAAAAAAAAAACATGTTTCGAGGTAAAATGACACGCCCCTTAAAAAAGTCCAAATTTATTTGGTTTGTTGCGCGAACGCAATAGGGGGAGAGTAAGAGGTTTAAAAGTTTCATGAAAATTCAGAGCGATACGACGTGGAGATTATTAAAAACTTATTTTTGCCTTCTATATCTCTATCTATCAAAAAAATTGCTTTTAGCTGCACGTGGTGATATTGCATACAGTAGAACCCCGATGAACCGAGTCGCGATTATCCGAGGTCCGGATTAACCGAGCCAATCTAAGAACCTGATTATCCGAGGTACGCGAGTCTATGCTGCGTATTAACCGAGCTTCTAAAATATGTATGTTCCATTTAAAATCGTCGGGGCCTTCGGGGAATCCCCCTGGCCGGTGTGAGAACTCTTTCAGCATGTAAATTTGCGTGAATGTGGTGCGTTATAGCGTTTACTACGCAGAAGTACGAGTATATTCACGTAATTTATTTGGTTGGAGTTCTGGTAGTTGAGTGTAATTAATACGAACTGCTTTGTTTGAATTTTTGTTTGTCGTATTATAATCGAGCAAAACAAGCGTAAAAGAATTATCGTTTCTATTGAAGAGAAATTAAAAGACATCAGAAGAATTGAAGCAGGAGAAACAATTAAAGTTGTTGCACGAGATTATGGAGTAGGTGAGGTAACAGTTGGAGATTGGAAAAGAAACCGCACAAAAATAGAAGAGTGGATAAATTAAGTCTCCTCGTCCCCAGGAAGAAAATCAATGAAAAGCGGCGACTATGAAAATGTTAACGAAGCTTTATTCATGTGGTTTAACCAACAGAGATCAAAAGGTGTGCCTCTGTCAGGTCCAATTTTACAACAGAAAGCAATAATGATTAGTAGGCAATTCCCAGAGATAGATCAGTTTACCGCCAGTTCTGGATGGCTTGACCGCTGGAAAAAACGGTACGGTGTACGACAACTGTCTGTATGTGGTGAAAAACTTTCTGCTGATGTGTCATCAATTGAGAAGTTTAAGCAGAACTTTAAAAAAGCAAATCGAAGATTGTGGATACACATGTGATCAAATTTACAACTGGGACGAAACTGGTCTGAATTATAAAATGCTTCCATCAAAAATATTGGCATCTCGATAGGAAAAATCAGCTCCTGGGCACAAACGAAGTAAGGAAAGATTAACTATAATGGTATGTTCCTATGCATCTGGCAAGCACAAAATCCCACTGATGGTGATTGGCAAGTCTGCACGTCCAAGACGTCTCACCCAAAGCCCTACCAGTCTATTACAAAAGTCAGAAGAGCGCATGGATGGATGCGACCTTATTTACTGGTTTGAAGAAGAGTTCGTGCCACTGTGACTAAATTTTTTAACAGAAACCGTCTTCCTATTAAAGCAATTTTGTTAATGGATAATGCCCCCTCTCACCCTGGAAAAGGACTTGATGTGGGCGAAATTGTTGTAAAATGTTTTCCTCCAAATATAACCAGCATAATGCAACCAATGGATCAAGGCATCCTCGAAAACATAAAAAAAAATTATAGGCCTTTATATCTTGAACATCTGTTAGAATACACAGAAAAGGAGGATATTATCAATGGGATGAGGAAGGTTACACTGAAAAATGTTATTTACTGAGTAAGTCAAGCTTGGGATTCTGTGCGTACTACCACTATTCAAAAATCTTGGTCAAAAGTTATTGATTTTGATTGAATGGATTGCAGCAGATGATTTAGAAGAAGAAATGAGTATTGAAGAAATAACGAATGCCTTTCAGGAAACCGAGAAAAAGAAGAAGCAATATGAATAGAAGCGCATAGATACCTATTTCACTGTTTTATAATGTATGTACCTATTTATATGTTAAAAACGTTAATACATCGGTTTAAAGTATTGGTGTTTATTTTTTGAATGAATAAAAAACAAATCCGGATTATCCGAGTTTTCAGTTATCCGAGGAGGGTGCCCCCCCACGTTACCTCGGATAACCTGGGTTCTACTGTACTTCAAACATGTAATTATCACGTCAGGAAATTTTTGGACAAAACGGATTTTCAAAAGCCCCGATTGGGTATATCTCCAAACAAAACTTTAAAGTGACAACCTTTGCCCCCTGGTTTAGTTAACAGGAAGCACCGACAACTAATAGTATAAGCCACTGTACCGAGAAATTTTCACTGCTCGCTTAGAAGAGCGCTGGGAACGTAAGAGTTTATATTTAGATAATATTATTTGAAGAACTATTTTTTTAGGTGTTTAATAAAATTAAATTTTATTACGCCTTGTATTTAGTAAAAGCAATTTCTCTAAGAAATACAATATGGGATGAAAAGTCTCGAAACTTCCCAAGAAATGGCAGTACAAATCAAAAAAAACATATGATTTTCAGTTAATTTCAACTTTAAGAAGATTCGTCTAAAATTTACATGATATTTTGTCTATTAGTTTGCGAGTTACAGCTGTAGTATTACGGAACCTCTGCTCCATTGAAAGCAACTATATGTCGATGGTTTAGTAAACTTAAATTGGTTCGTACAAGCACCGATGATACTTCACGTTCCGGACATCCAAATGTGGCAGTCGCTCTAAAGAACACAATAAATCCACCATATTTTTCTTAATGACCGAAAACTGAAAGTGAGGGAGATAGCTGACATCGTGAAGATGTCAACAAAACACGTGAAGCATATTTTGAATGAATATTTTCATATGAAAAAACTATGTGCTTGATGGATGCTACGTACTCTCACGATTGATCAAAAACAGCAACTTGTGGAAGATTCAGAACGCTGTTTGGCACTGTTTCAGCTTAATCCATAGGAATTTTTGCATCGATTTGTAAGAATGGACGAAACATCTATCCACTACTACACGCCAGAGTCCAACAGGGAGTTCGTAGAATGGCTGGAACCGCATGAAAGTCGACCGAAATGTCCAAAAACACCAACATCAGCTGGAAAGGCTTTGACAAATATTTTTTAGGACATGCATTGAGAAGGGGCGGACAATGACCAGAGACTATTATGTTGTGTTGTTTCACCAAGATAGTGCACCAGCTTACAACTCTATCAAATCGATGGTGAAATGGGACCAGTTGGGCTATGAATTGTTTTCTTTGGGGGATTTGCACCCCATGTAGTAAAAAAAATATGCTTCAGTACTCTTTTAATATATTTTGTGGTGCCTAGCCGTTCCGGATGTTGGCGATCAATCTGACAATCTGTACTTTATTTATAGCTGCTCGAAACAGACATATTGTGGATTTATTGAACCACGTTCTTAGGTTCTTTAGCCAAGATATTCTTCTTCTTCCAGGCCCTCTCCTTCTTTCCACTTTTCCTTACAGTATTTGTTACAGCAAGCCGTACCTTTCGCTGTTGCTCATGACGTGTTTGAGATATTCCAACTTGGTTGTATTTACTCTCATCATTATCCCCTTGTCTTTTTCCATTCTTTTAGAACCTCTTTATTGGTAACGTGATCAGTACAAGGTATCTTCAAAATTTTCTGGTAAAACCACATTTCAAAGGCTTCGATCTCCTTACATGATGCCTCCGTCAATGTCCACAGCTCCATCCCATACAACAACACGGGAAAACCATAGCATTTTATTTACCTATTCTTCACTGGTAATGATAAGTCGTGGAATCTAAATAATTTTGCCATTTTTAGAAATGCACTTTTCTATTCGACTTTTGATCTCTACTGAGTAATCCCATGCATCCTTTATTCCCCAAATACGTACATTCTTGTGTTTTTTCTATGTGTTGGTTATTTACTACCAGTCTTCCGTCTTGATTGTTGTTCTTTGATATTAGCATGTGTTTAGTTTTCTTAATGTTAAGTGATAAGGCATATCTCTCATTGATTTTACTCACTCTATTCATTATGTCTTGAAGGTCTTTACTGCTGTCTGTCATTTATTTTTGTTCCTTTGCTGATGTCCTCCCAGGGCTTCCTGAAAAATTCTTTACGAGTATATTTTAAACAGTAGAAGTGACAATATACATCCCTGTCTAACTCTTTGCTTAACAATGATGCTTTATCTTATCCTTGGACTCGTATAGATGAAGTTCGGTTCCAGTAAAAGTTTTAATTATTCTCACGTTCATCTTGTTTATTCCAATACTGTTCAATATCTCCATCAGTTCATCGTGCTTTACCCTATCAAATGCCTTCCTGTAATCAATAAAACAGGCATGTATGTCGTGGTTCATATCCCTACATCTTTGAAAGAGAACTAGTATACTAAACAGAGCCTCTCTAGTACCCACTGTATTTCGAAATCTGAATTGTGTTCGCCCTATATATTTTTCACCCATTCTGAAGATACTTTGGTGAATTATTTTCAAGAATAGGTTCAATAGGTGGCTCATTTTGCTTATAGTTCGGAATTCCTTGCAGGATTTAGTTCTTGCTTTCTTAGGTATTCGGATAAATGTTGATCTTAACCATATTTTTGGTATTTCCCACTTGCGATATAATGTTGTTAAAAATCGCTGTTAGCCGTGTGTGTGCATATTATCCGGCCCAGGATATACAGTCAGTCCAAAAAGTGGATATACAGTCAGTCCAAAAAGTTTCCATACACCATCTGCTTTCTATACTATTTTTCTGTTATGTTTAACTAATTAATTGGAACTATGAGAAAACATGTTTAAATTAATATTTGAAACTTAACCAACGAGGATTAGTATTAAAAACAACTACGGAACATTTTGTTTAGAAGTTACATCATTGTTTATAAAAATGCAAACAAAATTAATGTTAAAAAAGTCTCCATACACTTAACAATTAACAATAACAGTTTGACAGAGTTGAACGGAAAATAACAACTTCGTTTAAACTAATATTTAGGGGGACTAGGGCCTTGATAATCTCCTGTAACCTTTTTGTCATGCTTGCAACCAGCTTTCTAGTAACTTCTGCTGGCATGCCCTCCCATTCCTTCAATATTCTGTTTTTTAATTCCTCTCTATTTGAAACATTATGTTTGCGAACGCGCTGTTTAAGTTCCTCCCATAAATGCTCGAGGAGGTTAAGATCGGGTGATTGCGGAGGTGTATGAAGCTGCTGTGGCACATTATGGATCATCCATTCTTGGGAACAATGTCCTGTTGAAAAATGTATCTTTTTTCAAGTGCAAATTTTTAGACACGTTCTGTTAAATTGTCTCTCAAAACGTTCAGATAAACATACTGATTCAAGGTACCATTAATAAAATGTAAATTTCCAACCCCTCCAGCGGACATGCATCCCCAAAGCAGAACACTGCCACCCCTTTGTCTCACCGTGGAACAAATGTTTTTAATATCGAATGCGGTATTCTTCTTTCTCCAAACTTTAGTTCTGCCATCAAACCTAAAAATTACGGATTCCAAAAATTCAGGAGGTTTAGTAACGTATTGTCTAGCAAAAGCTAACCGCTTTTTGCGATTAGCTTCCGAAATTAACGGTTTCTTCCTGGCTGCAGACCCCTTATAGCCTGCCTTGTGTAAACAATTTCTCACTCTTTGTGAACAAACATTTTTCGAAAATAGTTCCCGTACTTCTTCTTTTAACTTTGGTGCACTTTTCTTGGGATGTATAATTATTTGTCTAACAATACTGACCTCTTTACGTGGAGTCAGTTTCTTAGGATAACCGGAGCATGGTCGAATTGTATAGGAATTTTCCTATATTTTTGTACGATTTTTCATCTTTCCACAAATCAATTATGATCTTTCGAACTTGAAATACAATTTCACAATTTCTCTCTCATTTTTAATAGTACTTAGCAAACCTACTGCAAAATTACTAGCAACAAGTGACAGATTATAAAGTCTGGCGAAAATTATTCATTTGTTTTCAGTTTAGCGAGCAATAGATAGCTTGATAAAATGCGGCTGATTATAACGTAATTTTTTCGATACAGTTCCTGAGTGTATAGAGATTTTTTTGACATTAAATTTGTTTACATTTTTATAACAAGGATGTAACTTCTAAATAAAATGTTCCGTAGTTGTTTTTAATACTAATCCTCGGTTAAGTTTCAAATATTAATTTAAACATGTTTTCTCATAGTTCCAATTAATTAATTAAACATAACAGAAAAATAGTATAGAAAGCAGGTGGTGTATGGATTTTGGACTGACTGTATATACAATTGTACAAATAATTTATAAACAACTCTTTTGTAATAACTGTTGTTTATTTTAAAAATTTCGGAAATATTTTAAGTTAAGTAAGTAATGTAATATGATGCTTATAGTAGCCGCAAATTTTCATGAAAAAATCGTAAAACACCTTAAATCTACAAGCAAGTATCTTAATCGTAAAAAATCATTACTTTTTTAATCTCTACTCTCTTCCTAATTAAAACACAAAACCATGGACTAATTCTGGAAGCGTAACCACAAACCTAAAAGTAAACGCTTCTTAATTGTGAAGAATTGCAGCTATTTTTCACCGTAATTTAAATTGTTGCCGTGGTGAAAGAGCAATTATTTATTTTCAACATCCTCAAGTTCTAACTTCTTAATCGGAATTTAAGTTCCTCGTTTTTAATGAGGTGACAACGAATTTTTTGTGTATCCTGTTATCTCTATTAAATCAAGAATATGACAAAACTGACGATTTATCATAAGATGAATAAGATTAAAGTGTAAGAAGACACTAAAAATGTTACGGTACGATTGTTCCGGAAGGTTATTTTTATTTTTTAAATATCCCCTGGCTTCCTTTTGGTGTTGAATTATGGCACCATTTGTTATAGAGTTGTGACAAATTGTGAAGCTTATATTACATTTGAAATATATCACGTGATAATTATTATTTATATGTTTAATTTATGGTTTAACTAGATATTACAAAAACTATATGTTATTACCTCCTTTACGTATTTAATTACTAAAGTAATAAATTTTAAACTAAATATATAATTGATGTTCTAATTATGGTAATTCTTCCTATTAATTATTCCCCTATTAAGTAAATGCTGGTAACATGATTATTGAGAATACTTATACGTGTAATAAAAAAAAACATTTCAGACAGTAAAAAAAAATGTTAATCGGAAGTCGAGCAAACCGTTAATTTATAATTGAAGATAAGAGTAAAACTTGTTACAAAGGCGCCATAAATAGCACGTCCCGCGTCATTGATACCATTATCTTGGATCAAAGGACTATACTTTTAAAATTAGTTAAACAGCCGTCAGAATTGAAAGCTGATGGTTGGTTTGCAAAAGATTAATTTTCACAACTTTGCGTCGGCCGAACTTGTGCCTGAGCGACTCCTGTTCTTAAAGCGTTTAAACCACTCAAACACTTGTGATCTGTAAGCTTTTTCCAAAAATTCAAATGTCTCCAGAGCCGTTTTACCCAGTTTTACATGAAAACACTGCTTGCTGCCCCATCACACTTCTGTGACATAACGACTACGACACGTACAGTTCGCACCTCTACTACTCAGCACTGACTGATCACATTCGCTACATTTTACAATTTTATTTCACTAGCTTGAAGCAGAACTGAGTGGATAGCGAGAGCACAACATCGAGGCGACTGGAAGAACTTGGAAGAGGCCTATGTCCAGCCGTCCACTGCTGGAGGCTGGATGATGATGAAGAGAAAAAATGCTGCCGCAGGATGACCTACAGAGCGAAAAAGATTTTAGAAACCATCTCAGATTTGGACTTCTCGTTTTTACGGCGTATTATCTAGATCAACTTCTTGGAATTATGACCTATTCTGATCTCTACAACATCGCCTATCGAATTTTCAATTAAAGTCAGTTGAATAGGTCACAACAAGCTTCGTGAATCCATTGCATCGAAACAACCATCGTTTTTTTTTTTTTTTCTTATCCCGATCTGGAATCTGAAAATCGTCTTAATCAAGGCAAATTATGTAGATAATAAAGTAACAAAGACACGCAAGTTTGAAGATTGAGTTGGTATTTTTTTTAACAAATAAATTATATTACACATATAAGGTGGCTATGGCGTAGTGGGTAACATGTTTGCTTTCTACGCCAGACACCCGAGTTCGAATCTCGACTTGGAAAATAATAAATTAAAAAAAAACTTTACAACTTGACGATCGCCTCTCTCGGATAACAATGGCAAACCACCCGTAGTATCGTGCCTAGGAAAGCCCTCCCACTTTGGCCATTCGGAATCGGAATTAAACTCTAGGTCTCCTTTGCATGTAGTATAGTTTTAAAAGTGGCACCAACTACGGGCAAAGGCGAAAGGGTCGCCTAAGTCCGTATCGGAAGAAGAAGATTAGACATATATTCAATATATTTTTAAAACTGTATATTTACCTTGCATTTCTTTGAACCTTTTATAAAAATTTCAGGACTAATAGGCAAGAGTTTTCCTTGGTAGAATATTTTCTTATTTAAAATATCTTGATGGAATCCTTCCCATGTCCATCACGTAAAGCAAAACCATTTTCTAAAAATTAACCTAGATTTGAATCTAGAAAAAATAATTTTAGAGATATTTCCGTTCTTTTTTAAAGAAATAAGAATCACAACAAAATTAACAAACTTCTATATTCGCCGGTGGATCCACTATCTGTAAACTATATTTTTCCACATAAGGAATATATGCTCGCTGGTGGATCTATCGCTGTAGATATAAATTCCAAAAATCTCTGAACGCTCTATTTTTAGAAAAAAAGGTTTAAAACAATTACAGGCATTTCTTTCAAGACTTTTAAGTAAGTAGCCAAATTGAAATTCTTGAAAAAGTTATTAATTTGTGAACCTATAAAAAATTCCTTTTAAATTTTCACGTCACTAATTCTGAACACTTTTTTTTTAAAAAAACTGACCTAAAGCATCGTTTTCTGTGATTATTGCCATTACAAAAGTTTTTAACGGGCTTAATTGTACATTGAGTCCAGTTAGTAATGCTCTTGCAAATATGTGCAGATAGCAGAAAATTATTCTTCCTTAACGAAGGCCTGGGAAAAACTCTGTTATGAGTTGCCAGCAACCAGTTAGAATTTAAAACTACAAAACCCAGGGAGTAGTCTTTTCTTGAAGAGGTAACATTACACAAGCTGGCAGAGTTACGTCGAGATACTCCATTTCATAAGCATTATCTTTTGACTTGCTAGACATCAATTCTGGAGCAAATATATTATGGCATAATCATGTTGCACGCTTAAGAAGGAAGGCTTTTCAAAATCTTTGAATATTATCTCCAACCAGAACTGAAAACTCCACAACAGCTTTTGATACTATATATAGTTTAAATTCGATTATCGATGGAAAAATGGTAATTTTTGCATTTGCTAGATTGTAATCAGACAAGATTTTTTTTTCATGGGTCTCGCACACGTGCTGCAGGGAAGTCCCTGAAGCGCTACAGGAGCGACATGTGTGCGGAAAAAGCGATTCACGTTGTTCTTGAATCGTTGTAAATTGTAGTCGGTGGGAAACACAGTCCTGGGCAAATTATTCCAAAGGGATGAAGTTCTCCATATAAGTTGGCACTGGCACAAATCTTACGCAGACGTATAAAATAAATTATGCTATTTATGGTCAAGACGGACCTAGTCACTGAGAATGAAGATGACATGCAGAGATTATTACTTCAGTTTAATATAACAACAAAGAAATTTAATAATATGAAAATATCGTCTGAAAAAACCAAATCAGTAGTTATCTCCAAAGAACCAATTAGGTGCAAGCCGGAAATCGAAAAACAGATTATAGAGCAGGTGATGACAATTAAATATTTAGGAATTAAACAACAACATAGAAGAAGAAATAAAAGAACAAATAGTAAAAGCCAGTAGAATAGCAGGATGCTTGAATGACACTATTTTGGAACAATAAATACTTGAGAATAGATGTAAAATCTAGTATATATAAATCTGTAGTTGGACCAGTTATGAGCTACACAGCAGAGACAAGATCAGAAACACGCAAAACTCAGAGACACAAACAAACAAGTGAAATGAAAACATTAAGAAGAATTGCAAGAAGAACACTTTGGGATAGAGAAACAAATGACAACATAAGGCACATATGTGAAGTAGAGGACCTCAACACGTAGATAAGAAACAGAAAACAAGAATGGAACCAACATCTAAATGGAATGTCCGACCGACGATTAGTGAAAATAGCCGGTGGGCCGGAGGAGTATAGGACGCCCACGAAAAAGATGGAACGACGACCTGTAGCGACGAAAGAAAAACAGGAAGGTAATACCTAATATAAAGAAGAAGAAGATGGTCAAGGTACTTTATGGAAAACTATAGCCAAAAAATTGTTCAGTCGCTAGTTCTGAGAATTTTGACGAAAGTTGAACAAAATCGGCAAGCACGAGGGCCATCTTTTAAGTTTTTACGAACGACCACTAGATGGCGCTATTGAGATGTGACATAACCGTTGTTGTAAAATTTGACGTTATTTTTAAAACATTGACAGCTCAGAAATTGGCAGAGTAGTTTTGTGAACAAATGGAAATTTCACGTAAAGGTTTTCATTGGATGATTTTTTACGATTTTATTAAAGGCCTAACTCAACAACAACGCCTCGAATCTCTTCGTTCAACTTTTGGTAATGAATCACCATCAGAAAAAACTGTTTACAATTGGTTCGAAGAATTTCGTCATGGTCGTGCTTCCGTTAGCGATGAATTTCCTGAAGGTCGACCAAAATCGGTCGTTGTTCCAAAAAAACATAGAGGCTGTGGGCAATATGAATGAAAAGGATCGACATGTCACTTACCGTGAGATAGAGACATCCTTAGGCATATCGAAGGCTGCAGTACCCTCGATTTTGCATGAGCATTTAGCTCTGTTCCCGAAAACAGGCTCGTGTCAATTGGTGTAAGGAAATGCTCAAAAAATTCGACCTAGCACATGTAAAATCCGTATACAACATCACATGAGACAAAACTTGGACATATTCGTACGAGCCCGAAACTAACCAACAATCAACTGTTTGGGCGTTTCAAGATGAACAGAATCCAACAAAAGTGGTTCGTTCGTGAAGCACTGCCAAAAAAATGATCGCTTGTTTCTTTGGTTATACTGGACATGTTGCAACCATTGCTTTAGAGGATCGAGGAACAGTAATGCTGAATGGTATACAACAATTTCTTTGCCAGAAGTCATTGATGAAATCGGGAAGTACAACTGACACGTCACATCATTCTTCATCAGGACAATGCCAGCTCTCACACAGCACGACAAACAATTGATTATTTGACGGAGAAAACACCAAAAAACTTTTTTCCTTTCATTGGTAGTCTTGATAATGCCAAGGAACTAAACATAAATCACCAAACAGTTATAAATCATTTCGAGAAAGCGGGATACAAAAAAGTGGATTACGTACAATAATAATGTGCGAAAAGGATCTTGGTCGAAAAAGGATGAAGCTCCACAAACAAGGGCAAAGTCCGGGCCGACGCCAAAAATGGTGATGCTGTGTGTTCGGAGGGATTGGAAGGGAATCGTGCACCATGAGCTGCTGCAGCCTGGCCAAACAATTGATTCTGTTCTTTGCTGTCAGCAATTGATAAGAGTGAATGAAGCTAGCGATTGAAAAATATCCACTGGAACCAGCCAACAGAAAGTGTGTTGTCTTTCAGCATGTCAATGCAAAAATTGAGAGAACCTGGCTGGGACGTTTTAAATGCATCCACCGTATGGCCCGGACCTTGCACCGTCAGACTACCATTTGTTTCGGTCTTTATTGAACTGCCTGAATGGTGCTCAGTTAGTTTCAAAAGAGGCCTGTGAAACCAATTATCGCAATTTTTAGAAACCACGGAAGCATTGCAATGACGAGAATATGGTGTTGCCAAAAAAATGACAGAAAGTCGCCGAACAAAATGGCATATATTTGGTTTAGTAAAGTTCTTTCAAAATATATTATTTATATATATTTTGAAAGAAATATATAAATTGTCTCAATTTAAACTTTTAACGGTTCAATACTTTTTCGACAAACCTTTAATAAAGAACACAAGAACAATAAACCATGAAGTAATAGGAGAGTCAAGTTAAAATTTTACATAGTAGTATAGGCTTAAAAGTAAAGTACTCCAAAACTAATAAGAAGCTCAAAAGAAGAATACTACCACACCAAAGTTACTAAATCTAGAAATCCTTTTCAGATTGCTGGGGATATAATAGTGGAGTTCTCAAATAAACAAAAACATCACACAATAACGACAATTAAGGAACAAAGGGTTACTTGATCTTAAAATATCAATGATTGTATTTGTTTGCCAGCCCCATAAGCTATCATTAACCAAATTCTTTTCATGCTTCTAGAGTCAACGTGAACAGCTTTGGGGATATCGAGGCGCCTTGTCTAATTCCTCTTTTAATTTGATTTTATTTGTTTTTTCTTCATCTTCATCATTTGTGATGTGGCATTTTTATATATGTATTCAAGAAGAGTTGTGTATCTTTCGTCGACTCTGCTGTAACTACAATATAAATGCAATGTTTTAGTGAGCCAGAATTATTTACTTTTATAAACAAAAACTCAAAAATTGAAAAACAGCGGATGAATATGCCTTTTCTTTTATAAGACTTTTCACTATTTAAATTAATATAGTTGAGTTGAATAGTTTTCCTGACTGTTTAAAAATCGAAAAAAAACCTTTGTTAAAGAAAGATGAGCTTGAATGTTTAGAGTGCCATGCGGCCTGAAGTTTTTTGGGAGTTCCTTGCAATATGGATAGACCTACGATAAGTTCGTGACAGACTGGAATGAGATACCAGACATAATACAATCTAAAAGTCTGATAAGAAGATCTAACATTGAATATAACTCTCTGGCGACACGTATCCTATCAGGGCACTGCAACTGGCTTAGAACTGGCTTAGAACCCGCATCAGGTCCCAAAGCGATCCCAATAGCAGGTGCTTGGAAGGGAAGGAATTAGCTCTACGTTTAATCGCTTATCTCTTCAATAACGCTTATCTCTTTATTCACTTCGAACGCTCGGACATCGGCTGCTCAGGCGAGTGTCCGCAGACAGCGGGAAGTTGTTCAACTTAACCTAGACCTAGAAGAAATTCTATCGTGGGGTGACAGTAACCAAGTGGAATTTAACTCTACAAAAACCCAGGTGGCAGTTTTTTCTAAAAAAGTGAACGTTGCTAATCCCGACATAGTTATGGCGGGGCACTCCATTCATCTAACATCGTCACTCAATTTGTTGGACGTTAATTTGGGAGCAAATATGTCCTGGCATGAGCATGTTGCAGGCATAGCAAGAAGAGCTTCTCAAAAGTTGAGAATATTATTTTGAACCAGAAAGTTTTACACTCCACAACAACTGTTAATCCTTTACAAAGTTCAAATTTGACTATGGAAAACTGCTCCCATGTTTGGGGCTCCGCTCCCAAACATACACTGCATTTGTTGGATTCTATTCAGAGCAGAGCTGTTCGTCTAATTGGAGGGCCGGAACTGACCGGCGGCCTTGATTCGCTGGAACATCGAAGAACGGTTGGCGACTTGAGTCTATTCTACAAGTATTTTCATGGAAAGTGTTCGGAGGATGTGGCCTGTTAGAAATACACGTCGCGCTGATACTTCACATCCGTATGAGATTTATCTTGTTACTCCTCGTACAACGCTTTTCAAGCAGTCTTTTATATGGAGAAAATCATCCCTTTAAAATAATTTGCCCAGGACTGTGTTTCCCACCGAGTACAATTTACAGCGATTCAAGAACAACGTGAATAGCTTTTTCCGCACACGTGTTGCTCCTGTAGCGTTTTAGGG
The DNA here is from genome assembly GCA_019049505.1 of Pachyrhynchus sulphureomaculatus. NCBI lineage: Eukaryota > Metazoa > Arthropoda > Insecta > Coleoptera > Curculionidae > Pachyrhynchus > Pachyrhynchus sulphureomaculatus. The sequence goes on from CM032456.1 coordinate 88,377,099, forward strand.
ACCTCTCTACAGCACGTGTGCTAGACCCATAAAAAAAAAATTATGTCTCTCCAGGCAATGACATGATCAAACCAATTCACCAATAATTTTGAACTAGGACTATATTAATAAGAGCGCTTAAGAGGCCTTAGTGAAGTAGGCACTCAAGCAGTACATATTTATCTCATACCTTAATTTAAAAGTGATGTTTACAGAATGTAGTCACAGCAAACATAAAACACAGTAGTCCGACGAGTTTGTACTTATCACATGACCTGTCGCCATGTTGCTGGTATGATGTCCGCGAGTTTTTGAAATATTCAAATTCCCTCTTCCAAGAAAAATCGTATTCTGCAGAATAAAAATGAATTTTGCTGATTGACAGGAACATAAAAACGAGAAAAGTTTTTCTTATAAAATTCTTATTAAAACAGATATACAGAAAACAGGAAAAAAGGCAAAAACTACAAGGAAAAAAATACATTTGGCTTTAGTGCTATTTGCACGTTATTCATTTAAATATCTCACTGTTGAATTTATATTTCTCAACTCTTAGAGATATTATCCGAGAGGAAAAAAATGTTCATTTTGAAAATATATCTCTGCCCACCTTCAGCTTCACGCGTAGAATGTGAACAATCATGCTCCTTATATTTCAGCGAATCCCAGTAATCTGGAGAGACTAAAAATAATTATAATTATCATTGTAAAATGAGATCTTCTTTCTTCGGAACTTAAAATGAAGTGAACACACGCTCCATTTTATTATTAGTTAAATCTAATATAATAATCTTTATACAACTAATGACTTTTCTTGCCTATATAGTACTTACATAAGAAAATTAAATCCATGCACTGATTTATTCAAACTCATTCATGCTGGAGAATTACTATTTTTGCATGACCAGATTGAGTTTTGGAATTTTGGTTAGCAAATTTTAGCAGACTAACTCTATCAAACAATTTTAATAAGAAAATTAATCTTTATATAATAGAAATAATGAATTATGAATAAATTGCCTTTTAGGATCTTTGGCAAATTTAAAAAAAATACTTCCTTTGGAGATACCTCATATATTTTTACAAGCACTAACCGCACAAGAAAAACTTCCTCTTGACATCTTTATTATAATCATTTTCAATTATAACATCAAACGAGCCATTTACTTATTGGAAAATTATTAATTATGAATTTCAGATCAAGTTATAAAAATCCAGATGTAAACACAACCCGCGACCACGCTGGCAGCCATGTTGTTGGTATGATAGGGGACGCATTGGTGATAAAAAACAGGACCTAAAAATTTTCTTTGGCGTTGGTACTATGTTTTGTGTTTACTGTCTACTAGTCACAATACCGATAAGTTTTTTGAAAAAGTTTAAATATTGTTGTTGGTCGTCTGAATGAATTTCTTAATACTAACCAAAAATCAACATGAATTTAGATCAAGATTTTTTCACCAATTTTCTCGTCAATTGCATCGGGCAGGGTGAGTGCCATGCTGGATTGTTTTGTTAGTTTAGTACTATAATCAACTGCGTCAATCACAGCGTCAAGATTGACACAGTCAAATTGATTGAATGGTTACGGTCTACATCACACGTAGGAAACGATTATTACTCTGGATTACGGTGCGGTTCCCACTTCTTCTTCTTGAAGTGCCATATCCGATTCGAACGAAGGCAACCCTCTCGACTTTTGCCTATGGTTGGTGCTTTTTTAGGTATTCCATAGACGGCCAAAGTAGGCCAAAGGCTATACTAGGCCTGATACTACGGATGGTTCATTATTGCATTTCCAAGAGAGGCTACCGACATGTTTTTTTTTTTTTAATTTTTATTATTATTTTCCGACCCGAAATGCGAATTCGAGTCTCCGGCAGCCTCTTCGGTGACCACTGATCAGATATAAAAAAACATGATAGTTGACTTATGATCGTTGGAGCCCATCAGTGCTCTAATTTTGGAGATTAAAAAGTCCTGAGAAGGGCTCATGCAGTCGTAAGTGAAACATCGAAAAGTTATTCCAATTGACACAGTCTAATCCTAAGAACAAGATTTCTAACCTAATCAAATCCATGAAAGCTACCGTTTGACCTTTATTATTATTAATATACAATAGTTTTTTTTAACACAATCAATGTATTATTTAATAAGCATATTCCCACAAAGTTTAATCAACTACAATCAATGAAAGGTCATTATGGCCTTAGGGTAATGTAGTTAGTAGTATTTTATTACACAAATCGGGTGCATTTGCTTTCATCCCTCTAACGGGTTTGATGTTGGCGCTATAATTTTAACCCCAGTTAGTGTCGGGGGATGCTTAACGACTTAGGCATAAATTACTGAAGGGGTCGTCTATACAAGCTTGAAAATGATTTCCTTAATAGAGGGGAGAGTATGACAAATTTTATTCAATATTGCATTGATAGTAAGTAAATGGAAGGACTAAGTTACGTAGATATAGAGGGTAAATATGTAGTATGTTTAGTGGTTAGATAGATATATTAGTCATGGCATACAGTAAATGTGAACATTTTAGACATCCAATTAAAATATTTTATTAGGTAACTCTCAAATATAACTCATCTTATTGAGGTAAATATCCGGCCAAGTGCAAGTCGGACTTGCGCAATTAGTGTTCCGTACCTTGATTGCTCTTGAAATAAAAATTTTTGTTACAGAGGTATAAAATGATCAATGACTTCACAAAACACACCCCAAATGAGTTTTCAACAAAGTTTGTGTCCGATCTTTGTTGAAAACTATTGACCTCGAAATTTTTGTTTTTTTTTTTGTATATGCCAGATAAATTATTAAAGTTTTTGCACTTCATTTTCGTTTAATCTCCACCCTGTGGAGAATATTCCAGAATTTTTTCAAAATTTTTTGATCAGTACTTTTCGAGATAAGGTGGTGCCAGCGATTTTTGGCAACTTTTTAAAAAATGAAACGAAAAAAGTGTGCCTAAGTATTACATTATATATATATATATATATATATATATATATATATATATATATATATATATATATATATATATATATAAACTCGTGTTTCCATAAGCTTTCATTTGACACCCCACTTGATGATCTGGTAAAAACAATTTTTTTTCACTTCCGATTTCACCTCCCAAAACTAACTCTTTAAGTTAAAATTTAACTTTTCGAACTACATGGCACTGATGGGGCCATAAATTCCTACATTACTACCAAACTTCAACTTTCTATGTCAAATAGTTTCGAAGAAACTTGGATGTGATCGACAGACGGACAGACAGTCAGACAGACAAACATACACCGAAGTGATCTTATAAGTGTTCCGTACGAAACACTAAAAATTGAAATTTGAAAAATATATACGACATAAATCTGCATTTATCGAGACAAATAATTTTAAATACTTTCACCTTGACCGAAGAAAGTGACACAAAGGGCACAAATTCTTCTGGATCTTTGTTAAGGTATATAACTTCTAGCTGTCTGAAGATATACATCGTGTGTCCAAAAAGTTCCCTGGCTGATTTTTCCCCCAGTCTTTAAGCAGCGCCATCTCGTAAACAATAGTAAAAGCTTGAACTCACATCTGTAAATAACACATCTGCATTCAATCAACCAGTTGTGATCAGGCACTGTATATGTCGTAGTCGTTGGGTCACAGAAGTGTGATAGAGCAGCAAGCAGTGATTAAATTTCATGTGAAACTGGGTGAGATATTTGAATCGTTGAAAAAACCTTATGTGATGACTGTTCGAAAGTCTATTCACGATGATGCAAGGTCAGGGAGTCACAGCACATGCAAATTGATGGCAGAAAAGCTTACTATCTCTAAATGAACTGTTCAAGAATTGTTTTAAAGAAGAGGAAAGTGTGCGCGAAGTTTGTTCCGAGCAGCCTGACACCCGAACAAGAACAGCAATTGGTGGACGCTAGCCGAAACTTCATCTAAATAAAAAATGGGGACGATTCTTTTCTGCATAAAATAATCATGGGCAATGAGACGTGGTATTACCAATACGAACCTACCAGAAGACGGCAAAGTGCGCAATCTCTCGGTGTGGTTCGCTGAGAGCGAACTGGCAAAGTTAAGAACAAACATAATGCTCGCTGCATTTTTCGACGCACAACGAATTGTCCACAGCGAATTTGTTTATGCAGGCACTGCAGTGAAAGCTAGGTACTATGTGGATGTTATGGAGCGACTTTGCAAGAGGATTCAGTGGGTTCGGCCAGAACGGCGCATGATAACGCGCCCGCCACACGGCTGCGATTGTGATGTGGTTTTTGGCGCGAAAATAAGTGTCCGTACTCCATCGCCTTCCTTTTTCGTCTGATTTGGCTTCCTAGTAACTTTTTTTATTCTCAGAAATCAAGCTCCACATGAAGGGTCAATAATATCACGATTTGGAGGACATTAAAGTCACTGTGACGCGCGAGTTAAATATAATCTCGAAAGAAGATTTTTTAAACAGTTTCACATGGAACGTTGTATTGAGGTCAGAGGGGACTATGTAGAACATCTGAAGTAACAAAACGTTCACTTTTAATTTTTTTATTTTTTATTAAAGCAGTTCGGGAACTGTTTGGAAGGACAGTGTATGCATGGGCAACCGGATTTATGGTAATTTGCAGCGTGGAGCGTTAACATAAAGGAGAAGAAGAATAGGAGACAATATGAAGCGATGGGGTACATCAGAGATGACAGTGAAAGTGTCTGAAAGAAATCCATTCACTGCCGCTTACCACAGACGACCACTGATGATACTCGATACTTGACAGCATAAACTGTCCTGTTGATTCCATTTTTTTTTTATCTCTGGTATGGTAATTGATTTTTTTTTTATTTTATTGGTACAAGTGTTTTCTCAGACCGCTTATTCCTGAGTGAAATAAGGCTTAAAAAATATGCAATAGACCGAAAGCACATTCAAAACTGGACATGTCCAAGAAATTCAAAAACGAGTTTTAACTGCCACTTATTGTTATACAAGAAGTACTCATGGACAGATAATTCATTTCTGTGTAAAAGAAGAAAGGTCCTAGGTTCGAAACAAGATATGTCCAGAAAAAAAAAAACAGTTTGAAACTGGGTATGTTCATGTCAGTGGCTCCCAATCCCTTCAAGGTTATTAATGTCCAACAGCGGCTGAGTAAAAGTTGAAAGAAATTTTTTAAGGACAAGAAATACAGAAGCAAATATCCCTTTCCAATATAAAAAACAAGGGAGCTCCAAGTCGTGTCAAACTGTAGCGGTGTTTTCAAAGAAATAATTATAATGGTGTGAAAAATCACTCAACCCAACCAAACATCCCAGGTCCACAAAGACCAGGAAGTTTAAGATGTCCAGAAGAGTAGCATGTGTCAGGCCAGTCGAGTTTCAGCTGCCTTTGCAATTTTGTTTCAAGAAAATTAGCATCCCTAAGGTCTGTAGCGAAAAAGCTAGGAAAAGTTTAACAAAATTCCCACAACGTCAGAAAAGTAAAAGTCAAAAAATTTAGCTAATAGTTTGTACTTATTGATTTTAATTTTTTTTTTTAATTCCTTTTAAAATTAGATAATTTACAGAAAAGTAGTAATGGTACCAAAAAATATTGTTGTTTTATAATAGATATAACTTGTTTTGAACAATTCCTGTCTCGCATTGTTAAAGAAGACCTAAGACTTGGCCTTTATAAGAGATACACTGGTCATTTGCCGGAAGGTTTAAAGGGAAAACGGTGGCCAAAATCTACAAGTTTGTTGAAGACATACGCTAATGACAAACAGAAAAATTTTATTTACCGACAAAAAAATTTTTTTTCACTATGAAACAATCTTATATCTTATGCCAGATCTTCTAAGGAAGCGTCTGAACTTGTTCCAAAATTACAGAAGGCCATCATTCAGTATCAGTTATGTGGGGAGTCAGCTCTGGTGGGGTTACCAGTACTCATTTTTGTGAAAAAGGTGTGAAAACTTCGGCTAAGATATATCAAGATAATATTTTAGAGAACGTTGTAAAATCCCTCAACCCTACTCTTTTCAAAAACATTGGGTCTTTAAGCAAAATTCTGCACCAGGACACGAAGCTAAAACAACACAAGAATGCCTTCAACAAAATGTGCCTTCATTAATTACTACAGAAGATTGATCTACTGCAAGTCGTAATTTACATTCTTTACATTATAAACTATAGTCCCTCTTAGAGGGTATGGTTTGTTCTAAAAGACATGCTAATCTTGACTCTCTAAAATGAGCTTAAATAAAAGCAGCCGAAACTCTTTGTGTTTTCTAACTTCCAGCAGAATGTTGAGTGCTATTAATGAGGACCAAAAACTCCGAAATCCGTGCATGGCAGTTTCATTATTTTTCACATTATCCCCGGTAATTTTTCTTTTCTCATCTAATATATACTCGTTACCTTCATATAAGAATTGCGATATCTACGAAGCTCTTTTGAAATTTGGTAAACAGGAATGCAGAAAAATATCATTATTTGGGACATGTATGTTTGAATCCGGGTATAGCACTTACAAATCAAATCATAAAATACCCATTAATCTTTATTATCCAATGTTGTTGCTAAAACCCCTCAAATATCCAAGATAATCTAATAAATTTATCCACTTTGCACTGATACTAAACCGTAATGAAATCATGCCGTGCGGTCGTATCCGAATAATAATTCCTGCCAAGCGACACGAGCTTCCACAATTCGTTTCCATTAAGAAACAGCATTCAATTGCGCTGAACTCCAGGGGAGCTCTGATTAAACCTACTCCGGGGAGATGAACAATCGGGAACAGTTTTGTGCGGTTCGGTTTTTGGTAATTTGCTCGAGTGCTGTTTGTATTGGGAAATAAAAAAAAACTTGAGAGAGATTAAATGAGAACGATCTAGTACAAAAAAAATAGTTTCGGTTTTCAGTAATCTCTATTCATACACATAAAAAAAGAAAAGACCAAATAAAACAAAAGAGCTTGATTAACATAAAAATACTCTCTCTGTTCTTTAGAATTTATCCAACAATAAGATTGTAGACATACATAAGATAGTTTAAGTCGGCAGCTAAGGGAAGAAATTATCATCCTAAGATATGTTTGCTCGGAAGTAAACGTCTAGTAAACTGCTTTGGATACCGTAACGACGTTTCCACTTTTATTTATAAATTTTTATGGTGTGATGTTTAATTTATTAAAATACAAATTAGAAAATATCCAATTGTTTATTATAAATGGAACATTATTTGCTTTCTTCCCTATTAGCAAAAACTGTATACGTCAGTCAGGATAGATTTATAATGATATTTTGAAAGTCAGGGTACCAAAAAATCTTTTAAAGTTTGGAAGTTTGACAACACATCCATTTGATCGATTCCTTAGTAGTCGATCCAGTTAACCAGTTTAAGATTCATCATGTTTTAAATGTAAAAAAGGTCAAGTGCAAGTAGGACCTGCGCAGTTAGTGCTCCGTACCATGATTGCTTTTAAAATGAAATAAAATCCTTATCTAGGCTAAGTTAATTAGGTCCCTGACATCTTAAGATCCAATATTTAGTTTCATGTCTTTTTCTTAGTCAATAATGTATAATAGGGATAATTTTCGCTCAATCCACGCTTTATGAAATCTATTCATATATTTTTAAAAATTTTAAGCAGTTTTCGAGATAGGGCGGGAGATAGCGATTTTTGGCCAGTTTGTTAAAATAGTACAAAGAATGTGTGTGCGCAGTTTTACAACATATACATTTTTAAACTCGTGTTTTGACAAGAACCATTAGGCATTGCGATAGAAGTGCAATGACAGTAGGATCAACGGAGGCAGGCACAGTTACAGTTAGAGAGAACTACTTCCATGTACCAAGACGTCCGGCCAGCGTGGTACATTTAAGGCTAAAAACTTTCCCCATTGAATATGACACAATATGATGAAAGAAGGAACTCAGTTCCCAGCAGCCTTACACTCTCCGATCACGACAGCGATTGGACTAAGAGAGAGGCGGAGGGTGTGAAAAATACCTGGGTTAGACGCGGCTGCCACAAGAAAAACAACAAGGCAAAGAAAAGGACTTTATATATAGCAACATATGTATAATGTACAAACACTCTCAACTGAAGAAAGATTACAGGAACTAGAAAATGAAATTGGTGTTATAAGATGGGATATTATAGGTTTGAGCGAGGTAAGACGTCTAGGAGAAGAAATCACGAAACTCAAATCAGGACACGTATTAAACCACAAAGGACAAGAAGGAAGGAAAGCAAACGGAGTGGGATTCCTAAACACAAAAACCATATCCAGAACATTAAGCAGTTTGTAGGAGTCCTTGACAGAATAGCTTATATTATAATGAAATTGACGAATAAGATAGAAATAAAAATCTTACAAGTATACGCACTAACGAGTGAATGCGAAGAGGAAGAAACAGAACAGTTTTACGAAGAATTAACTCAAACAAATACAGACAACCCAACAAGCACACGTTAATAATCGGTGACTTTAATGCCAAAGTCGGCAAGATAAGAAGAAAAAGAGTTCACTATTGGCCAATATGGAATAGGAGAACGAAACGGGTGATTTGTTAATAAATTTCACGGAAATGACTAACACGTACATCATGAACACCTTTTTCAAAAAAAGAAAAGAATTTAAGTGGACATAGATAAGTCCTAATAACCAAACAAAAAATTAGATCGATTTTACCATATCAAGGAACAGAGAAATGATCCTACAGAAAGGGAATATTTTCCGTCCTGCTGGAAATGTGCCACGGTTCAGCCGATACCTAAAAAAGGTAAGAAGACCTTGCCAAATAACTACCGACCAGTTGCACTGCTTTCAATAATATCGAAAGTCATGGAAAAGGTTATCAATGAGCATCTTCTAAAATATGTTGAACGATTCAATATTATTAGCGATCACCAATATGGTTTTCGTAAACATAGATCAACAGGAGATCTTCTGACTTATGTAACACATGTTTGGAACAACGCAATTGAACACTTTGGAGAATCTCGAACGGTTGCTCTTGACATATCCAAGGCATTCGACCGTGTTTAGCACGATGGACTGTTGGCTAAGTTACGCTCTTATGGTATGTCTGAAAGGTTCTGTTTGTGGCTCTCATGTTTCCTCAGAGAGCGTTCTTTACGAGTGGCGGTCGACGGATTTCTTTCTAACACCCTCACTATCAACGCCGGTGGCCCCAGGGCTCCATACTGTCTCCTACTCTCTTTCTCATTTACATTAACGATCTGCTGGAAAAGACCGGGAATCCAATCTATAGCTTTGCAGATGACAGTACGCTTGTCTCTTCATTCACCTTGAACGCTCGGATATCGGCTGCTCAGGCGAATATCCGCAGACAGCAGGAGGTCGTTCAACTTAACAAAGACCTGGAAGAAATTCTATCTTGGGGTGACAGTAACCAAGTGGAATTTAACGCTACAAAACCCCAAGCGGCAGCTTTTTCTAAAAAAGTTAACGTCGCTGAACCCGACATAGTTATGTCGGGGCACTCCATTCCCCTAGCATCGTCGCTCAATTTGTTGGGCGTTAGTTTGGGAGCAAATATGTCTTGGCATGAACATGTTGCAGACATAGCAAGGAGAGCTTCTCAAAAGTTGGGAATATTATTTAGAACCAGAAAGCTTTACACCCCACAGCAACTGTTAATTCTTTACAAAGCCCAAATTCGACCAACTATGGAATACTGCTCCCACGTTTGGGGCTCCGCTCCCAAACATACACTGCATTTGTTGGATTCTGTTCAGAGAAGAGCGGTCCGTCTGATTGGGGACCCGGAATTGACCGGCGGCCTTGATTCGCTGGAACATCGAAGAACGGTTGGCGACTTGAGTCTGTTCTACAAGTATTTTCATGGAAAGTGTTCGAAGGATGTAGACCGCTTAATTCCTCCCAAAGTGGTGCATGTTAGAAATACACGTCGCGCTGGTGCTTCGCATCCGTATGAGGTTCAGCTTGTTACTCCGCGTACAACGCTTTTCAAGCAATCTTTTATATGGAGAACGTCATCCCTTTGGAATAATTTGCCCAGCGCTGTGTTTTCCCACCGAGTACAATTTACAGCGATTCAAGAACAACGTGAATCGCTTTTTCCGCACTCGTGCCGCTCCTGGAGCGCTTTAGGGACTTTCCTGCAGCACGTGAGCTAGACCCATAAAAAAAAATGATACAAGGTGTAGACGTACTGAACAAAATTTCAATAGGAAGTGATCACAGAATTGTAAGGGCCAAACTATACTTCAGCCAATAATCAGAAAAAACAAAGGAAATAAATCCAAACCAATAGACACTGAAAAACTTTCCCAAAATAAACTCGAATATTAAAAAGAGCTAGAAAGTGAGAGGAAAAAACTAAACTTGAACCACCAGAATAGACACCTAAACAAACATACAGAAAGTCTGACAACAGTAATAACGTTGCAATAAAACTAAAGATACATCCAATGAAATCAGTAATGCAACACTTTTGGAAAAGCGAAGAGATCTAATAAGAAAAGGAAGAAATAGTAACAACGTAGAAATAACAGAACTAAACAAACTAATTCGAAAAGAATTACGGAAAGACAACAGAAGATATAATACACAAACAATACTGAAAACAATTGAAGCAAACAGAAGTCCAAAAATAATAAAGAAACAATTAAATACGGGAAAGAAAGAAATACTGAAAATACAGAATAGAGAGGGAAAAACCATAACAGATAGAGATGAAATTTTGAAAGAAATAACAATCTACTACACAGAATTATGCAATTCAAAAGTGCAACCAAATGAAATACAACAAGAAGAAGGTAGAAGGTAAATCCAGAATGTAGGATCAGGAGATGTTTCGGAAGTAAATATAACTGAAATAAGAAAAACAATACAAAATAAGGTTTCTGGACCAGATAACATATTAGCTGAGATGTTGAAAGAGTCTGGGGATGAATTAAAACGAGAGTTGGCGAAACTATATAACAGGTGCATAGAAGAAACCGCAATCCCTCAGTCATGGTGTATAGCAGAAGTTATACTTTTACACAAAAAGAGAAATCTATTAAAATTGGGGAACTACAGACCAATTAGCCTTCTGTCACTGATCTACAAACTTTTTACACGTATAATAACAAACAGACTAACAAACAAATTAGATTACCATCAACCATGTGAACAAGTTAGATTCAGGTCCGGATACAGTACTTGAGACCACATACAAACTATAAGAACTCTGATAGAAAAAGGCAATGAACTATGTATGACTATCAGAAGGCGTTCGACTCTATCGAAATATGGGCCGTCATAAATACATTGGCTAAATGTGGAATCGATATTAGATAGATAAACTTAACTTGGAACATCTACTCCAATGCAAAAATGTTCGTGAAAGTATATAGCGAAACAAATCAAATCCCCATTAAGAGAGGGGTGAGTCAAGGGGACACCATTTCTCCAAAACTATTCACTGCAGCTCTACAAAGCATTTTCGGCTATATGGACTGGGAAGAAAAAGGAATAAGAGGGGGAGGGTTTACATCCAACAGTGGATGGCTATAGGCTTATAGTGATAGTTTTCACAAGCTTTCATTTGACACTCTACTCGAAGACCTGATAATTTTTTTTTCATTTCTGATTTTACCCTCAAAAGACAAAATTTAACCTTCGTTAACTACGCGGCTCTAATTGTGCCTTGCAATTCCTATATTTGTGACAAATTTCAACTTTCTCTATCAAATAGTTTCAAGGGAAATCGGGTGTTGCAGACGGACAAACGGACACCGCAATGGTTCCATAAGTGTTCTGTACGGAACATTAATATACGAAGGCTTGTAAAAACTCCAATTGACTTAAAGACACAGGGTGTTATGTGGAAACGAGACATGGAGATCTTTAGAATGTTTAATAGAATGGTAGGTACTAATGAATACGATTGTTATTGTTTCATTCCTGGATGTCTTAATAAGTTATTTTATTTACACTGTGTTATTAGGTCAAAACAATTTATTACTAATAAAAATAACTTTCCGATTGTAACAATGCTTTATTGAATAGCATTGACAAGTAAACTGAACTAAAGAAGTAAGTCTTAACATCCAAAAAACTATACCGCAACATCTCTGTTATTCAAAATTAACACATATTCATCTTTTAAAATACAACTGTACACTCACTCGTATTAATGGTGTGAAATATCAGTATCAAAAGCTAGCTGCTTTATTCACTTGAGATGTCTTTCAGACACAAATGTAAGCTAATGACTTTTAAAAGGTTTTTGACTGATCAGGACTTCTTTAGTGGACTTAATCAAGCCATAATTGACTTCTGTTGGCGGCATGCTTAAATAGAAGCACCGATGATTAAGCAAATTTCGGTTATTGGTTTACTTCATTATGAGAAGGTACTGGCAGACAATGATTATTTCTTCTTGGTAGCGTCAAGTTCAAAAAGATTTTGGGTGATGATAAACGCGTTTTAGTAGGGTAATGTAATGACTATGGATATGATGCATCATCTATTTTAATATACTTGCCTTTGCTATATTTTTAAAAAAAAACACACTAGGAAGAATTTTTGGTTTAAAAAAAATAAATCTATTCAGGATGCGTGCATAAAACATACCGGGTGCCCTCAAAGTTACCATTCGTGGCTCTGTAATTAAAGCGCTTAACATAGAAAAAAATATGCAATATAATAGTACATTAAAATCTAGGCTTATTTAAGGAGGCGAAATAATTGACAATTACATCTTCTTTTACAAAAAACGGGACCTATTTAATAAAATACAATATGTATTTTTAATTTTTGAATTCTACATCATATCATTTCCTAAGTCAGTTTCTGAGATAGCTGCCTCTGAACATAAATCAATGCTTTACTCTTATACCTAATCAAAATAATTTTAAGAGTTATGTTGAATTCTTACAATACGAGGCTGGTTTGAAAAGTCCGTGCAAAAATAAAAACTACTTATGTGTTTGGCGTAAACCTTTTCTATTTTTCGACATAGTCTCCTTTTAGGCTTATACACTTCGTCCAACGATGTTCTAGTTTGTTGATCCCTTCCGAATAATAGGATTTGTCCAAGTCTGCAAAATATCCATTAGTGTCTGCAATCACCTCCTCGTTTGAATAAAATCTTTGTCCCGCCAGCCATTTCTTCAAATTGGGGAACAAATAGTAGTCCGAGGGAGCCAAGTCTGGAGAATAGGGAGGATGTGAAACGAGTTGGAATCCTATTTCCATTAATTTTGCGACCACAACTGCTGAGGTGTGTGCTGGTGCGTTGTCGTGATGGAAAAGGACTTTCTTGTGGGCCAATCGCGGGCGTTTTTCTTGCAGCTCGGTTTTCAAACGGTCCAATAACGATGAATAATATTCACCTGTAATAGTTTTACCCTTTTCCAGATAGTCGATGAGGATTATCCCTTGCGAATCCCAAAAGACAGTCGCCATAACCTTTCCGGCCGAAGGAACGGTCTTCGCCTTTTTTGGTGCAGATTCCCCCTTGGTAACCCATTGTTTTGATTGTTGTTTGGTCTCAGGAGTATAGTAATGTATCCATGTTTCATCCACAGTGACGAAACGACGCTTAAAGTCCTCCGGATTCTTCTGGAACAGCTGCAAACCATCCTTGCAACACTTCACACGATTCCGTTTTTGGTCAAGCGTGAGCAATCGCGGCACCCATCTTGCGGATAGCTTTCTCATGTCCAAATGTTTATGCAAAATATTATGTACCCGTTCAGTCGAGATGCCCACAGCACTAGCAATCTCACGCACCTTAACTCTTCTGTCATCCATCACCATATCATGGATTTGATCAATGATTTCTGGAGTCGTAACCTCCACAGGCCGTCCAGAACGTTCAGCGTCACTTGTGCCCATATGGCCAGTCCGAGAATTTTGAAACCACTTATAAACTGTTCTAATCGAAGGTGCAGAGTCACCATAATGTTTATCAAGCTTCTCTTTAGTCTCCTGAGGCGTTTTGCCTTTCATAAAGTAATGTTTAATCACCACACAAAATTCTTTTTCGTCCATTTCTTGAAAATCACTCGACTTCCTTGATTCACACGAATGCCAAACACAAAGAAATAGACCAATATGGCTGAAACTTGGTGTGCGTTCATTCAAGAGATGCTACTAACTAAACATGACCTCGATACGCACCGGTGGTGCCATCTCTCGAACTTTGCAAGGACTTTCCAAACCAGCCTCGTACGTACTATATATCACCACTACACCAAACACTTTATTTTTGCTCCCGACGCGTATTTCGCTAACCATGTTAACTTCAACAGGAGCGATAATTAACTAAAGCTAAACTTCAAATCTACCTTATTTATACTTAGCCTAATATGAATTATTCAAGCGGAACTAATTACATGGGCGAGGCCATGTAATTAGTTCTGGTCAAGTAACCAGTAGAAGGGACTATAAAGAATAGGCCCTCTGTCTCTATTTAAACTACTTTTACATTTTATAATTTCCATACTTTGGTATGCGTTCCTATTAGATACATCTTTAATTAGTCTTAGATTATCTGATGTTATAGTATGATGAGCTTCAAGGGCATGTTCGGCAATGTTAGACATTTCTGTTCTACCGTATTTTGCGTTAAATGTACTTTAAATCGTGTTTTAATTGACCTTCTAGGTTGCTCAATATACATATCTCCTTACCACATAATCCGAAATATAGCCGGGGAATCAATAAGGTAATAAGATAGGCCTCACCTTAGTTTATAAGTCACCAGTCAATTTAAGGCATACCTTAGAAAATCCCAGTGACAAGATTTCTATTTGTGAAAAAAGTGGCATTTATTAAATGAGTTGTAATGATTGCGACAAAAAGTGTGGTGGGCAAACTAGAAGGTCCATTAAAACACGATTTAAGGAACATTTAGCCCATTTAAAATACGGTAGAACAGAAAAGTCTAGCATTGCCGAACATGCCCTTGAAGCTGATCATACTGTAATATTAGATAATCTAAGATTAATTAAAGATGTCTTTGATAGGATATTGTTCAAAACATGGAAAATAAAATTTAAAAGTAGATTAAATAAAGACAGAGGGCCTATTTCTTATAGACCACTCTATTGGTTACTTGACCAGAACTGATGGCTTCGCCCATGTACTTAGTTCCGCTTGAGTAATTCAGATGTTAGGTTAAGTAGAAATAAGGTAGATTTGTAGTTTGGCTTTAGTCAATCATGGCTCCTGATGAAGTTAACATGGTTAGCGAAATGCGCGTCGAGCGCAAAAATAAAGTGTTTGGTGTAGTGGTGTTATATACTGAGTAGTGTCATTGTATCAAAGATTCTTAAGGACACACATAGAATTTTTACAAATTTAGAAGAAGTTAGAAGTTAAACGCCTGCCTATGTAGAGTAACATTATCGACTTTCTAAATTCAGCCATTTTATTATTGCTACAGTTATTCGAAGTTTGAAATTTGAGTAATTTAAAATGTAAAATTTAAAAAAATTGCCGCCAAAATTACTACAACATCTAATATATTAAATCTATAATAATAAATTATATTTTTAAATGTGAATTCTGACATAATGGCATTTTGACGTTCGTATCATTCAAAAAATTAACAGTGTCCTTTATAAGGTATCTTATTTTGTTGCAACGAAATACTTAGCGACAAAATAATATATCAACATTGCTTTTCTTCAAAAGTCCCCAGATTTTTGAAGAAGAAACAACGTTTTTGCCAAAAATCGATTTTATTCTTCAACATAGTTTCCTTCATGAGCGATATGCGCACGCTGTCAACTATCTCTCCTACTTTCACTCTGCATTTCATTTCAAACAACATGAGGAATTTTTTTTGTGTTTTTGGAGTGACTGTATCATTTGGACGTCCGGAACGGTGTTTGTATGATCGAATTTAAGTTCATTAAACCATCGACATAAAGTTGCTTTCAACGGAGCAGATGTGCTATAACATTTCTCAACTCATTCTTGGGTTCTGGTTGAATTTTTTCCCATCAAAAAGCAATGTTTAATCAATACACGAAATTCTTCTTGTTCCATCGTTTTGCAAACATCAAAATTAGCGTGATTCCAAAACTAATAGCCAAATGTCATGAAAATTTTACACGAATCTTCTGAGAGTTGACACTAACTGAAAATCATGTGTTTTTTTGTTTGTGCTGTCATCTTTCGGAAAGTCTCGGGACTTTTCATCCCATGTAATATTGGATATCAAATAGTATATTTCTTACCCTTTAATGTCTAAAGACTCACCTAAGATCCTACACTTATACTAAAAAGTTTTACTTATTTCCGTTTATTACGATTACCACATTTTTTCTGAGTGTTGAACACACAGGATATATCGGTTTTAAGTGGCTATACTAAAGTATTAAATGACAAGAAAGATATTGCCCTAGAGTCAGTATATGGATATTCTGAGAAGGCAAGCCAATTAACCAAAACGTCATATTAGCCGTTTTTTAAATTATGATTTATTTCTATAGCATTTTGAATATTGTTTTAATGAGATATTCTGTTCGTAAACCAGTAGTTTGAAAGGGAAATGTATAATCCTAATAACTAGTATTCTTGTTTCAGATTGGTTTAAGAGTTTTAAAAATATGGCTTGTATTTAATTGAACACCAAAATATTGTCAGAGTCGTAATTCAATCCGAGCCTTCCTGTTATGGTAGAATTTGGAAAGTAAGACCGGGGAAAGAATGTTACCTATATATACTCGCATATATATATATATATATATATATATATATATATATATATATATATATATATATATATATATATATATACTAGCCGTACCCGCGGCTCCGCTCGCGTGGACTTGATTCACTATTATCGTAACTGCTCATTCCTTATATTACATCACGTAATAAAATATATCCTATAACCTGGCCAGAAAACATATATATGAATTAAAAAAAAACACGTAAATCGGATAAGTGGTTCTCCAGTCATAAGCGTACTAACGAAAAGAAACACAGAGAGATGTTACGTTTTTTATATATATATATATATATATATATATATATATATATATATATATATATATATATATATATATATATATATATATATTATATAGATGTTCTTCTTTCTCACATTTAGTCAATGTGGTTTATGTTTGGCTGAAAGGCCTAGGCCAAGTCAATACAAACACTATTACCATTGTGTAATAAGGAATGTCCTGACAATGTTACGTGTTTTCAAAATCACTGAATTCTGAATATTTTTGTGTATGTTTGTGTTGAGCCCCAATTGTACTAAGTGAGATGTAAATGTTGTTGGTTTTTATTTTATTTTTATTATTATTGTTTTTTGTTCTTCTTCCTCACATTTGGTCAATGTGGTTCCTTGTTTGGCTAACGGACCTAAGCGAAGTCAACTTATTATTATTTTGATTCTTCTTTCTCACACATTTGGTCAATGTGGTTCCATGTTTCCACATAATATATGGATTAAAAAAAACACGTAAATGGGATAAGTGGTGCTTGAGTTATAAGCGCATTAACGGAGAGACAGACAGACAGACAGAGATACGTTGCATTTTATATATATTATATTCTTTACTACATGATATTGTTCCATATTTATTGGTTAAGGCAGCGTATTGATTCACTATTATCATCACGGCTTATTCTTTATGTTACCTAACGTAATAAAATATATCCTATAACCTGGCCAGAGAACATATGTATGTTTTAAAAAAAAAGCATGTAAATCAGGTAACTGGTTATCGAATGATAAGCACACTAACGGACAGACAGACAGAGAGGCGTTTTATTTTATATATATATTGTAGATAACTTGGCCAGAGAACATATGTATGAATTAAAAAAAAAACACACGTAAATCGGATAAGTGGTTCTCGACTAATAAACGCACTAACGGACTGACAGACAGGCAGATCGCCATATAGAGGGACAGAAAGACGTTGTATTTTATATATATTATAGATTATAGATAACCTGGACAGAGATGTGCGAATTAAAGAAAAACACGTAAATCTAATAGGTGGTTCTCGAGTGATAAGTGCACTAATAGATAGACATGTTTCATGTTATTGTTTCATATTTAATGGTTTAGGCAGTATATTGCAGGAGAACGCTATAGCGGCAAACTTTTTTCCGACTTGATTTACTATTATGGTCGCTGCTTATTTCTTATATTACTTAATGTAATAAAATATATCCTATATCCTGGCCAGAGGACATATGTATGTTTAAAAAAAAGCACGTAAATCGGATAAGTGATCTTCGAGTGCTAAGCGCACTAACGGATAGATGGACAGGCAGGCAGATAGACAGAGAGACAGAGAGACGTTGTATTTTATATATATTACAGATTATAGAGAGATGTATGAATTAAAAAAAAAAAAACACGTAAATCGGATAAGTAATTCTCGGCTGATAAGCGCTCTAACGGACATATGGACAGGCAGGCAGACAGACAGACAGACAGAGAGACAGACAGACAGACAGACATATATATATAGAGACATATCTGGCCAGAGAACATAGATATGAATTAAGAAAAAGCACTTAAATCGAATGGTTCTCGCTTGATAAGTGCATCAACGGAGAGACAGACAGACAGAGAGACATTGTATTTTATAGATGTTATTATTCTTTGCTACATGATATTGTTTCATATTTAATGGTTTAGACAGTGTATTGCAAGAGAACGCCCTAGTGGCCAACTTATATCCTATAACCTGGTCATATGGAACATATGTATGTTTTTTTTAAAGAAAAAGCACGTAAATCGGATAAGTGGTTCTCCAGTGATAAGCGCACTAACGGACAGACAGACAGACAAACAAAAACAGGTTGTATTTTATATATTATATATATATATATATATATATATATATATATATATATATATATATATATATATATATATATATATATATATATATGTATATATAAGGGTGTCTCAAAAATCAACGTATTCATTTCGTATTCCCTTCGAGGGTTGAACTCACCAGAATATGTAAATATGATTTTAGTGAAAAATCGTTAAATTTCGAGATATTGTCAGCTAATTATTTTTTTTTTTACTCATGATGCTTGCAAAAATCATTTTTTCCCCACAGGCTTAGGATAATTCGTTTTATTCTGAACAGTGATCAACAGCAAGGTTGTTGAGGATTATTTAACAACAATAAAAATCTGATAATACGGAAATTTGTATATAGTTGTGGTATTTAGATACTTGAAACCAGAACTAATAGAAAACACAGATGGAACGAAATAAATAAACAATAGGATTTAAGTTGGTAACCAATAGTGATATGTACCACAGGAGATATTATTATTGGAAAATCTTACAAGAACAACGAAAATGTGGTGAATCGCTTGGACCTTGACTGTGGCAAATAAAGAGAGTCTTAAAGTATTCGAGAGGAAGATCTTACGAAAACTCTATTGTCCTATCATAGATGCTATTACGGGTGCGTACCGAGTACATACTAATAAGGAACTCGAAGATCTCTACAAATCACCAACCATCATTAACGAAGCCAAAGCAAAGCGCCTTCAGTGGGCAGGTGAGATGGCAGTCAGATGAAAGAACTTCAAAGCTGGTATGGGAAGAAGCGCCAGTGGGTAGAGACCCTTGGGAAGCCCGTGACTTGCTTGGAAAGATAATATTAAGAATACTAGGAGTCGACAATGAAATCAAAACCATGCTTAAGAGAAGACAATAAAGGCGTATTGTTCAGTCGGCTCATATCCTCCAGAGGTTGTCAGCCACGGAGTAAGTAATTCAGTATATATATGTACATATATATATATATATATATATATATATATATATATATATATATATATATATATATATATATATATATATGTAGTAGTGGTTTTTCAGTATCCGTTTTTTTCGGGTATCTCGTGTTAGCTTGAAGTCCCTTGATGGACGGTTTCGCTGACGTTTCGATGGAATCTCATCCATCTTTTTCAAAACGTTGACTACTGGTCGGTGTCGTGGCGTTGAATGTCGAGACTGGCTCCGAGTGCGCCGGTTTTATGTGTTCGGACGGATCTGGCCAATAGAGGCTTGGCTTTGGCTGCGCGTTGTGGGTCCTGTGGTTCTTTGTAATGTTTGTGGTGGTGAAGTAACATATGGTTGAATTATTGTTTCTCTTGGTTGAACTTGGTACTGGGATAGAATATGTTTCCAAGAGTTCGGTAAACGTTGGCTATCATCCCGATTATTTAAGTTGTTGGGCCTCTTTTCTATTTCTATGGCTTCTTTGATTACCCTAGTGGATAGGTTATTACTTTTTTTGTAGGGTTCTGGTTTTGTCAAAATCGCTTTTGTGGACGGTATTGTGTGCATGTTGTGCTAGAGAAGAGGTGGTGGATTTTTATTTTACGGCGTTTTTGTGTTCATCTCTTCTGGCGCTAATTTTTCTGTTTGTTTGGCCTATGTATGAAAGACCGCAGTCCTGACATGGAATTTCATATACACCTTGGTCTTCTAAGGCTATAATATCTTTTGGTGTAGGTAGAATATCTTTAATTTTTTGATTCGTTGTGTAAATGGTCTCAATTTGATGTTTTCCTAGAAGTCTTCCTATTTTGTCTGTGATGCCTTTTATATATGGGAGAAATGCTTTTGTAGTATATGTCTTTCTTTCCTGTTTGTGTTGTTTATTATATATATATATATATATATATATATATATATATATATATATATATATGTTTATATATATATATATATATATATATATATACATATATATATATATATATATATATATATATATATATATATATATATATATATATATATATATATATATATATATATATATGGGCTAGTATGGAAGGATCAGGTGGCGGGCACCACCATAAAGGCTGTAAGTTGTACTCGGTGGTAAACACAGTCTTGAGTAAATCATTCCAAAGGGATGATGTTCTCCATATAAAAGACTGCTTGTAAAGTGTTGCACAAGGAGTAACATGCTGAACCTCATACGGATGTGATGTATTAGCTCTACGTGTATTAATAGCGTGTACCGCCTGGGAGGAATTAAGTGGGCTATATTCATCAAACACTTGCCATGAAAATGCTTGTAGAATAGACTCAAATCGCCAACCTTTGCTCGATATTCCAAAGTATTAGGGATTCTGGTGAGGTCTAGGTCTCCAATCAAGCGAACAGCTCTCTTTTGAATAGACTCCAACAAATGCAGTGTATGTTTGGGGGCAGAGTCCCAAATATGGGAGCCAATACCATCGTCGGTCGAATTTGAGCTTTGTACATAATTAAAAGATGTTGTGGAGGGAAAAACCTTCTAGATCGAAACTGTATTTGCAGCTTTTGAGAGGCTTTCTTTGCTATTCGTGTGATATGTTAATGCCAAGACATATCTGCTCCCAAGTTAACGCACAGTAACTTGAGTGACGATTTAAATTCTACTTGGTTACTGTCACTTCAAGATAGAATTTCTTCCAGGTCTTTGTTAAGTTAAACGACTTCTTGCAGTCTGTGTTATAGTGTTCAAAGTGAATAAAGCGTACTGTGATCGGCAAAGCTGTAGATTTGATTTCTGGTGCTTTCGAGCGCCTCGTTAATGTAAATGAGGAAGAGTAGTAGAGACAGTATGGAGCCTTGAGGCACACCGGCGTTGATAGTGAAGGTATTACAAAGAAGTCCGTCGACCACCATTCGGAAAGAATACTCTCTGAGGAAACTCAAGAGCCATATACATGACCTTTCTGACCTACCATAAGAGTGTAACTTAGCCAACAATCCGTCACACGGTGGACTGCCTTAGATATATCATATTAAGGGCAGCCGCTCGAGATTCTCCAAAATGTTTAGTTGTGTTGTTCCGAACTTCTGTTACATAAGTTAGAAGATCTCCTGTTGATTTTTGCTTACGAATGCCCTATTGGTGGTCGCTAATAATATTGAATCTTTCTACATATTTTAGAAGATGCTGATTGATAGCCTTTTCCATAACTTTCGATATGACTGAAAGCATTGCGACTGGTCGGTAGTTGTTTGGTCTTCTGGCCTTTTTTGCTTATCGTCTGAACTGTAGCGCAAATATTTCATGTCTGTAAGATAAGTTGAAAAGTCTACAGAATACAATATGTGATCGTGAAGTAACGAGAATTTTGAATTTCGATGATTGATTTGGCGAGAAACGATTTACTAAATCTTAGTCTAGACGTATTTTCTGCATACTCTGCATACTCTGTAAATTTTTCGAATCTCGCGAGTCAAAGTCTTCAGAGTCTCTCTCCTAAGGTTTCTCTTTACAAGGCACCAAATGTTTTCAATAGGGTTGGTGTTCGGTGATTGTGAGGGCCTCTAGTATCTTATCGTGGGTCCAAGCGAGCGCTTAGCGACGTGATTTTCGCCCAGCAAAAGTTTCTTCAACTTGCTTCAGAATTTGACATTAAGAGCACGAAGACGTCCAATGGTCTCATGGGACACATTCAAACATGATTTTCTTAATTTTGCCGCTACTTAACGCAGCATCAGTTTTGTGTCCCGTGAAAACAAAGACACGATTCGTTTTTCGACTTTCGGAGTAACTTTACCTACCAAGCCACGTTTTGGCAAGTCATCGATATTTTTCGTCTCGTTAAAATGATTTACCCACTTCTTCACAAACGATACCGACTTTTTAAAATATTTAGCGGTCGGGAAATGTGTCATTTTGGGTTCCCTTGGATGGTAACAAAGAAAGACTTCCTCCAACTGACGCGCAGTGGGAAAAAATTCGAGCCATTCCGCAAATCTAATCCAGTGGCGGTAATCTTTTTTTAAATCTTCTTGGTATAACGTATATTATATGCTGAAAGTGCTAAAAATGTGAAATCTGTAAAGGCACTTTTTTGAAAAAGAAAATAAGCTGTTAGTGTCAGCATGGAAAAACTTTATTCAAATAAAATTCGTGTTTGAGTAACAAAAGAGAAATAAATTATGCACTTGATGTTGAAACGTCAAAAAAAACTCTAACTAGAGTCAATTATTAGAGTCAATTATCCATGGTAAATGGATTAACATAGCTTAGATTTATGGTTTTTAGTTTAGTTAACTATTGTGAAGGAATTTTTCTCAGATTTTAGTCTTTGGTTAAATTATTGTTTTCAACATAAAGTGAGTAATTTATTTCTGACACTAATGACTTATTTCTTTTTTAAAAAATTGCCTTGACAGATCTCACATTTTTAACACCTCCAGCATATAATATACGTTACACCAAGAAGATTAAAAAAAAGATTATCGCCACTGGATGAGATTTGCGGAGTGGCTCGAATTTTTTCCATTTTTTACCACTATGCGACGCGAAAACAAGTGACTCATTTTGGATTTTACGTGATTTCGACGAAAGTTCGAAATCGACTGATACTTTTACTAAAATGCGTAGACAAAGGTTCCCTCTACCGGTTTTTTGTTGAATAGTTAGAATTGCATCTACCAAAAATGAATTATCGCGGACACGTTCTTACTTGACATATAGTGTATAACAATATAATGTGCTTATCAAATACTCTACAATAAAACTTAAAACATTAATAATGCAGTTAGTTTATGCCTCTCTTTAAATGATACAAATAGGTAAGTCATTAGGAAACTACACAGATACACGTGAAGTATATACTAATTGATACAAATTAATTATGACCAAGCAAGTAACAGTAACTTTTGATGACTAGACAAAAAATGTTCAAAAGGACCGATGTAAGGTACCTAACATAATAGGAAAACATTGTAAACATCAATCAAATTAAGGCTCATTATAATGACTTTATTCTGTTCATGCTTTCTTACAAACAAAAACCTTAAATTTAAGTTAAACATCTTGTTTTTGACAGTTAATAACCGTTTTAATTTAATACAATTTAGGTTTATACAGAGTGCTGGAAACTTAGTGAACAACATAGGTGTATTTAAGGAGTTACATGCACCTCGAATTTTCAAAAATTCGATTTTTTAATTTTACTGATTTTTGTTCTCTATACTTCTAAGAATTATACAATTTTTTTTTTTTTTTAAAAACTCCATTCCATTACAAATTTATAGCATTAAATGTGACCGGCGTCGGACTGGAACAGCTACCTGTCTTCAGACACTGTCTGCAATATTACTTAGTCAATTTTTAATATTTTTAATTTTTTTTTTTAATAATCACTTATTCTCCAAAACGTCGAGAGGTTTTTTTTTATTTTTGTAATAGAAAATTTCTTATAAATAATTAAACATAAATTTTTTGGTCGAAAATTACATATTGAAGTTTGAAACACCGTAAAATCCTTTCGACAATTTTTAACTACTACACTATTTTACAAGATTAATTTTTATTTTTTGCAAATTCAATTATTTTTTTTTTAAGTTATCCTGCAGACAAGGAGGCGCCGTAGGTTTCATCAGTGGCCCATTTAAGCCGATAAAAAATAATGTTAATATTGAATTGTTTTGGGTTTTACTTGATGGAAATCCATAACTAACATAATGAAAGACAATTTATCAAAATTTCCACTTTTTATTATTCCAAATTGCATGACGCGCAGTTTTAGCAGAAATTTTTATGAATAACAAATCTTTACTATACTGGTACCATTATGGACACGACATTTTAATTTGTTTCAATGGCACGGATAGACAGTTAAATACATTTTTTAGACACAACAATCCCATCTACAAAAATATAACATTTACAATGGAAATAGAGGAAAATAAGTAAATAATTTCCTAGATCTTACTATATCAAGGGATAACAACAAACACAAATTTTTAGTATTTCACAAACCATCACACACAGACACAACAATTCAAACCACTCAGAACAACCTAAATTTGCAGCATATCGCAATATGTCACATAGGCTAGCGAGTGTTCCTTTATCTGAAAATGATTTCAATCATGAATTAAATTTAATAAAACAAATTGCCGTAAATAATGGTTACCCCCAAATATGGTCAATTTAGTACTCAATAAAAAACTTAGAAACAAAGCTATTTCTGAAGTCTTTCCTAAAACTAAAAATAGCAATATCAATTATAAATCATTAAACTATTTTGGCACACCTTCAGAAAAAATTAAATACTACTTAAACCAAAATAATATAAATATCGCTTTAAAAACTAATAAAGCTTCCATGCAAAGTACCCAGAGCATAAGAAACGTACTGGGCTTCAAGATCACGACAGATACGAATGTGGGGAAAAAGGGGATTTACAACATTACATTCTAGTCTTCCCATATCTAATAAATATAAGGGAAAATTTCTTTAAGAACTTGAAAGAGTTAGTAGAACACCCAATTAATCTAAATTATCTAATTGCACTCAATGATTCTAGAGTATATTATTTGCTCTATGAATTCGTAATCCAATCAAAATTAAAACTTTAACGAAACTTTTACCTAGTTTACCTAGTCTTAAGCCAAACAACTAGTTAAAAAAAAGTTTAAAAAAAGAGAGAGAAAAAAAAGAAAAGGAATGGAAAAAAATAAAAAGGAAAACGGAAAGTATATACGAGGTATATCCACAAAGTAAGTTCCGTTTGGTTATATAAAAAAAACGTGTACAGATACAGAAAAAATATTTATTGTACAAAAATCTACAACTGTTAAAACTAATTTTCTACATAGCTTCCGAAATTTTGTAGGCACTTGTCATAGCATGGCACAAGTTTTTGTATGCCTTCTTCACAGAAGGTTGCCGCCTGTGTTTTCAACCATGTGGTAACATGTTCTTTCAGCTCGTCATCATCAGATTTGCGGAAATTCCATAGCAAGAGCACTAATTGTAAACTTACGGTTTTGCTTAAGCTTCTCTTCAATTGCGTGAACCAGTTCATCAGTAACCAAAGACGGGCGTCCACATCGTTTTTCATCGTGCACTTGATCACGTCCTTCATTGAACTGTCTGACCCATCTTCTAACCATTGAATCACTCATAGCAGTTTGTCCGTAAACCTCGCAGATTTGCCGATAAATTTCACTTGGTTTAACTTTCTTTGCATTTAGAAAACGAATCACAGATCTGATTTCACAAGCGGCGGCATTTTCAATTAAGGCTGACATCATAAAGAAGCACTACAAAGAACACGTCGGCACCAGCGATCTGAAAATGGCGTACATATATATATATATATATATATATATATATATATATATATATATATATATATATATATATATATATACATATATATATATATATATATATATATATATATATATATATATATATATATATATATATATATATATAGAAAGAGGAAAAGAAATGATAAAAATAAATAGTCAGAAAATAAAGTAGTATTAAGACAAAATAAATGTAAATCTGTTTGTAAAAGGATAAAGTGAGATGCTGGCTAATTGGTATACACCGACACCATGAAACATACATACACACACACACACAAAAACTAATAACTCACTAGGAAAACTCATAAAAAATGCGAAAGTTATACAAAACAAAGGTGAAAAATCAGGGGTATATAAATTGAATTGCGGTTCGTGTACTAAGTCGTACATAGGGCAGACAGAACGCTCATTTGAAACTAGAATTTCAGAACACAAACGAAGTTTTTTTTAACAACAAAACAGATTCTTCATTTAATAGAACAGAACCATCAATTTAATGACCAGTTTGAAATATTACACGTAGAAAACAAAGAAAAAAAAGATTAACTTTTTGGAATGCCTAGAGATAAACCGTTTGAAAAACACAGGTTCCATTCTAAATGAACAAACAGAAATAAATATGATGGGAAATCCCCATTATTAAATTTATATACCTTATAAAGTTCAGTATGAATTCCAAGAATACCATAATTAAATATTTTCAGACTAATTGTAAAAGGTGGAATAAAACCAAATGTTAGTTAGTTGCAAAAAGCATCAGAAATTATCATGTAACGAAACCCGTCATGCAATTTTGTAATAATAAAGAGTGAAAATTTTGACAAACTGTATTCCATTACGTTAATTGTGTTAACATTTGAAACATATTCAAAAAAATATATTTTTCTTATAATTTAAAATATAATACCATAAAAATATATAACCGCCATTCTTTTGTATTATTCACTAAATAACCTTTAAAATATTTTTTTAAATATACATACTTTTTACAGCGCCCAGGTGTATGCAACCCCTTAAAAAAATAGGTTATCCTTGTTATGGCCACTTGAAAATGTGGACCAATTTACTTAAAATCATAAAAAATATAGTAAAGTAAACAAAAACATAAACAGTAAAAGAAAAGTAGTAGCGGGTAAGCAGGTAACACCAGATTGAATAACTTATTAAGGTATAACTAGACTTAAATGTAAATATTGCAATTTAAACTAATTGTTAAGTGTTTAAAGTGAAATAATAGCAACGTGTACAGTGAAATTAATGTAAATAATAATTAAATATAAGATAGATATTGAAATATACTGTAAGTAAATAAACAACAAATGAGTGACTGATTGTACATACGAACGAAAAAGAGTGAAAGAGATGAATATATGCGGACAAGAATGAAAGGGCAACAATATTGTCAACAAACAAGTAAGTCTAGTTATGTTGATAAAACTCTGTACCTGATGAAATCAAGCTGTTTTTTTTTACATAATTTTTCCCAGCATAAACAAACAAATAAATAAACACCATAAATACAAACAAAAACGACAAAATTCTTCCTACCAAACAAAGGTAAAAAAGTCACTAAAGATATAAATCGGAAGTAACTGGGAATAATTAAAAAATCATTGAGCAGACTTACTCAACAAAGGCTAAACAGTAAGCCTGCCGAAAGGTATTTTAAATAAATAAATGTGCATGTATTACACATTGTATTTGTTAGCCTTAGAACTATTAAGTAAGCTCAAATTTTATAAATGATTAATAATAAAAAGATTTTTAACTATGACTTTTGAAAATGTAGAAAGTCTCTGGCATCGGATGATGTTCTGCAATCCTCACATTTATTGAAGAAGATCACATTCATATTGTTTACCATCTATAATATATATAAAATGCAACATCTCTCTGTCTGTCTGTCTGTCTGTCCGTTACTGTGCTTATCACTGGAGAACCACTTATCCGATTTACGTACTTTTTTTTTAAAAACATACATAAGTTCTCTGGCCAGGTTATAGGCTACATTTTATTACGATAGGTAGCATAAGGAATGAGCAGTGACGATAATAGTGAATGAAGTCGGAAAAAAGTTGGCCGCTAGCGCGTTCCCTTTCAATACACAGCCTAAACCATTAAATATGGAACAATATTATGTAGCAGAGAATATCTATAATCTATAATATATATAAAATGTAATGTCTCTCTGTCTGTCCATTAGTACGTTTATCACGCGAGAACCACTTATCCGATTTATGTATCTTTTTTTAAATTCATACATATATTCTTTGGCCAGGACCGAAAATGCAAAGAAGCTGTTGCTTCTAAACATATTGCCTACCGACAATGGCAACATCGTAAATCGTAACATATTTGTTCGTGCCCGGAACAGATGCAAGGGAATTATCGACGAAACCAAGGAGGCACACAATCAACGAATTAGAAACAAACTTCTCGCTTGTCCCAACAATTCCAGGTCCTTTTGGGCAGTCACTAAGGCAGTTAGTCAAAATTTTACCAAATCCACCATACCACCACTCACACGGCCAGATAATTCCATTGCAACCACACCTGTTGAGAGAGCGAACTTGTTGGCTGAACTCTTTGCTTCACATTCTACTGTCGATTTCCAAAAAAAAAACTCCACCTACTATTCCCATATTGCAGTCAATGATGCCCGATGTTGTCTTCAGACAGCGCATCATAAAGCGTATTTTAATGAAGCTAGACACCAAGAAGGCTTCTGGCGCTGACGGAATACCTGCCATAGTTCTCAAAAACTGTGCAAGGGAACTAACACCAGTTTTCTGTAGACTTTTTAACCTATCCTACAGAAAGGGAATATTTCCGTCCACGGTTCAGCCCATACCTAAAAAAGGCAAGAAGACCTTGCCAAATAACCACCAGTTGCACTGCTTTCAATAATATCGAAAGTCATGGAAAAGGTTATCAATGAGCATCCTCTAAAATATCTTGAACGATTCAATATTATTAGCGATCACCAATATGGTTTTCGTAAACATAGATCAACAGGAGATCTTCTGACTTATGTAACACATGTTTGGAACAACGCAATTGAACACTTTGGAGAATCTCGAGCTGTTGCTCTTGACATATCCAAGGCATTCGACCGTGTTTGGCACGATGGACTGTTGGCTAAGTTACGCTCTTATGGTATGTCTGAAAGGTTCTGTTTGTGGCTCTCATGTTTCCTCAGAGAGCGTTCTTTAAGAGTAGCGGTCGACGGATTTCTTTCTAACCCCCTCACTATCAACGCCGGTGTGCCCCAGGGCTCCATACTATCTCCTACTCTCTTTCTCATTTACATTAACGATCTGCTGGAAAAGACCGGGAATCCAATCTACAGCTTTGCAGATGACAGTATGCTTGTCTCTTCATTCACCTTGAACGCTCAGACATCGGCTGCTCAGGCGAATATCCGCAGACAGCAGGAGGTCGTTCAACTTAACAAAGACCTGGAAGAAATTCTATCTTGGGGTGACAGTAACCAAGTGGAATTTAACGCTACAAAAACCCAGGCGGCAGTTTTTTTCTAAAAAAGTTTAACGTTGCTGAACCCGACATAGTTATGTCGGGGCACTCCATTCCCCTAGCATCGTCGCTCAATTTGTTGGGCGTTAGTTTGGGAGCAAATATGTCCTGGCATGAATATGTTGCAGGCATAGCAAGGAGAGCTTCTCAAAAGTTGGGAATATTATTTAGAACCAGAAAGCTTTACACCCCACAACAACTGTTAATTCTTTACAAAGCCCAAATTCGACCAACTATGGAATACTGCTCCCACGTTTGGGGCTCCGCTCCCAAACATACACTGCATTTGTTGGATTCTGTTTAGAGAAGAGCGGTCCGTCTGATTGGGGACCCGGAATTGACCGGCGGCCTTGATTCGCTGGAATATCGAAGAACGGTTGGCGATTTGAGTCTGTTCTACAAGTATTTTCATGGAAAGTGTTCGAAGGATGTAGCCCGCTTAATTCCTCCCAAAGCGGTGCATGTTAGAAATACACGTCGCGTTGGTGCTTCACATCCGTATGAGGTTCAGCTTGTTACTCCGCGTACAACGCTTTTTAAGCAATCTTTTATATGGAGAACGTCATCCCTTTGGAATAATTTGCCCAGCGCTGTGTTTCCCACTGAGTACAATTTACAGCGATTCAAGAACAACGTAAATCGCTTTTTCCGCACTCATGCCGCTCCTGGAGCGCTTTAGGGACTTCCCTGCAGCACGTGTGCTAGACCCATAAAAAAAAGGTTATATAATAAAAATAATAATCTATATCTATAATATATATAAAATGCAACATCTCTCTGTCTGTCCGTTAGTGCGCTTATCCCTCGAGAACCACTTATCCGATTTACATGATTTTTTAAATTCATACATATGTTCTCTGACCAGGTTATAAATATATATTTTATTACATCTATAATATATATAAAATGGAACGTATCTCTGTCCGTCTGTCTGTCCGTTAGTGCGCTTATCACTGGAGAACCACTTATCCGATTTACGTGCTTTTTTTTTTAAACATACATATGTTCTCTGTCCAGGTTATAGGATATATTTTTTATTACTTTAGGTGACATAAGGAATAAGCAGTGACGATAATAGTGAATTAAGTCGGAGAAAAGTTTGCCGCTAGCGCGTTCTCTTGCAATACACTGCCTAAAGCATTAAATATGGAACAATATCATGTAGCAAAGAATATAATATATATACAATGCAACGTCTCTCTGTCTATCTGTCTGTCGGTTAGTGCGCTTAACACTCGAGAATCACTTATCCGATTTACGTGTTTTTTTAAATTCATACATTTATTCTCTAGCCAGGTTATCCATAATCTTCTATCTATAATATATATAAAATGCAACGTTTCTTTGTCTGTCTGTCCGCCTGTTTCTCTGCCTGTCTGTCTGTCCGTTAGTGCGCTTATCACTGGAGAACCACTTATCCGATTTACGTGCTTTTTTTTTAAAACATACATATATTCTCTGGGCAGGTTATAGAATATATTTTATTGCGTTAGGTAACATAAAGAATAAGTAGTGACGATAATAGTGAATCAAGTCGGAAAAAAGGTTACCGTTAGTCCGTTCTCTTGCAATACACTGCCTAAACCATTAAATATGGAACAATATCATGTTGCAAAAAATATAATATATATAAAATGCAACGTCTCTCTGTCTGTCCGTTAGTGCGCTTATCACTTGAGAACCACTTATCCGATTTACGTGTTTTTTATAAATTTATACATATGTTCTATATAATTCGATATAAGCCTAGATAACGGGGAATAAGGTGAGATAATGGGAGATAAATATAAATAATGGGAGATAAGGAGAAATAATGGGAGATAAGCAGAGATAAGTGTAGATAATGGGAGTTATGGTGATATAATGGGAGATAAGGATAAATAATGGGAGATAAGGAGAAATATTGCCAGATAAGTCGAGATAAGCCTAGATAATGAGAGATAAGGTGAGATAATGGGAGATAAGGAGAAATAATGGAAAATAAGGAGAAATAATGGGAGGTGAGCAGAGATAAGCCTAGATAATGGAAATTATGTAGAGATAATGGGAGATAAGGAGAAATAATGGGAGATAAGGGGAAATAATGACAGATATTTTATTACGTTAGGTAACAAAAGGAATAAGCAGTGACGATAGTAGTGAATCAAGTCCACGCGAGCGGAGCCGCGGGCACGGCTAGTTTCATATAAAATGGAAATTAAACCTTATAGATGACTCGTAGTGACAGTAGATGCGTTTCACTATTTCGAAAAAGACCAAGAGAAAACAATCCACAGTTTATGTAATCATCAGTTTTATGAATATAACTCATAAAACTTATGATTACAACTTTTCGAAACGTGATTCATTATAGAATTTACAAGAAATTACAACAAACAATTAATAGAATTGAATTAGGTTTCCGAAATGGCCCAAACATATGGGGAGTACTTCGAATCTGAAAGCGTATGGGTATGAGTCAATATCGGTATGTGTGCTTGATTGATTCCATCAAAGCTTTTGGCACAATATAACACTACCATATTTTTAAGGAATAATCAATAGTAATTGTACGTATTATCAAGTATAAATATTACTTAAATAAAACATGTGATGTTTGTTAACTTTTAAAAAAATATATTTTCCTAAATTTTATACTTTACCGCTATGTCAGGTACCCGGAGATATAAACATATGTATGTATTTAGTCAAAAATCGACAAACCACGAAAATTTAATTGCCAGTGACCGCCTAACATTTCAAAAATATCTCTTTTGTTTCTTCTTTACGACTAATGCATATGTTTAACATTCACTAAACTGAAATGATCGGATGTTCTTTGATGTTTTCATTTCGAGGAATTCGGAAATTTAAAATATTTGTTGTTTTAACACTTCCACATTTGGCATTATTCAGGGGCGTCCCTATCTTTAACTTATAACTCAGGATGGCCTGAACATATTCAGTATTGAAATGGAGTCTGCTGAATTGAATAATAGTGATAATAAATATTACAAAAAATGTTTGAAGAGACGCCCAGATCACACATCTTACCGTGTCGATTAAGAATTATGTGATGAACTAACCTGAACTAACCACTAATTAAAATTACATATTTTCATATTTAGAACATCAATTAAGAAAAGAAAAAATATATTCTTCTTTTTCTTAGTGCGCCATCTCCTCACGAAGATGACATTCCTTATAGCTAAAAAAACCTTAGAAACAGCTGCTCGAAAAATATCACCCGAAGTACATCCAAACCACCTTCCCATGTCTTTCAGCCCAGAATTTCCCATCAATCGCTTGCACATTATTCTGTCTTCAATAATTAAAAGTAGCAATTCGTCTTTTGGACTCCTCGTTATATGTGCGAAGTATTGCGTTTTTCCTATTTTTCTTTATTCATTCTTCTTAGTACTTCTATGTTCTTTATTTTCTGTACCCAGGAATCTGAAGAAGGTATTCATAAATGTACATTTCAAATGGTTCCAGTGGTTTTTCTGAGTAAGAGTCAAGGGTCCAGCAATCACATTCATACAATAGCACAGAGAAAACATTCACTCTCACCATTATCATTCGGAGTTCTAGACTGACACTTGTTAAATGAAAAAATTTATTTATATTCATGTATGTCACTCGGGCTTGTTCAATTCTGGAACATATGATATCGCCTTTCTCGGAGTCCATTTTTCATTTATATTAGTTCCTAAATATTTAAATCAGGGAACCTGTTCTACGGTGTTGTCCTTGATTTCAAGGGATTCTGATGGCAGACTAGTTCTATAATAATTAGTCAATCGGCTTAATGGCTTAGAAATTCTCAATGTTTATAGAGATATTAGGTTTTTTGTAACAAAAATTATACACGCCCTGTAAAAAAACTCATGTCAGACTGCGCCCCGTCCTGAAGAATAACGTGGCTTCACTTTTTCGTGTCATAATTGTATCTGTAACTACGTAAGTTCAGAGTTTTTAACAAACAGAAACAAAAATTTGTATAGTTACTACGCCACTGATGACATGTCATATTAATGATTCCTAATGACATATGACGAAGGTGGTCTTGTAACTTGATACAGAGACTTATAACCTTTCTTTCGGCTGGCTTTTGAGTGATGATACAAAGGATTAATGACAAGAATATCGGCTTGTGATTACAGAAGTTAAGTGTTAACAGATACAAGTCTGTTAAAATCGCGCAGTAGGGTGCAGACTGGGGTGCAGTTTTCTTAAAACTATGATATTTTATAATAAATAATTTACATTTTGCAGGAGATACAGAACGTGGATAGTAACCTAAAGATTTGCTTTATTGTATTTAACACGTAGGCTGAAAAATTTTTGGTCTGACTAAAAGATATCGTCCTTTTCAAAAAATCCATATGATTTTAGGAAGTACCAACTTTGAAAAGAAACGTGTCAAAATTTCATGATATTTCGACGATTAGTTTACAAGTTACAGTGGTTTTAGCGACGCTACTTTTGATATTTTTAAAACAATGGAAAAAATCAAATTTCGTCTGTTGATTAAACACTGTTTTTTGATGGGAAAAATACCGTTCAAGCAAAGCAATGACTTGATAAGTGTTACGGGGACTCTGCCCCTGGACAATTACTCATCAATTACTGGTATGCTAAATTTAAGCGCGGTTGTAGAGATACAAATGATGCTGAACGCTCTGGACGCCCAAATGAGGTGGTTACACCGGAAAATATCAAAAAAATCTACAAAATTGTTTTAGATGACCGTAAAGTAAAATCGCGTGAGATATATTTTGCATGAACATTAGGGCATGTGAATGCTCTGTTCGAAATAGATACCGCCCTTGCTCACGGTGGACCAAAAACAACAACGTGTTGATATTGAGCGCTGTTTGGACCTGTTTAAGCGCAATAAAAAGAATTTTTGTGTATGTGACAACAGATGAAACATGGAACCACCACTACACACTGAAATCAAATCGGTAGTCATCTGAGTGAACAGCAACCGGTGAAAGCCGCCCGAAGCGACCAAAGATACAACAGTCGGATTGAAGGTTTTGACCTCTGTATTTTCTGTATTTTTGGAGGCGCATGGAATAATTTTCATCGACTATGCTGAGAAAGGAAAAACCATCAATAGCGAATGTTATATAAAGTTATCGGTGCGTTTGAATGCAGAAATCGCAAAGAAATGGCCCCAAATGAACAAGATAAAAGTGCTCTTTCATCAAGACAATGCACCGTGTCACGAGTCAATGGTTACGATAGCAAAACTGCTTGAACTGAAGTTCGAATTGCTTCCTCGTCCACCGTATTCTCCAGATTTATCCCCCAGCGACTATTATCTATTCGCAGACCTCAAAAAAAATGATCGCGGGAAAGATATTTGGCTCCAATGAAAAAGTTATCGCCGAAACTAAGGCCTATTTTGAAGGAAAAGACAAATCTTTCTACAAGAAAAGTATAGAAATGTTAGAAAAAGATTGGACTGATTATATCGCTCTTGAAGGAGACTATATTGGTGAATAAAGTCGAATTTTGCAAAAAAAAATGTGTTTTAAGTAGCTAGACCAAAAACTTTTCAGCTTACGTGTTAGTACGGACAGAAAAAGAAGTAAAACTCCAAGAAACTTGGGAAAGTTGGGAGAAGTAAGAAAATAAATAGTGGCTATATTAAAATCACACAGAACGAATAATTGGAAAGGTAACGTTAGTAAACAAAGAGTTACGAAATATAATGGATGAGTTCTATACTTGCCTGAAAAGAATCAGTTTTCTAAAAAAAATCAAGCTAGTTAGAACACTCGCCGGATTTACTTAATCTAGAACCGTGTGATTTCTTTCTCTTCCGAAATCACTGAATATATTGAAGAGGCAGTGATTTACGACCTTCAACAGTATCTGAAATAGGCATACAGTGGTATAACATGGTATGTCCGAAAAGTTTTGTTTATAGCTCTCCGTGTTTCCTCAGAGAGCGTTCTTCACAAGTGACAGTCGATGAATTTCTTTCTAATACCTTCACTATCAACACTGATGTGCTGAAAGGTTCCATACTGTCTCCTACTCGCTTATTCATTTTCTTTAACAATCTGCTGGAAAGGACTAGGAATCCAATCTATAGCTTTGCAGATGACAGTATGTTTATTTCTTCGTTCATTTTGAAAGTTCGAACATTAGCTACTCATGCAAATATCCGCAAATAGCAGGAAGTTGCTCAATTCAACGAAGACCTGGAAGAAATTCTATTTTGGGGTGAAAGTAACCAAGTAGAATTTAACACTACAAAAATCCAGGCAGCATGTTTTCTAAAATAGTTAACATTGTTGAACACGACATAGTTATATCGGGACACTCCATTCCTCTAGTATCGTCACTCAATTTGATGGGAGTTAATGGGAGCAAATAGAACATGAATATGTTTTATGCATACCAAAGAGAGCTTCTCAAAAGCTGGGCATATTATTTCGAACTAGAGAGCTTTACACTCCACAACAACGGTTAATTTTGTACAAAGCTACAATTCGACCAACGATGGAACACTACTCTCATATTTAAGGCACTGCTCGCAAATATACCCTGCATGGGTGGTTGGATTCTATTCAAAGTCAAAGTCAAATATTTCTTTATTATTCATAAATCAGTACAATAATAGGTTGACTTACTAACTTAGTGTACGTCAAATACAATATACAATTACATGCATATTAATTTATTGCTTTTGGCCTTTCGGCAGGCTTGATGTTCAGCCATTTTTGGTAAGTTTATCTAGTGTTTATTCTATTTCTCTAATCATTTCCGAACGTATCTTTAATGATTTTTATATATTTGTTTCTTTGAAAAAGAGTATGTTAATTTTTTATTCGTTTCTTGATGATATTTTATTTGTTTATTTTTACTGGGAAAAATTATACAAAAAAAAACCCAGTTTGATTTTGTTAGGTACAAGATTTAGTCAGTTGATTTGACTTTATTTTTAGCTAATCTGTATTATAATCTCTTTCATTCTATCATTTGCTTTAATTTCTTTCTCTCTCTCTCTCTCATTCATATGTACAACCAGTCACTTATTTTGTTTATTCCATTATTTACAATGTATATTATCATGCTATAGATATTTTGTATTTAAATTATTACTAATTTTTTTATTTTATTATTTAGTTATTATTATTCTTTTAATTTTTATTATTATTAATATTATTGTTATTTTGATTTACTATTTATTTGCACTGTACACACACACACACACACACACACACACACACACACACACACACACACACACACACACACACACACACACACACACACACACACACACACACACACACACACACACACACACACACACACACACACACACACACACACACACACACACACACACACACACACACACACACACACACACACACACACACACACACACACACACACACACACACACACACACACACACACACACACACACACACACACACACACACACACACACACACACACACACACACACACACACACACACACACACACACACACACACACACACACACACACACACACACACACACACACACACACACACACACACACACACACACACACACACACACACACACACACACACACACACACACACACACACACACACACACACACACACACACACACACACACACACACACACACACACACACACACACACACACACACACACACACACACACACACACACACACACACACACACACACACACACACACACACACACACACACACACACACACACACACACACACACACACACACACACACACACACACACACACACACACACACACACACACACACACACACACACACACACACACACACACACACACACACACACACACACACACACACACACACACACACACACACACACACACACACACACACACACACACACACACACACACACACACACACACACACACACACACACACACACACACACACACACACACACACACACACACACACACACACACACACACACACACACACACACACACACACACACACACACACACACACACACACACACACACACACACACACACACACACACACACACACACACACACACACACACACACACACACACACACACACACACACACACACACACACACACACACACACACACACACACACACACACACACACACACACACACACACACACACACACACACACACACACACACACACACACACACACACACACACACACACACACACACACACACACACACACACACACACACACACACACACACACACACACACACACACACACACACACACACACACACACACACACACACACACACACACACACACACACACACACACACACACACACACACACACACACACACACACACACACACACACACACACACACACACACACACACACACACACACACACACACACACACACACACACACACACACACACACACACACACACACACACACACACACACACACACACACACACACACACACACACACACACACACACACACACACACACACACACACACACACACACACACACACACACACACACACACACACACACACACACACACACACACACACACACACACACACACACACACACACACACACACACACACACACACACACACACACACACACACACACACACACACACACACACACACACACACACACACACACACACACACACACACACACACACACACACACAC
>CM032456.1:88420477-88585477 GCA_019049505.1 Pachyrhynchus sulphureomaculatus
CAATAATATTGAAAGTCATGGAAAAGGCCATCAATCAGCTTCTTCTAAGATATCTTGAAGGATTGAATTTTATTAGGGACAATCAATATGGCTGGCAAGCAAAGATCAATAGGAGATCTTCTAACTTGTGTAACACATGGAACAACGCAATTGAATACTTTAGAGAATCTCGAGCGGATGCACTTGATATATCCAAGGCATTCGACCGTGTTTGGAACGATGAATTGCTGGCCAAGCTGCGCTCTAATGATATGTCTGAAAAGTTCTGGTTATGGCCCTGGTGTTTCCTCAATAAAAAATATATAATAATAGTATTTGTACCCTTGCCTCGTTAGGTTTATTACAGCCCTGCTGAGAAGAGTATTAGGTAGTTAAATCGAACATATTCACAGATAATAAAAAATTATTTATGCAGCCCAAAAAGGTGAATGCAATTTATTTGTCTGCGAATGTATCTAAAAAGTTTTTACTCTAAACTGACTGCTAAAAAAAAAGAATTACTTTCAGTCAACTACACTTTATTTATTTCAAGACCATTCTTCATCAGATATTTATGCTTAATCACCACAAATATTTTCCGTTGACAAATGATATCTCGCGCCTCTTTGTAAAAGTTTTTTTCCGATCCATCTGCCGGGTAGGAATCCAACAAGACGACAGAATCAAGCCAAGAAGGCACTTTATCATTCGTCAAATGGGCGGGTGAGTAGGACAGTCATGTTCTGTGATCGTTCTTAATGATTCGCAGTGCGACATTTACAGGAAGATTACGTTTTCGTTTTTGGAAATTAAATTGACCATTTTACTGCGGCAAATAAAGATTTTTAGTGTTCCATACCAAAATTGATAAACGGAACACTTATGGAATCACTTCGGTGTCTCTCTGTTACAGCGGATTTTCTCCCAAACTATTTGACATTTGAGAGTTGAAATTTGTCACAAATATAGAAACCAATGGCCTAATTACAGCAGTGTAGTTTTGAAAGTTAGATTTTGATATAAGGGGTTAGTTTTGGGGAGTAAACTCAGAAGCGAAAAAAAAACATTTCAAGGCCATCGAATTGGTGTCAAATAAACTTGTAAAAACAGGAGTTCAAAAATATGTAATACTCATGCAAACTTGTTTCATATTATTGTAAAAAAACTGCCAAAAATTGCTGCCCCATAGAGTGGGGGCACTCTATCTCTAAGAGTACTAATCAAAAAGTTTCGAAAAAATTCAGAAATAATCTCCATAAGGTGTAGACAGAATGAAAATGCATGCATTCATCATCATCATCATCCAGCCTCTCTCGTCCACTGCTCGACATAGGCCTCCTCCAAGACCTTTCAGTCCCCTCGACGTTGTGTTTTCGCTATCCAGTTCAGGACAATTCTCTTTAGGTCGTCTGTCCATCGGCTAGGTGGTCTGCCTCTGCTTCTTTTGTCTTGCCGTGGTCTCCACTTAACAATTCTCTTCGTCCACCTATTGTCCGTCAAACGGCCATATGACGGGCCCACTTCTATTTCAGTTCCGTAACGCGTTTTATAATATCTTTGTACGATCTTTAATGATTCTGTTCGGGATTCTATCTCTTCTTGTAGCGCCTAGCATTGACCTTTCCATTGCAAGCTGTGCTACTTTTAATTTCTGTTTTGTCTTCCTTGTCCTCCGTATGTCATGACTGGCATTACACATTGCTCGAATACTTTTCGTTTTAGACTTAAAGGTTTATCGTTGTTCTTAAACGTATCATGTAGTCTTCCGAAAGTTGCCCACCCCAAGCCAATTCTTCTCTGGATCTCGTATGTTTGATTATCTCTGCCCAATCTTATTTCGTGCCCCAAAAACTTGTAGTCGTCTACTTGTTGTATAGTTTGTGCAGATATGTTTATCTCTTCATTTAATACCAGATTAGTCATGAGTTTGGTCTTTTCCATGTTTGGTTCTAGATCAGTTGTTTCAGTTCTTCTACCATTTTTATTGCATCTCCCATATTATCTGTAATCAGGATGATGCCGTCCGCGAATCTAAGATGATTCAGATATTCGCCATCTACACTAATTCCCATTTTATCCCAGTTCAAAGTTTTAAATGCATACCCCAACGTTGCTTTAAAAAGTTGTGGGGATAAGGTATCTCCTTGTCGGATTCATCTTTCAATTCGAAATGATCGTGTTGATTCATGAAGCTTAATGGTGGCTGAAGCAGTGTTATATATATGTTCTATTAATTTTGCGTATCTATAATCGATTCTGCATTCTCTTAAGGCTGCCATTATTGCGGGTAGTTCAGTGGTATCGAATGCTTTTCGGAAATCAATAAAAACTAATATCAATGGTTTATTATACTCTATGACTTTTTCGATCAATATTTTTAGCGTCAGAAGGTGATCATTTGGACCAAAACCAGTTCAGTGATATCACCTTTTTTGTGTAAAATAATCATAATGGAGTTGTTTCAAGCTTGAGGGATGGTTGCATTATGTAGAAATAAGTTTAATAATAGTGTTAACGTCTCTAATAGTTTGTCTCCTCCTATCTTCACGGCTTCTATTATAACGCCATCTTCGCCAGCTGATTTGTTATTTTTCATTTGTTTTAAGCTATTTTTTATTTTTCCTATGGTTATGCCTGGCAAATCTTCAGATCCTTGATTCAGAACTTTCCTCTCTCGAACTCTTCCGTTCATGTGTTTGCTTTTTTATAATTTCCTGTAAAAGTTCTCTGCTATAGTTAAAAGCTCCTGTCTAATTGTAGTTACGCTGTTCTCATTCTTAAGTTTGAAGATTTTACGTTTTCTATTTGTTAGTTTATTCTTCAAGACTTTTCTGTTCTTATTTCGTTCAATTGTGTCTCTAATGTTGTTTGTGTTGTATTTTCTAATATCTTTTCTAATTTCTTTGGTTATTGTTCTATTCAATTGTTTGAGTTAGTTTGAATATACGTTTCCATTATTGGTTCGTAGTTTTCTTTTTTTTTTATAAGGTCTTTAGTGTTTTGACTAAGTTTGTTGTTTTCATGGTTTCATCTGGAACAGTGAATTTTTTCTGCTTTTCTAAGTGCTTTGGTTATGTTTCTATTAAGAGTTTCGATATCTGGTTCCTCTGCACTAGATCTCTCCAGAGCCGTCCGGACGGTATTCTCGTAGGCTTTAGGGTTAGCCGGCGTATGCCATTTAGTTGATTTGGTTTTATTGGTTAGTCGCACTCTTTCTTTTTTCAGACTTATTTTGAGATTAGCTCTGACCAGTCTGTGCGTGCATTACCTTTGATAATAAATCTTATTTAGACCAGAGTTTAGAGTAAGAGTCGGCAATTCCTTATCAATACCCAAATGCACTAAAGTAGATGTCCCGCAGAGCTCTATATTGTCACCAAAACTTTTTAACTTATATATAACTGATCTTCCCAAATATCTATTCACAAAAAAAGGATTACTTGCAGATGATGCGCTCATTTACATACATTCGTATTATGCGAATAGAAATAGAGCGCACATCTGTAATCATTTAACTAAACTATTCCCATAGTTAAAACTTTGGAAAATCAACCTAAACGAATCAAAATGTGATGCTAATTACTAAGTTTACAAATAACAGGACAAATGTTTCTATTAAAATAAATGACATTCTAATACCCTTCAGAAATAAGCTGACGTATCTGGGTGTTATTATTAAGATTTCACTCACATGTAAGCCACATATTAAAAAATCATTCGTGACAAAATCTATATGGACTTATTTCGTCAAACTCACATATAGATCCAAGAAATAAATTGATGATCTATAAATAAATTATAAGACCAGTGCTAATGTATGCCGCACCTATATGGTGCAGTATATCTGAAATAGAAACAAAACGACTACAAGGTACACAAAACAGAATACTAAGATGAGTAACATCAACTGAACGTTACATAAGAATCAACGACCGACGCCAAATTACTAGCATGCAAACCATAAGACAACATATAGAAGAAATATCTAACAAATTTTATAGATACAAAACACAAATATCCACCCTAATACGTAATATTACACAAACTAGACAACTAGATCATCCCAAACATAAACCATTGCACCTTAGATAACCAATTTATTTCGAGGGTCCATAACATGTAAATACAAATATATACATCTAAATAAGATTAATAAGTGGTCAGCAACAATCATATAAATTGAACAATTCATCAAGTTAAAATTAGGTTTAAGTTTAAACATAATCTATTGTAAATTGTTAATAAATTTTTAAGTGTTAAACAGATTATAAATTAAATAAATAGTGAAATGTAGTGTACAGTGTAAATAAATAGTAAACCAAAATTACAATAATAATAATAATAATAATAATAAAAGCTGACTTGGCTTAGGCCCGTCAGCCAAACAGGGAACCATATTGATCTAATATGAGAAAGAAGAACAAAAAGAATAATAAAGCTATCCCCAACGACACAAACATCCAAACGAAACACACAGAAAAAATCTACAAATACACAGACCTTGCAACAGAAATAAAAAGGCTATGGAAACAAGAAAAAATCATCATTGTCCCCCTCGTCATATCAGCCATAGGCCTCACACCAACAACATTCACACCACACTTAGTACAATTAGGACATAATACAAACATACACAAAAACATTCAGAAGTCAGTGA
The DNA here is from genome assembly GCA_019049505.1 of Pachyrhynchus sulphureomaculatus. Taxonomy (NCBI): domain Eukaryota; kingdom Metazoa; phylum Arthropoda; class Insecta; order Coleoptera; family Curculionidae; genus Pachyrhynchus; species Pachyrhynchus sulphureomaculatus. The sequence continues at coordinate 88,425,114 of CM032456.1, forward strand.
TTTTGAAAACATGTAATATTATCAGGTCATTCCTTAATACACAATGGTAACAGCATTTGTGCTGACTTGGCTTAGGCCCGTCAGTCAAACATGAAACCATACTGACCAAATGTGAGAAAGAATAACATAAATAAATAAAATAATAATAATAACTAAATAATAAAATAAAATAAAAATTAGTAATAATCTAAATATAAAATATCTGTGCTATAATATACATTGTAAATAATATAAACATCAAAATGAATGACTGGTTGTATATAGGAATGAGAGAGAGAGAGAGAGAGAGAGAGAGAGAAAGAGAGAGAGAGAGGAATGAATGTGAATGACAGAATGAAAGAGATTATAGATTAACTAATAATAAAGTCAAATCAACTGACTAGACCTAGGGTTTTTGGTATAATTTTTCTCAGTAAAAACCAACAAATAAAATACTATAAAAAAACCAAATAAAAAAATTAACATACTCTTTTTCAAACAAACAAATATATAAAAAGCATTAAAGGTACGTTCGGAAACGATTAGACAAATAGAACAAACACTAGGTAAACCTACCAAAAATGGCCGAAAGGCTAAAAGCAACAAATGAATATGCATGTAATTGTATATTGTATTTGCCATACACTAAGTCAGTAAGTAAACCTATTATTGTACTGATTTATGAATAATAAAGAAATATTTGACTTTGAGTGTTGATAATTTATCTGGTATATAAAGATAGGAAATTTTTTTCATATTTTAAAAGTTGACTGTAGAAATTACATTAGAAAAAGTTTGCTGGTTGGCCGGATTAGACCAGTTATAAAAAACAATTTATTAAAAAAAAAATTAAAAGTACGGAACACTACTTGCGCAAGTCCGACTTACACTTCGCCGGTTTTATTTAATTTATTTAATTTAAAATAGATACATATTTCTGAACAATCAAATTTTTATTCTAGGGCCTCAATGGTAGTGTGGATGAACTAAAATATAGCCAATTATATAACACAATGAAATTTACTTTGCCTTTATGGTACGTACATATCCACTACTTATTTCTATTTACGTCAGTAAATTGTTCTGTAAAATCGCATTAATAATGCACAAAAGACACGTAAGCTTAAAGCCGCCTGGTTTTCTCATTCTTCTATTAAATTTTCATTGAAAATTATCCCTAACACGGAAGCATTTAAGGACCTTTTGGCTGATATAAATACGGTATTTCGTAATAATTTTGTATTTTCCTTCTTTCCCTTTTGTAAATATTTCATCTAAATTATTACCTACTAACAGAGGAAATAGCTGTCTTTTTGTCTTTTTACGTCTACGTGGCCAAATATGAAGACGTATGTTTTAAAAGAGGGGGTTACTTAATTTAATTATTACATTATTTTAATGAGCTTGTGTAAAAATAAGGGAAATATATTCATGGGATATAAAACTTCTGTATTGAATTTTTGTTGCATAACGTGTTTTTTAAATTGACTTTTTCAATATTGCTTTTATTTGTTTATACACCAAAAAACAAAACGCCAAGAGAGTATAATTACAGTAAACATAAATACAGTACAAAATAAATACAATACAAGAAAAGTTTTAGGTCCTGTTTTTTTATCACACATGCGTCCCGTATCATACCAACAACATGGTTGCCAGCGCTGTAGCGGGTTGTGTTTACATATGGATTTCAAAGAGAATCTTTTTATAATGTACTCAGAAACTCCTTATTAATAATTTTTCAATAAGTGAATGACTCGTTTGACGTTATAATTGAAAATAATTAAAAAAAAGATGCGAAGAGGAAGTTTTTGTTGTGTGGTTAGTGCTTGTAAATATATATGTAGTACCTCCAAAGAAGTTAGTTTTTTTAGATTTCACAAAGGTCCTAAAAGGTAATTTATTCATACTTTATTTCTGTTATGCAATATATCATATAAAGATTATAATAATTGTGTTTTCATATTAGAGATACATTTTATTTGTAAAATAGTTGATGTTCTATTATCTGGGCATGCAAGAATAGTAATTCTCCAGCACGAATGAGTTTGAATAAATTAATGCATGGATTTAATTTTTTTATACAAGTAGTATATAGGCAGGAAAACTAATGAGTTGTATGAAAATTATTATATTCGATTTAGCTAATGGTAAAATTTAACAAAAATTGTGTTCACTTCATTTTTAAGTTCAGAATAAAGACGATCTCATCTTAAAATAATAATTATAATTATTTCCAATCTCTCCAGATTACTGATATTCGTTGAAATATAAGGAACATGATTGTTGGCCTTATACGCGCGAAGCTGAAGGTGTGCAGAGATATATTCTCAATATTAACATTTTTCCCCCTGGACAATATCTCTAATAGTTGGGAAATATAAATTGAACAATGAGATATTTAAATGAATAACGTACAAAAAAGCGTTGAAGCCAAAGGTATTCTTTCCTTGTAATTTTTGCCTTTTTCCCTGTTTTTTTTTGTATATTTGTTTTAATAAGCACTTGGTAAGAAAATGTTTTTAAAAAAAACTCTTCTCGTTTCTTTCTTCCTTTCAACCAGCAAAATTTATTTTTAGTGTTCTGTACGGAAGATGACTTCGGTGTCTGTCCGTTTGTCTGTCACACCCGATTTTCTCCGAAACTATTTGTCATAGAAAGTTAAAATTTTGTAATAATATAGGAATTGATGGCCTCATCAGAGCCATGTAGTTTTGAAAGTTAAATTTTGACTTAAGGGGTTAGTTTTGGGGGGTGAAATCGGAAGTGAAAAAAAATTTTTTTTACTGGGTCATCGAGTGTGGTGTCAAATGAAAGCTTGTGAAAACACGAGTAAAATATATATATATATATATATATATATATATATATATATATATATATATATATATATATATATATATATATTATTATATATATATATATATATATATATATATATATATATATATATATATATATATATATGTATATATATATATATATATATATATATATATATATATATATATATATATATATATATAATGTAATACTTGCCCGCACTTTTCTTTGTATTATTTTTAAAAAATCGCTGTCCACCCGGCTTATCTCGAAAAGTATTTATCAAAAAATTTTGAAAAAATTCTGGAATATTCTCCACAGGGTGTAGATTGAACGAAAATTATCACCTTTAATAATCTATCTGGTATATAAAAAAAAAACAAAAATTTCAAGGTCTTCAGTTTTCAGTCAAGATTGGCAACAAACTTTGTTAAAAACTCATTTGGGGTGTGTTTTGTGAAGTCACTGATCATTTTATACCTCCGTAACAAAATTTTTTATTTTAAAAGCAATCAACGTACGGGACACTAATTGCGCAAGTTCAACTTGCACTTGACCGGGTTTATTAATTTATTTTTATTCTACAGAATAGGATTTTTCTTGAAAGAAGGAATTTGAACATTTCAAAAACTCGCGGGCATCATACCAGCAAAATGGCGACAGGTCATGTGATCATTGCAAACTTGAACCTCTTGAGATCAAAGATGCCGAGTCGGACTGTCGCTACTGTGTTTTATGTTTACTGTGGTATAGTTCTGTGATAATAACCAATCAAACGTCATGAATTGTTCTTTACGTCTTATATGATAACGTGCTCTCTTGGGACAAAGAAAAGGTGGAAGACGTCCAAAAGTGTCATGACAATAAGATGCAAACGAGACAATGGCAAGTTACATTGGGTTAATAGGACAAGGTGAAAACTGGCTCACAAATTGCGTTTATATTGAATTTTTTTACTTTCCTTGCTCAAGGAAAGTATTGAATTTGTGAAAAAAATCACATTTCGAGATTACTGAGTTTCTTAACGTTTTAGGTCTATCGGTTCATCGGTTTTCTGGCTCGGTAACTCTCGAACGAAACGAGATATCAATTTCAAATGTGGTACATAGATATTATCTAACAAGAGGATAAATCCTGTAGTTTTTGAACGATATCGATAAAGAGCGAAGGGGGTAAAGAGGCGGAGGATTGATAAATTTTATATGGTTTTATTAGTAATAGGTAACTTTTCTTGTTTTTTTTGTTGAAAAAATAAATAAATTTTATACTTTAATATTTTTAGTGAAGCATATAAGAAACTAGAGAGGTGTGGGAGGACATTCGAGTGGTTGATTTCTATATGTTTTGTTATGTGTCCTTTTTAGGGTTTTTGAAGTCTCTTTAATTGCTCTCAATTTTAACTCAGGAGGGAGCTGAAAGAGGCGAGGGTTGTTTATTATTATATCATTTAAACAGCGTTTTGAAATATTTACAGGTTTTTGGAACAATTTTTAAGGATGTTGCTTAGACCAAATTTTTAAGGGGTTAAAGGGGATAAAAGAGATTTTTTTTTTTATATCTGGTTTTATAGGTTTTTGTCAGGATTTTTGGAGCCGAGGAATCTGAAAATTAATTTATTTTTACATTATTTTCAATTTTCAATGAGGGTAGAGTGTGAAAGAGGTGAAATGGTCAAATATGGCCTAGTTTTAATAACATTCTGGGCTTTTTTCCAGGTTTTCGGTTGCAATAATGTACAAATTTTAAGTATGATTATTTATTTACTATAAATAATTATGCAACGTATAAGGAGCGAAGAAGGGAATTAAAGGGTAATTTCGTATGTATGTTGTTGTAGGTCTTTTTCTGGGTTCTTTGAGTCAAGAGGTCAAAAAATTACGTTATTGATTTCCTTATTTTCAGTATTTAAAGGAAAATAGGGCGAAAGATGTGGGGATCATTAAATATTGTATAGTTTCAATATTCTCTTCTTCTTCTTCTTTCCAGCCTGCTCTCATCCACTCCGGGATGTACGTCTCTTCCAAATTCAGAGCCATTCTGTCTCAATTTTTTCCTGCGATATTCTGGATTTCATATCGCCATCTTCTTTGAAGTCTTCCCACACTCCTCTTATTCTCATTTGGCGCCATACTGTAAGCTTGTAGGCCCATCTGTCGTTGTTCTCTCTCGCTACGTGGCCAGCAACTTTAGTTGAGCCGCTCTTTCCAGAGCATCCGTCAGCCGTGTTCTTCTCCGGATTTTTGTTTGTTTTGTTCTCCTTTCCTAACAGTATTTTTTGTCTGAGGTATATATATATTCGGATATGTTCTCTAATGGTCGATTTTCGATGGTAATCGTTATTTGCTTTGACTCATTTTCCTTGTCTTCCTCAGGTTCATTTCCAGTCCGAAGTTTCAATATTATGATAAGAATTTTTTCTAGCTTTTGGTTAGAATTTTATATAAAAATTTAGCTAATTATATACTATATAATAAAAGATATATGAGGTAGAAAGTTAGAAGGGTGGTTGCGAATATACCATATTATACTTTAGTTTGCTGTTTTATTATTTCCAATCTTAACAGAAATAGTATGTAGAACGAATTCAAGTCTACTTACAGAGTAATCTAAAAAAAATATTAAGTTGAATATATGACAAGTTTTAGAAATACAAACATTTAACTTGGCCGAAACTTACTTAGCTCTGGCACAGTAGGTAAATTATAGTTTGTACTTGTAGGTAGTGAAAAAGTTACCCTCGGCGATTTTTGCATTTCTTTACGTTTCAGTATTTTTAATTTTTTTTTTATGGGTCTAGCACACGCTGCAGGGAAGTCCCTAAAGCGCTCAGGGAGCGGCACGGGTGCGGAAAAAGCGATTCACGTTGTTCTTGAATCGCTGTAAATTGTACTCGGTGGGAAACACACCGCTGGGCAAATTATTCCAAAGGGATGATGTTCTCCATATAAAAGCTTGAAAAGTGTTGTACGCGGAGTAACAAGCTGAACCTCATACGGATGTGAAGCACTAGCGCGACATGTATTTCTAACATGCACCGCTTTGGGAGGAATTAAGCGGGCTACATCCTTCGAACACTTTCCATGAAAATACTTGTAGAACAGATTCAAGTCGCCAACTGTTCTTCGATGTTCCAGCGAATCAAGGCCGCCGGTCAGTTCCGGGTCTCCAATCAGACAAACAGCTCTTCTCTGAACCGAATCCAACAAATGCAGTGTATGTTTGGGAGCGGAGCCCCAAACATGGGAGCAGTATTCCATAGTTGGTCGAATTTGAGCTTTATAAAGAATTAATAGTTTTTGGGGAGTGTAAAGCTTTCTGATTCGAAATAATATTCCCAACCTTTGAGAAGCTCTCCTTGCTATGCCTGCAACATGTTCGTGCCAGGACATATTTACCCCCAAATTAACTCCCAATAAATTGAGTGACGATGCTAGGGGAATGGAGTGCCCCGACATAACTATGTCGGGTTCAGCAACATTAACTTTTTTAGAAAAAACTGCCGTCTGGGTTTTTGTAGCGTTAAATTCCACTTGGTTACTGTCACTCCAAGATAGAATTTCTTCCAGGTCTTTGTTACGTTGAACGACCTCCTGCTGTCTGCGGATATTCGCCTGAGCAGCTGATGTCCGAGCGTTCAAAGTGAATGAAGAGACAAGCGTACTGTCATCTGCAAAGCTGTAGATTGGATTCCCGGTCCTTTCCAGCAGGTCGTTAATGTAAATGAGAAAGAGAGTAGGAGACAGTATGGAGCCTTGGGGCACACCGGCGTTGAGGAGAACCCGGACTTCACGGAAAACATATTTTCCTATTTCTGTCGGTGTGTATATCTAACTGTCGGTCGTTCAGTCTGTCGATCTGTTGGTATCATAATTTGCAAGCAAAATGATGAGTATGATACTTGAAACATAGATGACCCCTAGAGTAAAAACTCGCTCAGACACGATATCGCTCAAAAGAGTTAGGGGAAGGTAGTGAGTGTCGGCATGTTGTATCGTTGCAATTCTATTATGGAAATTTACTTTTCGTTCACTTGAGAAAGTTAAATTCGCTGCGTAGTACTGCATGTTTGCAACGACAGTACTGGGCAAATCCCTTTACCTATTTTTTTAACATGAAATAGCAGGTGAATCTGTGGCGATGCATCGAATTGTATACATTATTGCTTCCACTCTATGTAAAAGCTAAAAAATTTTCTGGAACAAAGCAGCCTCATTTATACAATATATATTTAGAAATACAGTCTGTCAAGTAAGAACGGCCCACGATAATTCATTTTTGGTGGATGCAATTCAAGCGGTTCAAGAAAAACCCGGTAGAGGGCACCTTTGTCTACGACGCATTTTAGTAAAAGCATCAGTCGATTTGGAACTTTCGTCGAAATCACGTAAAATCCAAAATGAGTTCCTTGTTTGCCCGTCGATTCGATGCAGTCTTTCTTTGTTACCATCCAAAGGGGCCTAAAATGACACATTCTGCGGCCGCTAAATATATTAATAAGCCGGTATCGTTTGTGAAGAAGTGGGTAAATAATTTTAACGACGAAAAATGTCGATGACTTGCCAAAAAGTGGCTCGGTAGGCAAAGTCACTCCGAAAGTCGAGAAACAAATCGTATCTTTGTTTTCATGAGACCCGAAATTGACGCTGCGTTAAGGAGTGGCAAAATTAAGAAAATTGAGTTTGAATGTATTCCATGAGACCATTGGACAACATCTTCGTACTCATGATGTCAAATTCCGAAGCATGTTGAAGAAATCTTTACTGGGCGAAAATCACGTCGCGAGGCGGCTGGCTTGGTCCCACTATAAGATACTAGAGTGGCCCTCACAATTGTCCGACGCCAACCGTATTGAAAATGTTTGGTCCTTTGTGAAGAGAAAGCTTAGAGGAAGGACTCTGAGGACTTTGACTCAGTTGTCTCGCGAGATTCGAAAAATTTGAAGATTATTGCTGCGAGTGCGCAGAAAATCTCGTCGACTGCTTCCCTCGAAGATTATCATTATCAGCCTCTATTCGTCCACATCTGTACATAGGCCTCCCCAAGGCTTTTCCATCTTCTCCTGTCCTGAGCGGCAGCTATCCAATTCGTGTTAATTCTTTATATGTCGTCAGTCCATCTAGTTGGCGGTCGACCTCGGCTTCGTTTATCCGCTCTTGGCCGCCATTCCAGGATTTTTCTAGTCCATCTGTTATCCTTTGATCTCGCGATATGTCCCGTCCATCTCCATTTTGCTCTAGCTACTCTCTCCAGGACATCCTCTACACCCGTTCTCTTACGAATGTCCTTACTTCTTACTCTGTCTCCAAGGCTTCATACCAAGTATTGCATGTTCCATCTTACGTTGTGTTTTTTGTAGTTTACCTGCCGATGTTTTGATCAGGGTTAGAGTCTCTAAACCATAGGTGAGGACAGGCAGGACACACATATTAAAAGCTTTCCTTTTCAAAGTGATTGAGAATTCATTTTTGAAAACATCGCGAAGTTTGCCGTATTCTGCTCATCCCAATGTTATTCTTCTGGGCAGTTCCGCTGTGTGGTTATCTCTTCCAATCCTCACCTCGTGGCCCAGATAGATATAACTTTGCACCATCTGTATCTCCTGACCATCTATGTGCAAGGGTTGACTGAAAACTAAGTTGGTCATCATTTTAGTCTTTTCAAAGTTGATCTTTAATCCGGCTTTTTGTGTTGCATTCTGCAGTTCTTGGGTCATAATCTCAGCTTCCCGCAAGTTGTCCGTTATGAGTACAATATCATCCGCAAACCTGAGATTGCTAAGATATGATGTCTCTATTTTCCCAATCTAGACTCTTAAATGCATACTCGAAACCAGTAACAAATAATTTTGGTGACAGTGTCACCCTGTCTGACACCCCTTTTTAGTTTGATCTTTTTTGTAGGGAAATGGAGATTGATCGTTGTCCTGGCATTTCTGTATATATTTTTTACTATGTCTGCGTATTGGTGATCTGTTCGGCATTCATTTAAATACCTCATACCTCGACCGTAGCGAACGCCTTATGGAAATCAACAAAGACTAGTACCAAAGGTCTATTATATTCGACAGACTTTCAATTACAGGCTCGGAATCCGGCCTGTTCTCTCGGTTGATATAGTTCAAATTTTGATTCCAGTCTATTTGTTAAGATTCTGGTGTATATTTTGTATACGTGGTCAAGTAAACTAATTGGTCTATAGTTTTCTATGTTTGTCTTGTCTCCTTTTTTATGTATCAATATCGTGAGAGAATTGTTCCACAGATTTGAAATATTTTGGCTATATAGGCATAGATTGAAGAGTTCTAAGATTTTATCTCTCAGTATTGGTCCTCCAAGTTTTATAGCCTCTGTTACTACTCCATCCTCTCCAGGAGTTCTATTATTCTTCATTTGATTAAGTGCGTGATGAAGTTCGTCGCCGGAAATATCAGGTGTATGTTCAGAGCCCTGGTTTTGTACCTTTTGTTATACCTCTTCTCTTATTTCGTCTGTTTGAGATTTATATAGGGTTGTGTAGAACTCTTCTACGATGCGCAATAGTATATCTCTGTTCGTCATCAAGTTGCAATTTTTGTCCTTTAGTTGAGATATTTGTCTTTTGCCATGTGTAATTTTTCTTCTCATGACTTTCATACTTTTATTTTCTTCGATAGTTCGTGTTATTTGTTCATTTTTGTACTTTCGTATGTCTCTTCTAATAGCTTTTGATATCTCCTTATTGTATGTTCTTATTTCCTGTGGTTCTGTTTTTGGATCGCTCATTTTTAGTCTTCTTTCTTCCATTTTTGTTCTTGTTTCTTGGCTAATTTTTTGTTCTTTTTTATGTTTTGGACAAAATCTGTTTTGTGCTTGTTTAATTGTTTCTACCATATCGTTGTTTAAGTCATTTAAGTTAGTTGGTGCTTGTTTGTTCTGTAGAATGTTGTCAATGTGTTGTCCAAGTGCTATCTCGTCAATTGGTTTCGTCCAAGTTTTGGTCTTTTCCTTAATAGTTCTATGCCTTTCTAGATATGTGGATATTTTAATATTAACTCTAACTAATCTGTGGCCACTCGATGTCGTGAATCTGTTAAGGACTCTCACAACTTTAAATATATATTTTTTTGTTGGTAATAAAGTAGTCTATTTCAATTAAGGTGTTCCCATCGGGGCTTCTCCTCGTCCACCTCCTGTGGGCCTTTTTTTGGAAGAAGCTATTCATCAGAAAAAGGTTATTTTCTAGAAGGAAGATTAGCAATGTTTCACCTCTTTCATTTCTACCTGGACTACCAAAATTTCCGAGGGCTATTTCTGATGGGTCCACTCTTACTCCGACTTTAGCGCTGAAGTCGTCGCATATGATTGTAAAATGTGCCGGATTCTCTTTAATGGCATTTGATAGATCTTCATAGAAGATATCTACTTCGTCGTCGCAATGTGTTGATGTCGGTGCAGATGTCAGTATGAGTTTCAAGGTATATCTAGGGTTTAGTTGTAGATTTATTGATATTACTCGAAGATGCCAGGCGATTATTGATGCAGGAGGCAATTGGTCAATGTACTAAGGTAATTGCACTGTTGTTAACACACCAAAGAAAACACTGATGGTAAAAAATATTTTCGAAACACATTTTTTTCGAGAATACGAGCATGCACATGCTTATTTGATAGACTGTACAGGGTGGTCCAAATTGGACACTTTTAAAGGTAAACCCCTTTATCTAAAGGAGATAGAGAAAACTGATGTCGGTGTCTGAGGCTCAATTTTTAGGATAAACTCAATAGTGAAATCCGCATATCGATATCTAGTACCGTTTCAGATATACAAGGTGTTTTTAAAAAATCTGCATTTTGGAAAAATGTTTGTAATTCTTTTTCTATTGAAAATTTTTGATTTCTGTAAAAACATTCTCGAAGCACTTTTTTACGCGGATTTTAACAGTGTAAGTTACATTTTTTTACAACTAATATTTTAATAGTTATTAACGCAAAAATATATTTTTTAAATGAAATACCCTGTATATTTTTCCTTATCCGAATAGAGCTTTAAATTATCATTCTAAAAATATAGCACACTTTATATTTTGCTTAAATCTACTTCAAAATATATAGGTTTTCAGTTTTAAATGCACATTTTGTGAAGTAGGCTTTGGACGGAGCGGCCATATGGTTTAATTCAAATTTTACTTCAGGATCAGTTATTGAATTGTCAAATAAATCGCAATGTTGTTTGGAAATTACGAAAAATGGAATATGATAGTGTGTTTCATACAAACTGGAAAAAATTCGGAAGCGGCAAGTAATTTGTACCACGAACGGTATCCAGAGAGGCGTCAACCCTTCAAGGATATATTCGCTCGATTGCGACATAACCTAGTTAATAGTGGCCAGTTTGAAAAGAAACGACCCAAAAATTATGCATCAAACAAGGATAAGTAGTTAGAAGAAACGGTATATTTAGGAACTATCTGAAATAATCCCAACACTTTAACCACTGGACTACCAAGAACTAACGTAACTTGTACTTTGAAGAAGCACATATTCAGGCCATATAGGACAAGAAAAGTTCATCACCTAAGAGACGGAGATTTTCAACTGCGTATGGATTTTTGCCAATGGTTTCTGGAGAATTGTAACCATGTTCCGAATTTTTCATTAAATTGCATTTGGACAGACGAAGCTTTTGTAAGCAATGCAGGTATTTTTAACAGTTACAATTCTTATACGTGGGCACAAGAAAATCCTCATTCAGTTGTGGAGGAAAGAAATCAAGACGGATTTGGATTTAATGTTTGGGCAGGAATTTTTAGAGGCAGGGTTATAGGTCCATTTATTTACGAAGGAACACTTACCTCTCAGAAAGGTTTAGAAATTTTAAGGCAGCAAATACAACCTCTTGTTGATGAACTGCTGTTAATGGACCTTAGAAATATATTTTTTCAACACGACGGGGCACCCCTCATAACGCTGCAGTTATCAGTAATTTTTTATCGCCCAATTTCAATAATAACTGGGTAGCCAACCAAGATCCGAAGCGTTGGCCGGCAAGGTCACCGGATTTAACACCCATGGACCACTATCTCTGGGGAAGATTAAAAGACCTAATTTTTAAATTCCCGACAAACATCAGGCAAGAGTTAAAAGTCGCAGTGATACAAAGTTCTGCAGCTCTCACTCCTCTTGAACTAGAAGGTAAGAAGTATCCAGAAAAGGTGCCGCCTATGCGTAAATGAAACTGGTCGACATTTCAAACATTTCTAAGAGAAAATTGTTTTGTTTTAATTTGTTCTCCTCCGAATAAATTGTTTTATTGTTGTTTTGTTTTATTTTCTACATAGTCTAAAGTACTATAGCATTTAGTTAATTTCATGGTGGTTATGACTCTTAGAGTTACTTCTGGGATTTTTTTTTTACGATTTGACTGCTGTCGGTAAACAATTGATATTGCCGCTCCGTCCAAAGCCTACTTCGCAAAATGTGCATTTAAAAGTCACGTAAAACCTGAAAATCTTTATATTTTAAATTAGATTTAAGCAAAATATAAAGTGTGCTATATTTTAAGAATGGTGATTTAAAGCTCTATTCGGATAAGGAAAAATATACAGGGTATCCCATTTAAAAAATATATTTTTGCGTTAATACCTATTAAAATATTAGTTGTAAAAAAATGTAAATTACACTGTTGGAATCCACATGAGAAAGTGCTCTGAGAATGTTTTTATAGAAATCAAAAATTTTTAATAGGAAAAGAAATACAAACATTTTTCCAAAATGCAGATTTTTTAAAAACACCCCGTATATCTGAAACGGTACTAGATATCGACATGCGGTTTTCACTATTGAGTTTATCATAAAAATGGAGCCTAAGACACCGACATCAGTTTTCGTCTATCTCCTTTAGATAAAGGGGTATACCTTTGAAAGTGTCCAATTTGGACCACCCTGTATAACAACTTTCAATTGTGAATTTTTAAAAAGCGGATATTATGGTAAATAAATTAGAACATAATACAATATTAGGTTTGCTTAACTTTTAAATCAAGGAAGACTTTAGTTTAATTATTTCCAAATATATGTGTTTTTAACACGAATTACCCGAAGCGTTAAATTACCAAACTTAACGACCCACCGCTAAAGTTAAACAAACAAATTCAATTCAAAAAACACGTCCCATTCTTTACAAATTACCATACAAAGAAACGTAGCTTACGCATTAAAAGTTTCTCAGCGTGACTGCTTCATTAGAAATTTATAATCTAAAGTATTTCAAAGCGCCTTAGGCGAGAAATGTCCCACTGGAATCGCCGAATTTCCTACTGCTTTCTTTTGCCAACTTAAAAATCTTTTAATTGAAAAACAATACTGACGACATAGCAAAAATCCGTGCTCATCCATGCGATAAGATCATAAAGACGTGTTCACAAGAGCGTAAATTAATTCCTTTTCTGTCGTTTTTGTTTGTTTTACCGCAACACACCTTCCACCAATAATCTTAACACAATAAAAACCAAAGCGGGCTCGCAGCAACACTTGACAGCTGGTGATGTTTATTTGTTTTGGGGGCAATATATTCATTTGTCGGGTTAAAGCCACCTAGACTTCAACGAGCTTTTAATTAATGAAAAGTGTGCTGTGATTCCGTTGGAACGACAAAAAGGAACTTCTCCGCCTACGGGCACCCGTTAAAATTTTAGATTTTTGGAGGCGGAGAAGTTACGGTTTAAGCAGATGCAAGCTCAAGCTTGGTGAGTTTTTGTTGTTATAAATGAGCTTTATGCTACGCATTCACGTTTTATATGTCTATTATATACGTATGGTGAACGAATATTGGCCTTGTGGTACTGAAATGTGTTAAAAATGGCTTAAAAAATTCTGTTAGTATTTTGGAATATTTTTTATCTAGTAAAGGAATGTTATGCATTGTGACCTGATTTAGCAGATTTTCAACACTTTTAGAGATAAAATAAAGGTCCAAGTGTAAGTCAGACTTGCGTAATTAGTGGTTCGTACGTTGATTGCTTTTCAAATAAAAATTTTTGTTATGGAGGTATAAAATGACTTCACAAAACACACCCCAAATGAGTTTTCAACAAAGTTTTTTTCCGATCTTTTTTGAAAACTGATGACCTGAAAATTTTTGTTTTTTTAAAATACCAGATAAATTATAAAGGTAATGCACTCGTGACACCTGTCGTTCAATAATACCAAGAAAAATGTGTGCAAGTATTACGATATATATTTGTTTGGACGAAAAAGAATTTCGTGTGGTGATTAAACATTACTTTATGAAAGGCAAAACGCCTCAGGAGACTAAAGGCAAGCTTGATAAACATTATGGTGACTCTGTACCTTCGATTAGAACAGTTTATAAGTGGTTTCAAAATTTTCGGACTGGCCATATGGGCACAAGTGACGCTGAACGTTCTGGACGGCCTGTGGAGGTTACGACTCCAGAAATCATTGATCAAATCCATGATATGGTGATGGATGACAGAAGAGTTAAGGTGCGTGAGATTGCTAGTGCTGTGGGCATCTCGACTGAACGGGTACCTAATATTTTGCATAAACATTTGGACATGAGAAAGCTATCCGCAAGATGGGTGCCGCGATTGCTCACGCTTGACCAAAAAAACGGAATCGTGTGAAGTGTTGCAAGGATGGTTTGCAGCTGTTCCAAAAGAATCCGGAGGACTTTAAGCGTCGTTTCGTCACTGTGGATGAAACATGGATACGTTACTATACTCCTGAGACCAAACAACAATCTAAACAATGGGTTACCAAGGGGGAATCTGCACCAAAAAAGGCGAAGACCGTTCCTTCGGCCGGAAAGGTTATGGCGACTGTCTTTTGGGATTCGCAAGGGATAATCCTCATCGACTATCTGAAAAAGGGTAAAACTATTACAGGTGAATATTATTCATCGTTATTGGACCGTTTGAAAACCGAGCTGCAAGAAAAACGCCCGCGATTGGCCCACAAGAAAGTCCTTTTCCATCACGACAACGCACCAGCACACACCTCAGCAGTTGTGGTCGCAAAATTAATGGAAATAGGATTCCAACTCGTTTCACATCCCCCCTCTTCTCCAGACTTGGCTCCCTCGGACTATTATTTGTTCCCCAATTTGAAGAAATGGCTGGCGGGACAAAGATTTTATTCAAACGAGGAGGTGATTGCAGACACTAATGGATATTTTGCAGACTTGGACAAATCCTATTATTCGGAAGGGATCAACAAACTAGAACATCGTTGGACGAAGTGTATAAGCCTAAAAGGAGACTATGTCGAAAAATAAAAAAGGTTTACCCCAAACACATAAGTAGTTTTTATTTTTGCACGGAATTTTCAAACCAGCCTCGTACATATTCGTTGTATTACATCTGTCACTTTTGACCTTCTTCGTATCTCGATAATAGGAATTCGATCTTGGGGTCTAATATTTAGTATTCTTCTCTCCATTGCTCTTTGAGTTACCTGGAGGTTATTTATTATACTTCGACGAGGCTGGTTTAAAAAGTCCGTGCAAAGTCCGAGAGATGGCACCACCGGCGCGTATCGAGGTCATGTTTAAGTAGTAGCATCTCTTGAATGAACGCACACCAAGTTTCAGCCATATTGGTCTATTTCTTTGTGTTTGGCATTCGTGTGAATCAAGGAAGTCGAGTGATTTTCAAGAAATGGACGAAAAAGAATTTCGTGTGGTGATTAAACATTACTTTATGAAAGGCAAAACGCCTCAGGAGACTAAAGAGAAGCTTGATAAACATTATGGTGACTCTGCACCTTCGATTAGAACAGTTTATAAGTGGTTTCAAAATTTTCAGACTGGCCATATGGGCACAAGTGACGCTGAACGTTCTGGACGGCCTGTGGAGGTTACGACTCCAGAAATCATTGATCAAATCCATGATATGGTGATGGATGACAGAAGAGTTAAGGTGCGTGAGATTGCTAGTGCTGTGGGCATCTCGACTGAACGGGTACATAATATTTTGCATAAACATTTGGACATGAGAAAGCTATCCGCAAGATGGGTGCCGCGATTGCTCACGCTTGACCAAAAACGGAATCGTGTGAAGTGTTGCAAGGATGGTTTGCAGCTGGTCAGCCGGAGGACTTTAAGCGTCGTTTCGTCACTGTGGATGAAACATGGATACATTACTATACTCCTGAGACCAAACAACAATCTAAACAATGGGTTACCAAGGGGGAATCTGCACCAAAAAAGGCGAAGACCGTTCCTTCGGCCGGAAAGGTTATGGCGACTGTCTTTTTGGATTCGCAAGGGATAATCCTCATCGACTATCTGGAAAAGGGTAGAAATATTACAGGTGAATATTATTCATCGTTATTTGACCGTTTGAAAACCGCTGCAAGAAAAACGCCCGCGATTGGCCCACAAGAAAGTCCTTTTCTATCACGACAACGCACCAGCACACACCTCAGCAGTTGTGGTCGCAAAATTAATGGAAATAGGATTCCAACTCGTTTCACATCCCCCCTATTCTCCAGACTTGGCTCCCTCGTACTACTATTTGTTCCCCAATTTGAAGAAATGGCTGGCAGGACAAAGATTTTATTCAAACGAGGAGGTGATTGCAGACACTAATGGATACTTTGCAGACTTGGACAAATCCTATTATTCGGAAGGGATCAACAAATTAGAACATCGTTGGACGAAGTGTATAAGCCTAAAAGGAGACTATGTCGAAAAATAAAAAGGTTTACCCTAAACACATAAGTAGTTTTTATTTTTGCACGGACTTTTCAAACCAGCCTCGTATTTAAAGCCCACGTTTCAGTGCCCTATGTTAACACAGGCAGTACATATTGATTGAACACGTGACACTATATTCATTTGCTTTTTCTACTAATAATCTAATTGTTTGAAGATGGTCCAAAGTGTTGTATCCCCGCTTAACTATATGTTATGATTCTAGTGAGGATTTTGTATAGTACCGATAACAGGTTGATGGGTCTGTAATTCTCTACTTTAAATTTGTTTCCCTTTTTAAAAATAAGCACAATCAAGGCGTTTACCCAAGGTGTTGGTATTTTACTTTCTATTAGGCACCTGTTAAATAAAGCTTGAAGAGATTGTGTCGATACTCCTCCATACTTTATCATTTCTAGCGTTATTTCATCGTCTCCTGGTTCTTTGTGGTTGTGTATATGTTGTCGGGCGTTCATTATTTAATCCATTGTTACATCAGGAATTTCTTCAGATCCTACATTTCTCACTATCACTCTATTTCCTTCTTCTTTTCCAGGCGGTGGCGAAATTTTCGTGTCATATAGTGTTTGATAATATTTCTCTGTAGCTTCCTTTATCTTTTTGTTTTGTGCAATCTCTTGGTTATCTTTATTTATAAGTTTTATTATTTGATGTCTCCCTTCATTCATTTGTTTGTTTAGATGTTTCAAACTCTGTCCCCCTTTCAAAATTTTTTCCATTTTCAAGTTTCTATACTGTCTGACGTCAGAGAGGACTTTTTCTTTATTTTTTTGTCTATTTGTGCCAATACGAATCTGCCATTTGTAGGAACATTTCTTAATAGTCTTCTTTGTTTCATAAGATTTTGTGCCTTTTTACTTAATTTTTGTGTTTTTTCTTTTTTCGATGTTGCTATTTGTTTTGTAGTCATGAGTAGGCTGTTGGTTATTTAAGAGTTTAGTTCATCAAGTTCTGTTTGGTAGTTTATCTATTTTATATGATTTTCCAATGCTTGTCGATATTCGTATGTGTTTTACTTTATTATTTCTGTTGTGTCAATATTAGTGCCAAACTTCAACATTCTATGTCAAATAGTTTTGGAGAAAATCGGTTGTGACAGACGGATAGACACCGAAGTGACCTTATAAGTGTTCCCTACGGAATACTAAAACTCAAAGGAGAATCGATTTAGTTCAAATACCAAAAACGTACAGATATGAGATATCCATATAAAAAGTATCTAAGCACAGCTAATATATACTGGGACATCAAATATCTAGAAAAACGATAAACGCTACTCCAAACTAACTAAGATATTTAAAAAATTGGCATATATTTGGGGTTCATCTAGTCATAAGTCAACTTTGTGTTACTAAAATTTTTAACAAAGCCCTATGTTTTTTCTTTTTCTAACCTGCAGGTATTGAAATAAATAGGGAATATTACAATACTACTTGGACATCAATAATAAGTCTTTATTGTCATAAGAATTACTGAAAGAAACTTAATTAAAAAGCTTATTATTGCAAGCTGGATAAACAAAATTATTTATTTGAGCAAAACTAATTGCAAGTAATTGGAGTCTGAGTAATCTAAAATCAACGCAACAAAAACCATTATATTCTCTAAAAATGACGACTGCGGTTGTAATTCCGTGAAAATAACGGCTGAATGACTGAAGCAGCACAACAGCCGTTAACTAGGAGCTATATATGGAGATACACAAAATTTTGATTGGTATAACCAGGGTTTGTTGGTTAGTTTAGGTTAGTTTCAGCAGGATGGGGTTATGTTACATACTCAATTTAATTAGTAACCAGTAAACCAAAATCGGTTAATAAATCAAAAAAAAAACACTAATTCTGTACAAAACTCAAATTCGACCAACGATAGAATACTGCTCCCATGTTTGGGGCTCTGCTCCCAAACATACACGGGATTTGTTGGATTCTATTCAGAAGAGAGCTGTTCGCCTGATTGGAGACCCAGAACTTACCACCGATCTTGATTCCTTGGAACATGGAAGAACGGTTGGCGACGTGAGTCTATTCTACAAGTATTTTTGTGAAAAGTGTTCGATAGATATAGTCTGCTTAATTCCTCTCAAAGCGGTGCATGCTAAGAGCCATTGCCATATACGTCACGCCAATACTTCACATCCGTTTCAGCTCGTTATTCCTCGTATAACCCTTTTAAAGCAGTATTTTGTATGGAGAATCTCAACACTTTGGAATGATTTGTCCAGGACTGTGTTTCCCACCGAGTACGATTTACAGCGATTCAAGACCAACGTGAATCGTTTTTTTCCACTTACGCATCGCTTCTGTAGCGCTTTAGAGATTTCCTGCAGCACGTGTGCTGTGCCCGTAGATAAAATAAATCTTTGCTAGTCATTCGAGAAATTTTACCTAATAATTTTATTTCCAGAGGCAGTAACTTAAGTGTCCTTCACGTAATAGTATGAGGGTGGAGAGAGGGTGGTGGAATGAGAGAATTCCATCGGAACCCTTCATTCCAGAGGAGTTCAGTTTTTAAGAGAAGCCCTAATTTATTATTTATTCCTTAATGAGAAAGAGAGTAGGAGACAGTATGGGGCCTTGAGGGAACATCGGCGTTGATAGTGAAGCTGGATAGAAAGAAATCCGTCTACTGCCACTCATAATGGAGGAAACACGAGAGCCATAAACAGAACCTGTCAGGCATACAATAAAAGTATAGCTTAGCCAACAATCCATTATGTCAAACACAGTCGAATGCCTTGGATATATCAAGTGCGACCGCACGAGATTCTCCAAAATGTTCAAATGCGTTGTTCCAAAAATGTGCTACATAATTTAGAAAATCTCCTGTTGATCTTTGCTAACGAAAGCGATATTGATGGCTGCTAATCGTATTAAATCCATCTAGATATTTTAGACGATGCTGATTAATAGTATTTTCTATAACTTTCGATATTATTGAAAGCAGTGGTCGATAGTTCTTTGCCTTTTTTACGTATCGGCTGAACTGTAGCGCATTTTCAGCGGAACGGAAATATTCTCTTTCTGATTCCGATTAAAAAGTCTACAGAAAATTGGTTATTGGTGCGCATTTTTTGAGTATGATGTCACCTATTATTTTTTGATGTCTAGCTTCATTAAAATACGTTTTATGTTACGCTGCCTAAAGAAAATATCTGGCATCCTTCACTTCTTCTTCTTCTTTTCAGCCTGCTTTCACCCACTCCTGGATGTAGGCCTCTTCCAAATCTTTCCACCTTTCCCTGTCCAGGGCCGTGCTGTTCCAACTTTTTTCCTGCAATATTCTGGATGTCGTCTCGCCACCTTCTCTGGAGTCTTCCCACACTCCTCTTACTTTTCCTCGAGCGCCATACTATAAGCTTGTAGGCCCATCTGTCGTTGTTCTCTTTCGCAACGTGGCCAGCCCATCTCCACTTTAATTGAGCCGCTCTTTCCAGAGTATCCGTCAGCAGTGTTTTTCTCCGGATTTTCTCATTTGGGAATCTATCTCTCAAATTCACTCCAAGCATAGTTCTCTCCATTGCACGCTGCACCACTCGAAGTCTGTTCATCGACTTACGTGTTTAGCGACATCGTTTCAAGACGGTACGTGAGAACTGGCAGTACACATACTTGTACGTTTTCCTTTTGAGGTTTACAAGGATATCTCGTGATCGGAAAATAAACTCGAGTTTACCAAAAGCTGCCCAACCAAGACCCATTCTTCGAGAAATTTCTGTTGTTTGGTTCTCCTTTCCTAGGTATTTTTTGTCAGAGGTATATTCGGATATGTTCCCTAATGGCCGATTTTCGATGGTAATCGTTATTTACTCTGGACTCATTATTTTTGTCTTGCTCAGGTTCATTTCCAGTCCGACCCGTGACGATGCATGATACAGTTCTCTCAACATAGTTGTTAATTCGTTGGGTGTAGTACCGATCTTTCAATAGACGAAGGGAATACAGGGGGCGGCGCTTACATCCGGACCAATTTAAATTTGAATTTTCCTCTATATAGTAGGTCCGCTATAGATCGTTGTTGACGTTCGTGAAAGCCACATACTTCTAGTAAACAGCCATAACCTCGAAACAACCGAGTCGTTGAGAACAAGTGCCGAGTACAACCGAAGAGTTGGTCTAAAGAGTTCTGGCCCCCCAATATCCCGAATTTGAACCTCCTCGACTACTATGTTCGGAGTGTAATCGACAGAGTTACTAATAAGTCCAGACACCCTAATGTGGCATCTTTACGCACCGCTATCGCAGCAGAATTTGCCAATATGGACAGCCCTGCTTTAAAGAGAGCGTGCGAGTACTTCAGGACAAGGATTGAGGCAGTCATTGCGGGCGGCGGAGGGAGGTTACATCGAATAATTCCATTCTGGATAGGTTACACAACTGATATGCAAAAGGATTTTTTTTTCATTTTAATTTTTTGACCAATAAAATTTTCTTTTAAAAAAATATTTAATTTGTCCGGATTTAAGCGGCGCAACCTGTATATAATGGATATTTTTAAGGCAGTTAATTAGCAATTTCTTAACTATACTTTTCTTCTTCATTAATTAAGTAATTAATTTATTTACTTTCACTATATTGTTTTAATTAAAAGTGATAATATTGTTAAGAAAAAAAGATACAAATTTCTTCCTCAGATAAATAGCGCAAAGTTTAATTATTTCATCTTCCCCCTTAGAAAGACACGTCGTCGTCGCATCATCACCTATTACGTAATCTCTGACTAAATCAGTGATTTCAAGTCAAACAAAATTAAAATCCATGAGACGTCGACTTTGATCTGCCCGAGGCGATCGGGCACCGCACGCGTCTAAACGACGCCTGATTCACAACGAACAGCGTCGGGGTGGAATTTTCAATGCGATTGCCGCTTTGTGAGTCCCTGTATTAAAGCGGTAGTTCGCATTTATTATACCGGGATTTAAAATTAACATTTATTGTGTCAGCTCACTTTCAACTGCAAATTTGCCTTATTTTAGATGAGGATAACAGGAGAGTTTCATGGGAAAATTACAATTTCTTTCCGAATTTACATTCTGTGTGTAAAAAAATATTGAGAAAGTCTGAACTTAATAATAATTTGTGCGTTTTTTTAAAATTGCCCAGTTATCTTGTACAGACAGTATCCATTATTTTAATATTTATATACTTACTAGCCGGCCCGCGGCTCCGCTCGCTTGGACTTGATTCACCACTATCGTCACTGCTTATTCCTTATGTTACCCAACGTAATAAAATATCTCCCATTATTTCCCCTTATCTCTCAATATTTCTCCTTATCTCTCATTATCTCTGCATAATTTCCATTATCTAGTCTTATCTCTGCTCATCTCCCATTATTTCTCCTTATCTCCCATTATCTCACCTTATCTCCCATTATCTGGGCTTATCTCAACTTACCTCTCAATATTTCTCTCCCATTATCTAGACTTATGTCTGCTTATCAAGAAGCTGGGCCAATTATCCTATACAGGATAGTACCCATTAAAGGAGATAGAAGAAGAAGAATCTCTGCTTATCTCCCATTATGTCTCCTTATCTTCCATTATTTATATTTATCTCCCATTATCTCACCTTATCTCCCATTATCTAGGCTTATATCGAATTATATAGAACATACGTATAAATTTATAAAAACACGTAAATCGGATAAGTGTTTCTCAAGTGATAAGCGCACTAACGGACAGACAGACAGGCAGAGAGACAGGCAGACAGGGAGCTGTTGCATTTTATATATATTCTAGACAGAAGATTATAGATAACCTGGCCAGAGAACAAATGTATGAATTAAAAAAAAAAAACACGTAAATCGGATAAGTGGTTCTCGAGTGATAAGCGCACTAATGGACAGACATACAGACAGAGAAACGTTGCATTTTATATATATTACATTCTTTGCTACATGATATTGTTCCATATGTAATGCTTTAGGCAGTGTATTGCAAGAGAACGCGCTAGCGGCAAACTTTTTTCCGACTTGATTCACTATTATCGTGACTGCTTATTCCTTATGTCACCTAACGTAATAAAATATATCCTATAACTTGGCCAGAGAACATATGTATGTTTAACAAAAAAGCACGTAAATCGGATAAGTGGTTCTCCAGTGATAAGCGCACTAACGGACAGACAGACAGAGATACCTTGCATTTTATATATATTATAGATATCCTTTGCTACATGATATTGTTCCATATTTAATGGTTTAGCATATTTAAAAAAAAAGCACGTAAATCGGATAAGTGGTTCTCCAGTGATAAGCAAACAAACGGACAAACAGACAGAGATACGTTGCATTTTATATATATTATAGATGCAATAAAATATATATCTATAACCTGGTCAGAGAACGTATGTATGAATTTAAAAAATCACGTAAATCGGATAAGTGGATCTCGAGGGATAAGCGCACTAACGGACAGAGAGACAAACAGAGAGACGTTGCATTTTATATATATTATAGATATAGATTATTATTATTATTATATAACCTGGCCAAAGAATATATGTATGAATTTAAAAAAAAGACACATAAATCGGATAAGTGGTTTTCGCGTGATAAACGCACTAATGGACAGACAGAGAGACATTGCATTTTATATATATTATAGATTATAGATTGTAGATATTCTCTGCTACATAATATTGTTCCATATTTAATGGTTTAGGCTGTGTAGTGCAAGGGAACGCGCTAGCGGCAAACTTTTTTCCGACTTCATTCACTATTTTACGTCACTACTCATTCCTTATGCTACCTATCGTAATAAAATATAGCCTATAACCTGGCCAGAGAACCTATGTATGTTTAAAAAAAAAGTACGTAAATCGAATAAGTGGTTCTCCAGTGATAAGCGCACTAACGGACAGACAGACAGACAGAGAGACGTTGCATTTTATATATATTTTAGATTACTAATTAAGGAAAGAAATGCTTTAAAACGTATGTGACAATCAATCCGTACTGTGAGACGCCTTAGGATAGCGAAGAGTCGAACGTCCCAAAAATTGCAAAAGTGAACATTCAAGAAGTGAAACTGAAATCGTCAATTAGTTTGAGGATGAACTGGGGACTCTAAAGTTAATTGTGTACAGTGACATTCTGCATATCAAGAATCTTAGTTTTTTTATGTTAACAAAAATTTGACAGATTGTAATCCCAAATAGGATCTTTTTAAATGATACCCTCTACATAAAAGCACACTGTCAAATAACATTTTCCAATCCGTTTAAAAATATTCATATAACACTTAAAGTCCGTTTTTTTGAAGTTGATAGGACACAGTATGTGTGTTAAACATTAAAATGTCATAAACCATAAGCGACCGAAATTTCTCTACCAATTATTTGCATTTTTAGTTTTAATCACCTTTATTTTTTAACTCTATATAACAGTGCGACCTTCTTCTAAAGAATATTTTATTACATGCTTTCTAAACTTTATAGTAAGCCATATAAATCAACGCATTTTAAAGTTTATTTTAATGAGTAAATGATGAAACTAAAAATCTTATTTGTATGATAAAGGCCTAAACGAGTACAATTAACAATTCTTAAAAACTAGAAATCTACATTGTTATAAAGCTTAATGATAATAGGTACAATAAAATTATTTAGGATTTTAACTGTTATTGGAATATAATTAATCAAAGTACTTATCGGTAGGTAGGTGCCTAAGTACCTAAGTATGCAATAAAAATATTCCGTGTAAGTATAAAAATAAAGCAAAACCTATAATATGCTTAGTTCAAATCAGAACAGCGATGGCTTCAACTTTCACTTTGCCCCAGTCAGACTTCGCGGAGTCTGTAAATCTGCATTTTCTCTGCGAGAAAAAATAACGATACTTAACATCTACGATGCCCTAGTGCATCAACAGCCAACAAGCCAAGTCCGTGAAATTGTGGAAACCTGTGCCAACATAACGGGAGTTGGATCAGCAGCTATTTATAGATTTCTAAACGAAAGAAAACGCGGTCCTTGCAACAAACCTCAGAATTACAAAGGAAAGGAGCCCCTAGAGGTCGATGAAGACTTTAAAAACGCAATAAGGAGAGAAGTACACCGTTTTTTTTTATTAAGAAACAAATATCTACACTACACAAAGTTTGCATGGAATCAGAGAAGACTAGGACTTACCAGATTAAAAAAATGGATATTATGGAAAATCCTTCATAACCTGAATTTTCGTTGGGAAAAACACAATAGAAAATCTCTTCTTATCGATAAAACAGAAATAATTTGTTGGAGAAACGAATATCTACGAGCGATCAGAATATTTCGAGTAGAAGAAAGAAATATTTTTTATTAGATGAGACTTTGGTTAATGAGGGACACACAATGAAAAAAATTCATCAATGACAAAAACATTATGAGTGCCAAACAAGGTTTTATGGAAGGTTGGTCAACTTGATTACAACCCCACCTAAGGATTACCATGAGGAGATGGCCGATGTTTTTGAGGAGTACTTCCAACAAATTAAATGATTGAATGTAAACCAGCAGAATCAGTTATAGTATTAGACAATGACCCATACCATTCTCGATTATTAGAACGACTCCCGATAAATTCATGGAAGAAAGCGAATATTCTTCAATGGATAAGAGACAAAAATCTCGAACATAAAGATGGTATATTAAAAGCGGAACTTCTCAAAATTGCGAAACAAAATAAGGCACAGTTCAAGAAATATGCATTCGATGAGATGGCAAAGGAACGAAATATCACAGTGCTTAGATTGAATCCATATCATTGCGAATTGAATCCCATAGAGCTAATTTGGGCACAAATGAAAGGTTTCGTTGCAAGGGAAAACACCATGTTCAAACTTCAAGGCGTAAGGCAATTATTATTCGCCGAAATAGGGACGATTAAAGAGGATTATTGGAAAAATGCCATTCGACATGTTATAGAAGAAGAAAATAAAATGTGGAAACTTGACGAATACATCGAAGAAACTGTGGAAATGGAACCCTTAATTATGAATTTAAGAAAAGTCGAGTCTTCAGATTTTGAAGATGATTGTTTTTGATTGTAATTATAGTACTTATATATTGTCAATTGTGAATTTGTATATATACATAGATATATAGATTAAACAATTTTTGGTAATAAATCTTATATTTCTATAACTTTATTTGTAAGATAATTTTATTTATTAAACACTAAAAGCAGTTTATGCTTGGACGGCTATGCTACCGGTGAACCCTCATTTACATTTTATGACTCTATTGTATAGGAGAGGTTTTCTGCCTAAAATAGGGTGAACTCTTAAAAATAATTCAAAACGGGTAGCAAAATCCAGTAAAAATGTATAAGAATTTTTTTTTGGGCGCCCCCAACATGTATTTTTAAGTATATTTATTTTTAGTTGTTACCAAGATATCGTGCTTTTAAGTTATTGAACTGAATTTTAACTTTTAAGTGGCTCATTCAATTTACTCTTTTCCTATTTTGGGTGTCAAAAGTTTTTTTTTACTTAGAAACTTAATTTTTGGTGCGGAAGCCAAATATGATACACAAAATTTGTCACTTGTTAAATGTAAATCTGACAGCCAACTAAGTTTTTTTTAAAATGACAATCTCTACATATGAGCATACTTTTGTTACTTGTTCGGTGTTAAACTTTCTAATATCTCTTCTTATTATTTTGCTTTGTTGAGAACTCTATGATCTTATGTATTGCCGCTTGCCATTTCTCTTCGCTTTTTTAGTAATTTCTTTGTCGGTTCACTTAGTTTTTTCCAATTTTTTGGGTTGTTTTGGAGAATGATTATCTATTGAATCTTTTATTGCTTTATTCAGGTGTTCTACAGAATTTACGTCCAACTGCTGCAGATTTTGTTCAATATTCCTTGTAAGTTTTTCTCTTTCTTGTTTTATGTTATCGTTGACATCACTAATCGATGGTCGGTTCCAGTTGAAAACCTGTTCAAAGTCTCCACATCCTGAATTATCCTTTTCTTATCTGAATCTGAAATCAATCGTATTTCTGGTGGTTCCATCTGAGCTTATCCATATCTACTTTCGATTTGTGTGTTTTTTTGAAAAACGTATTCATGATGAATAGGCTATTTTGGAGTGAAAAGTTCATTAATTTTTTTCTTCGAAGATTTCTCTTCCCAAAGTCATGACTTCCGATACACCTTTCAGCTTTCGTCCTTTTTTCCTATTTTGGCATTAAAGTCATAGCATTTTTCAGTCCGTTTACAAAAATATATAACTCTATATTATCTTCAGTTGTTATCAATATACAGGGCATTTAGGTTACTGAACGAAATTTTAACATTTAAGTGCTATATGCTTACTTTTTTTCTGAGGAAGACAAATATGATAACAAAAAAATTTGAACAATAAAACTACTTAATTACTTTGTTAACTGTCACTAAATATATTTGTAAAGATTTTACAATTGCATCAATAGACCCACATCTGTTCATCATATAAACATAAAATACCAAAAATCTGTTTTAGTCTTAGTTAAGCGTTTGACAATGTAGTTGTACTACGAAATCGCGATATTTTTAAGAACGCAATTGTAAAATATTTACAAATATATTTAGTGACAGTTAACAAAGTAATTAAGTAGTTTTATTGTTAAAATTTACTGTCACAAAGTAACGGACCAATCAATCAACTCTTTAAAAAATTTGAACATGAACTAAATTTTTTTAAATAACTTTCTCCACATATGATTGGAAAAGTTATATATTTTCTCAACCACCACAAAAGATAAACGTGTGGGCAGGGATTTGTGAACGTCATATCATTGGTCCCCTTTTATTGATGGAAATCTTACAGTACAGGTATTTACAGTTACTCCAAGAGCCAGATATTCCAACTTTTGCAGGTCTTTTTCCAGATGAAAATAATTTGGATACCCCTAATAGGAATCTATGGTATCAACAGGACAGAGCATCTCCTCACTATGAAATCAATGTTCGTGGATTTTTCCTAATCAATGGATGTAGAATGGCCTGTAAGGAGTCCCGAAATTAGGCCACTCGATTTTTTTTTTATGGGATCACTCGAAAACCAAAGTTTACCGAAGTCGACCTGAAACTGTAGAAGATTTACAACAAAGAATTCTATATGAAGTAGCACAGATTACCCTGGATTTTCTACAAAACTCTGTTCAGGCTGTTTATGACAGATTCGGTCATTGCCTCGCTGTTAACGGTAGACATTTTGAGCAATTGTTACCTTAAAAATAAACCTAGAGTATTTATTAATAATTTTTTTGCCTTTTTTATTTTAAAATTCAAATGACAATAATTTCAAAATAGTTGAATTTAGACATATGGCATGTTAGACAAATAATATCTAGAATTTTTAGTAGGGCTCAAAAATAAAATAATATACAGGGCTTTTCATTTAAAAAAAATCACGAAGGCGTTATTTCTTCGAACTGACAATTCAAAACATTTTATTGTCAACGTCAGCATATGCGCCGTATAACACCCTATAAGTTTTATTTAAGCATTTTTTTTTTTTTTTTTTTTTTTTTTTTTTTTTTTTTGATACACTGATTAATAAATATTGTAGATTCATTATTCCATACATATGGGGCAGCATGTATATATATATATATATATATATATATATATATATATATATATATATATATATATATATATATATTTATATATATATATATATATATATATATATATATATATATATATATATATATATATTTATATATATATATATATATATATATATTATATATATATATATATATATATATATATATATATATATATATATATATATATATATATATATATATATATATATATATATATATATATATATATATATATATATATATATATAATTTTAAAAGATTTAAATAATAATTGAATAGTGAGTGTAAAAAATAACAAGGTAACAAATTTTTTCTTCTTTAACAACAAACCTTTTGTTATCGAATTTCTCTTATCCATCAAGCACTAACGGATTAGTTTATTAATGAAAAGTTAAAAATTCCTATGTTGCTTTGCTCTCAGGTATCTCGTACATATGCAGCATCCTCCGCTCGTAATGACAGACGAGGTCTCGTTACACTTACTGAAAAAAACTGAAAACCAGTGTTCACGAAACGGCTGACATCCATTTTTAACTGGAAACGTAATTAATAGTCACACAAGGCTAATTAGGAGGGAAAATAATTGACAGTGGTGACAGAATACAGGTCTTCCATAAAATTAATGGCGTTACAGGATTATATCTATTAATTTTACGACATCTTGAGGAGAAAAAATAAATAATCACTACATTATTGCAAAATATTTTCTTTATGACTAGTATTTCAACCAAGGGTTAATCAGACTTATTTATTCTCGAATCTGGTACATTTTCACCTTAACTGCCACGATAATAAACAGAATTGCAGTAATTATATTACGCCAAAATGATAGAGGGCTGGGGCCGTAATTTCGTGAAAACATCGGCCGTAATTTTTGAAGGATGACAGAAGTAGCACAACAGCTGTCAACTGGGGGCCATATACGAAGATGCACAAAATTTTGACTGGTATAACCAGAAAACTTAGTTTCAGCAGGATAGGATTATAACATATTACACATTCAAACACTCTGCTAGGAATTCAAGCAATTTTATCCAGTAATTTTATTTCTAAAAGCAATGACTTAAGTTGTCCTTCACGTAGTAGCATGGGGGCTGAATTGAGGGGGAGGGAACGGGCGAATTTCATCGGAGCCCGCCATTCCACTGAAGTTCAATTATTTGAGAGAGGTAGTAATTTGTATGTTGTTACTTCAATTGTGTTTTTTATTGCTCTGGGGAAGGGTCCAAATTGTGAAGTTTTTATGGTATGAGAAGGAATTTTCTTTTGGTCACGAATTTTGTTGGGTATCGTGTGGGAAAGGATTTGAAATTTGAAAGTGGTATGGTCAGAGGGTTTTTTTTGTTCGTAAAGTTGTTTCAGCGGGAAAAGTTTTATTAGAATGACATTTTAGGAGAAATTTCCCACCGGTCATTGATTTTCTTCTGAAGATTTGGAAAAGGTTTAAAAGTGTTATTATAAGGGACCTTTTCTTACTTAAAGAGCTCTCCTCCAGATTACTAATTTTCTCGTATTCAGATCTCCAGCCTTTAAAGGAAAAGATTTTTAGAGTCGCCCATATGCGTCCATCGCTTAATTTACACGAAAATGATAGCCCGGAAATTGAATTTCTGTAGGTCCAGGTTTTTTTTTCTTTACAGTCCCGAGCAAAATTATCAACGAAGACTACATAAATTCCATGTTTCATGAGGATTCAAGAAGAGATTCTTCAAGAACTGCAAGTAGAAACCATAAAAATAATATATAATATACTTTAAAAATATATTTTCTTCATGTCCCATGTATTCACGTACATCGGCGTCTCTGTACCATTTCTTCAGTTTATACTGTGGTTGTTATTTTCTGCTGGTCGAAAAAGGGACGCAGCGTCCGGAACTCCACATCCGTCGCTGATATTCCGGAGAAACAAGTGCTGCTTGTTACCGGGTCCTTGCCGACTCTCCATTTTTCCCTGAAGAATAAGTTTTGAAATCGAATAGCGGTCACCTCTTATATGTCCCAAATAAGACACCTTTCTTTACTTTACGATATTAGTTGTCTTCTTCATTGGGTAGGTGTCCTGTCCAAGAAATTCGTAGCAAACGTTGCAGTAACCATAGCTCAAAAGTTTCGATACGATTCAATGATCTCACTTTTAACAACCATGACTCTACACCATATAAGAGGACCGGCCAGACATAGTAGTTTATTACTCGCAGGAGCAGGGCGAGTGGCAATTGTCTTTGCCATGCCAATACGCAGTATAACCCCCATCACAATCCCATCGTTCATTGACGACAGAGCCAAGATATTTGAATTTACGAGTAGTAATCCTCTCAATCTTTTGGTCCTCTACAAAGAGAGATGGATCCTCTTAGGGGTGTCTACTAATCACCATCATTTTGGTTTTCACAATATTTATACATAGATCATAGTTAAAAATATATACCAAGTCTTTCCTTAAGTAAAATCACTCTCTAAAAAAATATTTTGAATTTTAAATGTACTAAGTGAACACTAGAATAAGGAACACGCCTCTACCTCGGGAGTGTTTAGTATAGTATATGAAGTCGTGTATTCCTTTCTTTTCCTTATTCAATAAAATGTACAGGATTATTGATTGAAAGTGAACCTCCTCTCTCATTCACTTATTTCAAGAATTGAGGAAAAATATTAAATATATATTGAAGGAGAATTTCTTAAGGAACTAGAACAGAAACACGTGTCTTGACTTAAAACACAAACTTGGCAAAGGCATCTGGTTATATTAAGAATTTTGATAGTGTTAAGTGTACCCACGTACAAAAATGGTTTTTTCAGAGAGTGAAAGGTGAAATATATACTATAGATTTATAAAAAATATTTAAAATAAAAGGCAAAGAAAAATCTCTGGTTTAAGGCAAAAATACGACAGTAAGTAGATAATCTGTAACGAAACGAAAAGACTGCATAAACAGGAGACAACTATGAAAATTATGTTGCATTAGAATGTATCTTACTATTATGAAAACTAAATGAAAACCAATATTCACTATTTTTTTTTTATTTTTGAAAATTCAGAAGGTTCTAATACCATATCTTGATCTTGACAAAACATATTATAGGATTTAAAATACTTTACATATAAAGTTTTACCAGTGCAGCATTTGATCCAGGGCTTTTGTTAGAAGGTAATACAAGTTTTGGTACAAGACGCACAACGCTTTAATAAAATTTGGGTAGTGAAATGAGTCAATTTTCTTAATAGAGGAAATGTTCACCCTGGCCACGAAGTAGTTCATTTATAATAACCAACCAGCCGTGCCCGCGGCACCGCTCGCTTGGACTTGATTCACTATTATCGTCACTGCTTAGTCCTTATGTTGAATAACATAATAAAATATATCTTATAATCAGGCCAGAGAACATATATATTTTATAAAAAAACACATAAATCGGATAAGTGGTGGTTGAGTGCTAAGCGCACTAACGAACAGACATATAGAGAGACGTTGCGTTTTATATATTATAGAGTAAATATTAAGTTAAGAAAAAAAAACACGTAAATCGGATAAGTGGTTCTCGAATGATAGGCACACTAACGAACGGACAGACAGACAGAGAGACGTTGCGTTTTATATATATTATATAGATTATTATTATTGTTATATAACCTGGCCAGAGAACACATGAATGAATTAAAAAAAAAAACGTAAATCGGGTAAGTGGATCTCGAGTGATAAGCGCACTAACGGACAGACAGACAGAGAGACGTTGAATTTTATATATATTGTATTGTTTGTTACATGATATTGTTCCATATTTAACGATTTAGGCAACGTATTGCAAGAGAGCAGCAAACTTTTTCCGACTTGATTCACTATTATCGTCACTGCTTATTTCTTATATCACCTAACGTAATAAAATATATCATATAATCTGGCCAGAGAACATATGTATAAATCTAAAAAAAAACATGTAAATCGGATACGTCGTTCTCGAGTGATAAGCGCACTAACGGATAGACAGACAGATAGAGAGACGTTGCATTATACTCGTATATATTATAGATTATTGTTATTATTATATAACCTGGAAAGAGAACATATGTATAAATAAAAAAAGAACACGTAAATTGGATAAGTGGTTTTCGAGTGAAAAGCGCACTAACGAACAGACAGATAGACAGACAGAGATTTTTTTCTTTGCTACGTGATCTTGTTCCATATTTAATGGTTTAGGCAGTCTATTGCAAGAGAACGCGCTAGCGGCAAACTTTTTTCCGACTTGATTCACTGTTATCGTCACTGCTTATTTTTTATATAACCTAACGTAATAAAATATATCATATAACCTGGCCAGAGAACATATATATAAATTTAAAAAAAAACACGTAAATCGGATAAGTGGTTTTCGAGTGATAAGCGCACTAACGAACAGACAGACAGACAGAGAGACGTTCCATTTTATATATATTATATTCTTTGCTACGTGATATTGTTCCATATTTAATGCTTTAGGCAGTCTAATGCAAGAGAACGCGGTAGCTGGAACATTTTTTCCGATTTGATTTACTGTTATCGTCACTGCTTAATCCTCATGTTACCTAACGTAATAATATATGATATTATTCCATATTTAATGATTTAGGCAGTGTAGTGCAAGAGAATGCCCTAGCGGCAAACTTTTTCCGACTTGATTCACTATTATCGTCACTGCTTATTATGTTACCTAACGTAATAAAATATATCCTATGACCTGACCAGGGAATATATGTATGTTTTTTTAAAAAAAAACTCGTAAATCAGATAAGTGGTTCTCGAATGATAAGTGCACTAACGGACCGACAGACAGAGAGACGTTGCATTTTATATATTATAGAAGATTATAGATAACCTGGCCAGAGAACAAATGTATGAATTAAAAAAACAAAACGCGTAAATCGGATAAGTGGTTCTCGAGTGATAAACGCACTAACGGACAAACAGACTGACAGATAGAGAGACGTTGCATTTTATATATATTATATTCTTTACTACATGATACTGTTCAATATTTAATGCTTTAGGCAGTGTATTGCAAGAGAACGCACTAGCGGCAAACTTTTTTCTGTCTTGATTCACTCTTATCGTCACTGCTTATTCCTTAGTTTACCTAACGTAATAAAAATATATCCTATAACCTTGTCAGAGAACAAATGTATATTTAAAAAAAAAAGTACGTAAATCAGAAAAGGTTCTCGAGTGATAAACGCACTAACGGAGAGACAAACAGACAGACAGAGACGTTGCATTTTATATACTTACATATAATAATCTCTGTATATTCTTGACAATGTGACGAGGAAAAACAAATGTTACTAGCCATTCCTTCTAGATTCATTAGTAAACTTGTTGGGATATTTTATTTTCACAATAAAATGTGCAATGTCTAGAAATAAAAACTGAAAATTAATATATAGTTATCAAAAGTAGTGTTCATAATATTTATGTCGAGGGGATTTATGCCGTGGATGAAAAATTACGGGCTAAATATAAACTTGATCTTTTTGTGAGTGACATGTGGAACATTGCCAAAACAACTACAACAGTGAATAAATACAAAAGCAAACAAATGACTTGTCATGTTCACTTTTTAGCAATTTTCCATAGAAAAATGATTTAGTAGTTTTCACGTTATTTTTATTATTAAACTTCCTATTCTATTTACAGAGAAACAAAAAAAAACATAAAGAAAACATTTTAAAATCAGCTAATTTGACATAAGCATCCCAAATTTCACCTCTTTCGGGTCCTTTGTAACATGATAGTTTGCTGAAGGATAATCGGGCCAATAAAATCTATACTTACCTATTATTTGCCAAATTGGGCAGCAGATTATGGGAACGTCTTTCAACTTTTATAAGCCCTTTTGAATTCTGAGGAATTTGATATTCGAGCTCAGTTATTTTGTACAATTTTACATACAGGTGGTTCTCTAGTAAGTAATAAATTAAATGTTGTACCTGTACAAGGATATTTTTTTAAGTATCTCATCTAATTCACTATTTTTCTATTTAACATACCAAGAAAATTCTTGCAGTACTAAACTTAGTTTTCCATGAAGAAGCTGATAATGATAACACAAAATTTGTCACTTTTCAAATTTGACAGTTTACAAAACCAACTAAGATTTTTTGTAAATGGTACCATCTACATATGAGCAAATCATTAAATAGCATTTTTCAGTCCGTTTACACGAATGTATAATACTTAATATTTATTCTCAGTTCTTACCGATATACAGGGCATTCAAGTTATTAAACCGAATTTTAACTTTTAAGTGGCTCACCCGATTTATTATTTTCCTGTTTGGCATATGAAAAAATTTATTTCACTACTAAACCTAGTTTTTTATGGGAATTCAACTAAGATGGAAAAACATTGTCATTTGTTAATTTGGACAGATTACAAAGCCAACTAGAATTTTTCAAATGGCACCCTCTACATATAAGCAGCAATTTTCATTCCGTTTACAAAAATATAAACTTTTTATATCTAAATATTAAGTTGTGAGCGCTATGCATTCAAGTTCGAAAGGAAAAAAAGTTAAAATTAACTAAAGCTAAAGCGTTAAAAGATTTTTCATTGTATTCAAGTAACAGCGTATGTCATAAAATAAACATCTAGGCTAATTAGCTTGAATTTTATTGAGGATGATAGAGCTGCATAACAACTGCTAATCTGAAGTGATATGTGGAGGATTGGAAACTTTTTCGCATCCGCGTTGCAAAATTTTAATGCTTATCAGAACAGAACCTGGTTTCAGCACGATAGGGCAACATTACACCCTTCAAACTCGTCTTTGTCAGTCACTCTACAATTTTTTTGAAATATATTGATTATTAAAAAGTAACTTAAGTTAGCACTTGCAGGACTAATTTAAAGCTTACGGATTTTTGTTTGTGCGGATATTTTAAAGTAATCAGTAACAAAGGACCATCTGCTTACAGTTAAAATCCTTATTGAAATATGTATAGAATATAATAAGCCTTTTGTGCTCAATTTGTGGACTTCAAAAAGGCTTTTGATACTGTAAATCAGACTTGAAAGCGCTTGCTGAGTGTCATATTGCTCATCGATATTCTAATGTAATTAAATACATTTATGAAAACGCCGCTCATGTTAAAACATAAACTAACCAATACATCCACAAATTTCGAATCGAAAGAGGAGTACGGCAGGGTGATACGCTCTCTCCCAAGCTTTTCGTAACACTCCTAGAAAGTACTCTAAAATCACTAAACTCGGCAAGACTGGGACTTAACATTGACGGTAAATAACCTCTGTTTCGCAGACGACATTGTCTTAAAAACAGACACAATATAAGAAGCACAAACTAGCATAGTTTTTTTTTAATGTATATCATATATATGCTTCAGGAAAGGTTGGTCTAAAAATTAGTCTATCCAACACCCAGCTTATGACAAATCTTGTATTAAGCGACACTATAAAACTGACTAACGTAGAGATCGAGCAAGTGCACCAATATAAATACTTGGGACATGAAATCAGCATAGGACGAGATGACCAAACACATGAAATTCAGCGAAAAATAGGTCTTTCCTGGGCGGCATATGGCAAACTGGCCTATGTATTCAAATCTAACCTTCTTACGTGTTTACAGATGCATACTCCCTGTTCTTACGTACGGAGCCGATACTCTCACAATGACGAAGAAAAACATTAATAAAATATGTATCATGCAATGAACAATGGAGAGGTCAATGTTAGGCATAATTCTTAGAGATCACATTATCAGGAAGCAAACAGGGGTACAAGACACAGTCAAATTCATTCTACACCTCAAATGGAACTGTGCTGGGGATGTTGCTAGATTTAAGGATGGACGATGGACAAAAAGAATTATAGAGTGGCGACCAAGATCCGAGTAGAGCTAGACCACCAAGTCGGTAGACTGATGATTTGAAAAAAGTGGCTGGAAATTGGGTACAAGTGGCCCAGAACAAAAAAGGTGGCAAGACTTGAGGGAGGCTTTCGTCTAGCAGTGGACAGTATAATAATGAAAATAAAATATTCAACACAAAATGGTAGCTACCATGGTGAAGACGTGTCGAGCAGTAATCAATAATTTCACTGCTGGCTTAGTAGAGTTCCGCAAATGTTACGAGTCACATTTACATCTATTTTTAAAAAGTAATTTTCTAAGAGCTTGATATATAATAAAGGTTTATTCATTTTTGAATTTGTTTTTTGCTATAAAAATAATTAAAATATAAGAGTTGATTGATTGGTCTGGGTTACTTTGTGACAGTACATTTTAAGAATAAAATTGCTAATTTACTTTGTTAACTGACACTAAATATATTTTTGTAAAGATTTACAAATGTGTTATCGCGATTTCGTAGTACAACTACATTTTTAAATGCTTAACTAAGACTAAAACATATTTTTTTGTATTTATTTTTATATAATGATAGGATGTGGGTTTCTTAGGTGCTATAAAAGCTGGTTAAGGACGGAATTTCCGACGTATACTTGACTATTTAGTAAATTTATATTAGAGTTCTTTAAATGTCTGTAAATTTCTATATATTCTAAGAAATTAAGTTTTGACCCTCTAGGTGTCGTATGGAGTATTGATAAACAATTAAATTAGGAAATAGATGGTCCGTTTCTAGAAAGTGCTTAGCAAATTATGATTTTTCATTTTTTAACTTATAAGATGTATTATGTTCTGTGAATCTTGTTTTGAAATTCCGTCCAGTCTTGCCTACGTAAGAGCTACTGCAATCTTGACACTAAAATAATTAACACTCTAATAAGCCGCAAGTAAAAGCAAATCACCTTCAGCTTAATTTATCTCATAAAAGAATACCAAGAAAGAAAAACATTCATCCCATCTCGGATAAAATATCTCAGCAGAAAAAAACAAGAAGAGCTTTAAAACTAGCTCAAAAATTATCCAATATAGTTTTTAATGCCAAAGATAAACCTAATAAATTAGGAGTGTATAAACTTAAGTGTTAAGAATGCAATAGCTGTTACGTAGGCCAAACAGGGCGGAATTTCAAAACAAGATTCGCAAAACATAATGCATTTAAAGAATCAGAATATAAATTTACTAAATAGTCAAGTAGACGTCGGAAATTCCGTCGTTTAGCAACCTTTATAGCACATAAGATACCCACATCCTTTCATTATACAAAAGTAAATACAAAAACATCTGTTTTAGTCTTAGCTAAGCGTTTGAAAATGACTTATCGTAGTTGTACTACGAAATTGCGATAAGTCATTTGTAAATCTTTACAAAAATATATTTAGTGCCAGTTAATAAAGTAAATAAGTAATTTTATAATTAAAATATATATTAAAACTAGCCGTGCCCGCGGCTCCGTTCGCGTGGACTTGGTTCATTATTATCGTCACTACTTATTCCTTATATTAACTAACGTAACATAGAACATATGTATTTTATAAAAAAACACGTAAATCGGATAAGTGGTTCTTGAGTGCTAAGCACACTAACGGACAGACAGACAGAGAGAGTTGTGTTTTATATATTATAGATTTTTTTTATCAATGTTAAGTTAAGATTTGAAAAGAAAAACATGTACATTGGATAAGTGGTTCTCGAATGATAAGCGCACTAACGGACAGACAGACAGTTGCATTTTATATATATTGTAATCTTTGTTACATAAGGTTGTTCCATATTTGACGGTTTAGGCAGCGTATTGCAAGAGAGTGCGCTAGCGGCTGCTCATTTCTTATATTACCTAACGTAATAAAACATATCCTATCACCTGGCCAGAGAACATCTGCATAAATCTAAAAAAAAACACGTAGATCGGATAAGTGGTTTTTGGAGTGATAAGCGCACTAACGAACAGATAGACAGAGAGACCTTGCATTTTCTATATATATATATATATATATATTATATATATATATATATATATATATATATATATTATCTCCTTTGCTGCATGATATTATTCCATATTTAATGGTTTTAGCGGCAAACTTTTTTCCGACTTGATTCACTATTATCCTCACTGCTTATTATGTTGCTTAACGTAATAAAATATATCCTATCTTACCTAACGTACGTAATAAAATATATCCTATAACCTGGACAGCGAGTATGTTTAAAAAAAAACACCTAAATCGGATAAGTGTTCTCGAGTGATAAGCGCACTAATAGACAGACAGATAGACGTTGCATTTTATATATATATATATATATATATATTATAGAAGAAAATAGATAACCTGGACAGAGAACAATGTATGAATTAAAAAAAAACACGTAAATCGGATAAGTGGTTCTCGAGTGATAAGCGTACTAACGGACAAACAGACAGAGAGACGTCTCATTTTATATATATTATAGAAGATTATAGATAACTTGGCCAGAGAACAAATGTAAGAATTAAAAAAAAAACATGTAAATCGAATAAGTGGTTTCAAGTCATAAGCGCACTAACGGACAGACTGACAGACAGAGAGACGTTACATATTATATTCTTTGCTACATGATATTGTTCCATATTTAATAGTTTAGGCAGTAGATTGCAAGAGAACGCGCTAGTAGCAAACTTTTTTCCGACTTGATTCATTATAATCGTCACTGCGTATTCCTTATGTTACCTAACGTAATAAAATATAGCCTATAACCTGGCCAAAGAACATATGTATTTTCTAAAAGAAAAAGCACGTAGATTGGATAAGTGGTTCTCGAGTGATAAGCGCACTAATGGACAGACAGACAGATAGAGAGACGTTGCATTTTGTATATATTATAGATTAAACTGTTTCACGCAGTATCTTGAACTAATTTACATTGACCTGAAAAAAATATAAAAGGGCTCAGGTCTATTTATTTACGTAGGTTTGTGTGTTTTTGTATACTGAAAGGTCCTGGCATCCGATTCTATTGTAACATGACTAAAATTAGAAAAGCAGGATGTCCTGGCATAATTGTATATCACTCTGAAAATGTTCGGAGATTGTTATAACTCGATGTGATTTCTTACGGCAACTAGTTGCCTTAACCTTTTTTTACCTGTCCAAATTCAAGAAAGTCCCCAAAAACGCTGATCGCGTCTAGTTGTACCAATATCCAAATAGATTCAAAGATATTGTATTTTTTCACACCTACCTGGTATATTTTTATCCGTCATATAACAGCATATAATTTATTTATTTTAATTATTTTTACCGAATGTTACTACATCCTATTATAACATGCTTACACGCTTTTTTACTTAAGTAAACATATTACACCTCCTTATTTATAACAACAAACAATAGTTGACATACGCATATATCTACATATCCGAATAGACAAAATGGTTAAATCTTGTCACACCTTGTACAATTGTAAACAAAAATGCTAATGGACTTTACACCTTAAAGTCGATTTAAATTTTAAATCGAAAAGAATTGTTGAATTAGGCACCTTGCTTTCCGCCTATTGAATTATGCAATTTTTATTGGTTGTAGATACACTTGGTTTTGATTCCTTCTCTTATAAGCTAAGTCTTCTTCTAGACCAAGATGTAAATTAACTAAAAAATATGTAACAAAATATATAAGTTGCCTGGTTACAAGGGCTAAATTAATTAACAATATTTCCCTTAATACTTAAAATAAGTTCAGTAAAGTAGACCTAACCCCATCTAATTCATCATTGAGTAATAAAACTTAGGATTTTTTCTGATTAATCTCTACCTGCTCTAAACAATTCAGTAATTTCCCTTTCTTTTCATTGTGCAAAATTCTGAAATCTTCATTGAAAGTACGATTTTCATCTATTAAATATTTAGCGTAGCGAGATATGTTATATTTCATTCTATAACTTTGTTTATATTCCTTTATTCTTTTATAAAAAGATCTGCCTGTTTGTCCTACGTAGGTTTTATTACAAGTGCCACAGCATAATTAGTAAACGTCTGTTTTATTTTCTTTTTTTTTTGTTTTACTTTCATTATTTTTAATATGTCGAGGTAATGTGTTATTGGTACGGAGGGCAATGTTTACATGATTTTTATGAAAAAAATATTGAATTTTATTGGTCAATTTACCGGCATAAGTGAGTGTATGAAACTTAACTTTATTTAGTTATTTGTGCGGGTAAACTCCTATTGCCTTTTTAAATTATTTTTTACTAATTTCTTTTCTAATAATTAATTCTTTCGGAAAATTTTCTTCAGTTAATGACGTATTTATTAGTCTATGGATGAAACTATTATAAGCCGAGATTTTGTGTGTAAAGGGATGGTTAGAATTAGCCTGTATAGTTATATCTGAGAATGTTGGTTTATGGAAGATTTGAAAACCATGTTGATTCATTTTGTTTGATATTTTTAAATCCAGGAAATTAATCGATTCATTTGTTTCTATTTCTGTAGTAAAAGTCGTGTTATTATGTAGTTGGTTAATACAATATACAAATAGTTTTAATTGTCGATCTGTACCGGTAAAGCATGTCAATATGTCATACATGCCATGCCAAGCCACTACATAACGGTACCAATAAACGAAGTTTTTAAATAGATGAGAATTATTGATTTGTTATTCTAAATTGTTCATGAAAATTTCAGATAAAATTGGACTAAGAGGATTTTCCATTATTCCTACTTACATAAATCTTATTAATTCGAAATAATTCTGATCTAAACACAATGTTAAGATGATGTTTGGCTGTTAATCTTATTTTTATTGAGCAATTTTTCAACCAAAATTATAGCGTCTGACGGTGGTATACCAGGAAAAAGATTCTGTACGTCAAACGATATAAATTTGGAGTTACTTGGTAGAGTTAACGGAAGTTATTGATATTAATTCATTACTATTTTTTATACTGTATTTAGGTGTGAATTTACAATATTTTGGCAAAACCTCAATCAATTTATTTGATACGGAAAAAGCTGGAGTTGTTATGTATAAAACTACTGGACGAATTGGTGAGTTATTTTGATGTAATTTGATAAAAGAATATAATTTTGGAACTTGAGGGTTGATAGAGACGAGTCTAAATT
Organism: Pachyrhynchus sulphureomaculatus; assembly: GCA_019049505.1. Taxonomy (NCBI): domain Eukaryota; kingdom Metazoa; phylum Arthropoda; class Insecta; order Coleoptera; family Curculionidae; genus Pachyrhynchus; species Pachyrhynchus sulphureomaculatus. The sequence continues at coordinate 88,466,216 of CM032456.1, forward strand.
TTTCATTATCTGTGCTTAGATCTTTTAACATCTTTCATTAATTTTGGAAAGTTATTGTTGGATCGAAGTCGATGGATTTGAATACATCTGGTTTTAGGAAATCGATTCTTATTAAACTTCACCTGATTATACATTAAACCAAAATTTCGCTTATATTAAATAAATAATAATCAATGAATAAAGGAATATTTCATTTACCCAATACTCTCCTTGCAAACTCGTAATTCTAAGATAAGTACGCAAGTAAAGAGTAGGTAAATTCCCACCTCTTTTATTCCCTTACTCTGAAACGGTATCAATTAAGAACTATAGGTTTCATCCATACTGCAAGTATTATATGGCCATCTCGTTTGAGAGTGATCTTGTCAACAGATCGATCGTCGGTAGACAGATCGACCAAAATTGGAAAAGAAGACCTGAAGAAAAGCGAAAATTTTGACGAGTAATTTTCTTACGAATACAAAGCTTCCCGTTAGCAAGGGAAGTATATCCAAAAATTTCCTTGCTGTGTTATAGGTCGTTCCATAGTTACCTCAACATTTTCTTAGACTACTTTGTAATCAGAACTCAATCCCTTCTATTTACAATTTCTGTTAAAATAGTAGAAAAATTAAAATGCTGAAATAGAAGTATATTACGATATAACTCAATCTTCCTTCACCTCATCTCTTTCACCCCAATATGTATATTTTAATGCAAAAAAAAATTAATAAATATCCAGTACCCCAATAAAGTCTCAGAAAAAATTCTCATATTACTATTGAAACGTACTCATTTCTCATACCCCTTTTACCCTCTACCCATGTTAACAATAATAATATTGAAACAAAGAAAATGGAATTTTTAATTAATTGCTTGGGTGATCAAAACTGGCCATTCTCTCATCCAAAGAAATCTTACAAATTTTCATATTACTACTGAAACTGCAAAATTCTTCCAATCCTTATACCCTGTTCCCCTATTAAAATTGAAAGTAATGAAAAAATAACCTAATTTTCATATTCCTACAATCTAAGAACCATCAAAAAGATTATATATATGAGGTAACACCTCTCACCCCCTACCCCACCCTATTATTCACTTGTATAATTTATTATAAATATGTAATATGCTTAAAATTTGTCAAATACATCAATCAAAAAAACCTGGAAAAATTCTCAAAATATCATTGAAACAATCTTTAACGCACCTCATCCCTTACACTCCCTCTTTGGGTTAGAATTGAAAATAATGAATAAATAATCTAATTTTTGAATTTCTCCAAAACTCTCCAAAAACTTTGAAAAGAATATATACACGAGACAACTGTTCTAATCTCCCCCCTCCACCTCCTCGCATCTTCTGTGTTTTACTATAAATATTTATGCAAAATATTTGTTTATTATACTAACAAAAAACTGGCTATTGTAATACGTTATGCAATGCATACCAAATCTAGTAAGAAATTAAAATCTTATCTTGTTTAAATAATCCAAAAGAGGATTTTATAATTAAAAAACTACAATTCTTTCTTTTAAAATTAAAATGAACAAAACAACGAAATATGTGTGGACAATACAAATAAAATAACCGGTCAAGGGCAAGTTGAACTTGCACAATTAGTGTTTCGTACGTTGATTGCTTTTAAAATAAAAATGTTTGTTACGGAGGTATAAAATGATCAATAACTTCACAAAACATACCCCAAATGAGTTTTCAACAAAGTTTGTTCCCGATCTTTATTGAAAACTGATGACTTTGAAACCTTTGTTTTTTTTTTATATTTCAACTAAATTATTAAAGGTGATAATTTTCGTTCAATCGCCACCCCGTGGAGAATATTCCAGAATTTTTTCAATATTTTTTGATTAGTACTTTTCGAGATAAAGGGGGGGACAGCGATTTTTTGCGATTTTTAAAAAAATAATACAAAGAAAGTGTGCGCAAGTATTACATTATATATATTTTTGAATTCGTGTTTTTACAAGCATTCATTTGACACCCCACTCGATGACCTAGTAAAATTTTTTTTTTCATTTCCGATTTCACCCTCCAAAGCTAACCCCTTAAGTCAAAATTTAACTTTCAAAACTACACGGCTCTGATGAGGCCCTCAGTTTCTTATTGGTACCAAATTTCAACTTTTTATGTCAAATAGTTTCGGAGTGATCTTATAAGTGTTCCGTACGGAACACTAAAAATTGTCAGGTATTCTTAACATCCAACTCAACCTCTCACCTAATATTTCCCGTCTAATATTTCCCATCCCCTTCTGTCAGAGAAAACTACGTACATGAAGTATATATTAGCCAATATTAACAACAAAACAATGGATTTACGTTTTTATAAAAAATAAAATGAAATTTCAATATAAAAACATAAAAGCTGCATATTTACAATTTCAGATCAGTCGTACTGGCTAGTAACCGTTACACCTTATTACAGTGCTTAAATGGGACGATATATCCGCCCAGGGCGGAATACACCCGCCGTTGGGCGGACAAGGGAGGAAAAGGGCGGTAAGAAATGGGAGTGCATGATGATGCGATGATATGCTCAGGGGTTCTTTTGTTTGAAAATATGATGACACGTTTTAAATTTCAAAAATGTTAATGTTATGTTGTGAAAAATATTGAGGAATAACAATGTTACGAGCTCCCATTGTTTCATTATAGGGGATGACTATCTATAAAATTTTAATATGCAGGAAAGACGTTATTTTAGTTGAGTGCCAATTTCAGACACCATTTTTCTAGCCTTATCTTGGCACATATAAAGTTGTACTTCCCCAATAACTTTTAATGAAAGCTGGTTATAACATATTATAACATATTTTGTCCAGCTATTATTCATAAAGATAATAATGTTGATTATTTGAATTTTGTCAAAAGGCCTACCACACTTAAAGAGATAGCTGCCATGGTCAAGATATCAACAGAACGCATGAGGCATATTTTGCATGAATATTTGCATATGAAAAAGCTGTGAGCCCGATGGGCGCTGCGCACTCTCACTATTGGTCAGAAACAGCAACGTGTCGAAGATTCAGAACGCTATTTGGCACTATTTCGGTGTAATCCAAAGGAGTTTATGCATCGATTCTTAACAATGGATGAAACATGGATCCACCACTACACGCCTGAGTTAAACAGGCAGTCCACAAAATGGCTGAAGTCGCATAAAAGCCAACCGAAGTCTCTAAAAACACCAGCATCAGCTGGAAAGGTTTTAGCAACCATTTTTTGGGATGCGGATGGAATAACACTGATTGACTATCTTGGGAAGGGGCGAGCAATCACCGAAGACTATTACGTTCGTTTACTGGACCATTTGAATGGTGAAATCAATAAAAAAAGGCTGTATTTAGCGAAAAAAAATATTGTTTCACCAAGATACTGCACCAGCTCACAACTCTAGAATCGATGGTGAAATTGGACCAATCGGGCTATGAATTGCTTCCTCATCCACCGTATTCACCAGATCTGACTCCCAGCAATTATTATCTCTTTCTAAACATGAAAAAGTTAGGGAAATAAATTTAGCTCAAATGAAGAAGTCGAATGCAAAACGGAGGCTTATTTTGGAGAGCTCGACCAATCGTACTAAATGAAAGTATCCAAATGTTGGAAGATTGCTGGAACAAGTGCATTGCTGTTGAAGGAAATTATATTGAAGAATAAAATCGATTTTTAGAAAAAACTGTTTTTTCTTCAAACATCTCGAGAATGTTCACCACATATAATAATCATCGTTTTATTTTAGCTAAATAATTGTGTGTGGGATTAAAAGGATCCACAGCACCATAACTGCTATAAGTGTTTTATAATATTTTATTGTTTTAATACGATTAAACAGTTAAGTATGTTTAAAGTCTATTCTGACAGACAAACATTTTATAAGTGTCCCTTATAAAATTAGCAGTATAAGTCTATTGTTTTGTTATGACCCGTCAATATTTTCAGAAGACGATATTAGTTGTTCGTGTGTATGTATGGAAGGACCAGGTCGCCACCTCCATGACCTCCTTAATCCCACATTAATTGCATCTTATATAAGCACCTTTTCTGATGAAAGTTTTCATTAAACATATAACGTTTATGTGCTGTTATAAGTTACAAATAAATGTAAGCAAATAATATTACAAATTAGTTTTATTACCTTAACGTAACATAACTGTAAGCCGTTCAGTAGGATCGATAAGATTCTGATTATAATTTGTCCATTTTTTTGAACAACTTATGTTTTATTCTCTCCAAAATGTAAGCAAATATATCAAAAAATACTCATTCGAAATTATGAACTAAATTTTCCAGGGTGTTCTCGTAACTCGCTGTACAAGTGATGAAATTTTCTCATCGCTGTATTTTCACGAAAAATGAATTCAGAAGAACTAATTAGTTGTGTTTTTGTTAAAAATGCTCTGTAGGATCGAGCTTTTTTGATAGTTTACTACCCCATATGAGAAAACTTCCACCAGGCCAAAAAATGTTATTAAGGATGAAAATTCGAGAACTGGTGTATTATTTTGCTTACGGAAATGGATGCCAGAACATTCCGAACGTTTCCCATATTCGGGAAATTACAACTCCGACACAAACACATCCAAAAAGTCATGAAAAGAATTCACAATTTACGGAGTTGCAGCCTATGACATGCATCTTATATAAGCACCTTTTCTGATGCAAATTTTCACTAAACATATAATGTTTAGGTGCTGTCATAAGTTATAAATAAATGATATTGCAAATTAGTTTTATTACCTTACCGTAACGTAACTGCAAGATGTTGAGTAGGATCGATAGGATTCTGATTACAATTTGTTCACTTTTTTAACAACTTATGCTTTATTCTCTACAAAATGTAATCAAATACTTATTCGAAAATATGAACTAAATTTTCCAGGGTATTCTTGTAACTCACTGTACAAGTGATGAAATTCCCCATGAGTGTGTCTAGTTTTATTCATTTTATGCACATTGCAGCGTCTAGTAGTTTTGTTTTTGTCGAATAAATACCAATTTTTTAAGGAAGAACTCTCTAGTAACAATAAATCCATCCTCCCCGAGGCTGAAAACTCGCTTAGGAACTCTTCACTATGTGTGGTTAATCCAGTCATCGTCGCGTTTGCTCTTTACCGCACTGCGTGTCGCTGTCATCACTGCTTTGCTCGCTACTCCAGTATGTGCTTAGTTTAAGGCTGAGCACATATTGGAGCAGCGAGCAAAGCAAAGATGAGAGCGGAGAGCAATGCGACGAAAACAAACACATCTTTTTCTATTGGAACACGCATACTGAGGCCTGCGTCGGAGATATGCACGCTCTGATATAGTGGAGCAAAGCGCAGCGATCATTTCCCTGCTCTCATTGCTGTTAGTATTTTCGCGAAAAATGAATTCAGAAGAACTAATTAGTTGTATTTTTGTTAAAAATGTTCTGCCGGATCAACCTTTTTTGATACTTTACTACCCCATATGAGAAAACTTCTTCCAGGGCAAAAAATGTTATTAAGGATGAAAATTCAAGAACTGGTGTATTATTCTGCTTATGGAAATGAATGTCAGAACATTCCGAACGTTTCCTATATTCGGGAAATTACAACTCCGACACAAACACATCCAAAAAGTCATGAAAAGAATTCACAATTTACGGACTTGCAGCCTATGACATAGGCTGCAAGTTCGCATCAATTGCGTCTTATATAAGCACCTTTTCTGATGAAAATTTTCACTAAACCTATAATGTTTATGTGCTGTCATAAGTTATAAATAAATGTAAGTACATAATATTATAAATTAGTTTTATTATCATACCGTAACATAACTGCAAGATGTTCAGTAGGATCGATAGGATTCTGATTACAATTTGTTCACTTTTTAACAACTTATGCTTTATTCTCTACAAAATATAATCAAATACTCATTCGAAAATATGAACAAACACCTATCGGAACACGCATACTGAGGCCTGCATCGGAGAAGTGCACACTCTGATATAGTGGAGCAAAGCGAAGCGATCAAATAAATTTGATTCCTCTGCTGTCATCGCTGTTAGTATTTTCACGAAAAATGAATTGAGAAGAAGTAATTAGTTGTATTTATGTTAAAAATGCTTTATCGGATCAAAAGGACTCACAGCACCATAACTCCTATACTTTGGATAAATTGTGGGATGCTGTGGCAATGGAAATGAAATCTACAAGTAAGTGTTTTATAATATTTGATTGTTTTAATACAGTTAACAGTTAAGTTTGTTTATATTCTGTTCTGACAAACAAACATTTTATAAGTTTCCCTTATAAAATTAGCAGTATCAGTTGATCTATCGTCTTGTCGTGACCCGTCAAAATTTTCGGAAGACAATATTAGTTATTGGTGTTTCATGTCTATTCCTTCCTTGTCAATTATTTTATTGTTGAAAACATAAATACATTTTACAACCACATCAAGCCACTCTGGAAATAATTCTACAGGTTTCCAAAGAATCCGAAATTTGGCATTAATAACACGAAACGCACATTCCACAACACGTCTGGCTCGTAATAGTCGCATGTTAAAATATTCCTTATCCGCATCTAAATTTCTTCTATTGAAAGGTTTCAGTAGGTTTTTTAGTAATGGATATGCTTTATCTCCAATGAAAACATGCGGAACTATACTATAAATGTAGTTATTGCCAAAACATTATCAGTAGGAATATATAAACGCCCACTTTCGAGCAAATGAAATAATGAAGAGCAGCGAAAAGTACCACTGTCACTCTGCTTCCCATATCCATCAACGTCAGTGATAATAAATTTATAATTAGCGTCTACCACTGCTTGAAGCACTATAGAAAAGAAAGATTTGTAATTGTAACGTATAGTTCCAGAGTCATTAGGGCATTTTATCCGAATATGTTTGCCATCAATTGCTCCTAAGCAATTTGCGAAGTTTCATTTATCATAGAATTCTTTTACAATCTGTTTGAACATATTTTCTGTAGAAACCATCATCTGGATCGGTTGAAATATTACCCAAATTGCTTCCACTGTTTCTCGTACAATTGATGAAACTGTTGTAGCGCCCATTCGAATAGTGAATCTTAGACTTTTAAAGAATGATCCCTTAACTAGACACCTAGAAATAAATACATACAAAATATTATGTTATATGTCTCATATTCTTATTGTGCAGCTTATGGCAGTTAATTTTATTTTTTTAAACAGGGAGTGCTAGGAGGGCCAAATGGAAAACATTTCGTGATACATATCGAAAAGCGTTCTTGGGATGGGACATCTGAACTAATAAAATCGTCTTGACAATATTTTGATACCCTTTCTTTTCTGAAAGGTCAGTTTACTGCAAGATCAAGTAGGGGAAATTTACCAGATATTACAGAGGAAAATAATATTTTACAGGAAGTCATTATAGATTCAGAAGTCCCCGAAACAAATGAACAAGATGCTAATGATTCCGTTTTTGATATCCAAGCTTTTTTAGATACAGAAATAATTCTCGCACCCTTAAACCCACCCACCATGGCTCCAACTTCGACCTAGGGATGAAACGAAAACAGAATATATAACGAGATTAGCACGGCATCGGTCAGAAGAGAAGAAAGTTAATTAAAGATATTACAAAGCCAGCAAACAAAAACCACTGACGAAGATTCAAGCTTTTTTGATAGTTTACTACTCCATGTAAAAAAATTCCACCATGGCAAAAAATGCTATTAAGGATGAAAATTCAAGAACTGGTGTACTATTTTGTTTACGGAAATGAATGCTAAACCATTTCGAACGTTTCCCATGTTCGGGAAATTACATTTCTAACACAAACACATTCAAGAAGTTATGAAAAGAATTCACAATTCACGGACTTGCAGTCTGTGACACAGGAATATGCAAATCACACATCAATTGTATCTTACATAAGCACCTTTTTTGATGAAAGATTTCACTAAACATATAACGTTTATGTGCTGTCATAAGTTACAAATAAACGTGAGTACATAATATTACAAATTAGTTTTATTACCTTACCGTAACGTAACAGCAAGACGTTCAGTAGGATCGATAGGATAGGAAGTTATGTTTCATTCTCTCCAAAATGTAATCAAATTTTTGGATGAGTATCTTCGGGCACTGGTGCCCGAGGATACTCATCATCCTGCTTTGAACATTTCATTGCTTTTCGATGTTGCTAAGGTGCGCCAATTTCCCATCGGCACAGGTCATACGCGGTATAATTTTCGAAGAGCAGATTTTCCACAGTTGTACAGCGGGTTGCTGAATGCCGACTGGTCTAATACTTATGGCGCCAGAAATGTTGACGAGGCCTGTAAATTTTTCTATGAAACAGTTGCGAGTGTATTTGGTTTGTACGTGCCCACGTCGGTAATTCATAAAAGAAACTTTCCAGTATGGTTTACAACGGATATTATTAAATCAATTAGGCGCAAGCATAGAATTTTTAGAAAACTAAAAATATCTGATACAGAGTTACGGCGCAACCAATATCATGACTTGAGGTTGGATATAAAAAGGAGAATAAACATAGCATACAAGAACTATCTGTCCAAGGTTGAAAACTCTGTGCAGGGCGATCCCAGTACATTCTGGGCCTTCTTTAGCTCGAAAAGGTCTTCAAGCTCTTTTCTGACCCTGTTTACTGAGGGGGGAAAAGATTATTCAGATCCTATTGAAATTGCTAACCTCTTTGCGAATTTTTTTTCTTCGGTCTATAACAACTCTGCACAGAGTAAATGCTTTCCAACACCCTCCAAACAATAATTTTAATATAAAGCTCTCATGTAACTCTTAATTGTGTATCAGAGGAAGCAGTCAGTAGGTTCTTGAAAAAATCTAAAAACAAAATGTCCATGGGTCCTGATAATATTCCCAGTTTCATCGTCAAAGACTGTGCATCCGCGTTCTCGAAGCCATTGAGCTTCATTTATAACATGGCACTCACAACACATTCATTTCCTCAGATATGGAAGGAAGCTAGGATAATTCCTCTCTTCAAAAAAGGCAATGGAAATAACATCTCTAATTATAGGCCCATATCGATGCTATCGCCATTTGCGAAAGCATTAGAGGGGCTGATTCACGAAGATGTGTTTAATCAAGTAAAACATTCTGTATCTGAATCTCAGCAGGGCTTCTATAAAAGTCGCAGTACGATCACGAATCTGGCCAGTTTCACTCATTTTGTAAGTCAGATCTTAGATGCTCGTGGTCAGGTTGATGCTATTTATATGGATTTTTCAAAGGCGTTCGATCGAGTAGATCATTCTGTCTTCCTTCTTAAATTGAGGTGGCTTGGTTTCGATGACAATCTTATTCGACTGTTTTGCCTCCTATTTGAGTGACAGGTATCAATATGTCGATATTCGTGGTAATCACTCCTTCAGATTCAAAGCTACAAGTGGAGCTCCTCAGGGCAGCTCCACTGATATTTTCTCTGTTTATTAACGATATAGGCATAAATGTTTCTAGCAATGTTCTATTGTTTACGGATGATTTAAAGATTTTCAGACAAATACATTGCGTTTCTGATTGCATTGCACTGCAAGATGATATACGACTAGTTAGCAACTAGTGCACAGCTAACAACTTACCTCTAAATGCCGAAAAGTGGTACAAAATGACGTACGCTAATAAAAAGACCCTAACTCATTCTGATTATTATATAAATCTTGAGATATTGAAGGATTTAAAATCCATCAGGGACCTTGGCGTAGTTTTTGACGAGCCCCTATCATTTTCGGAACACATAAATCAGGTTTACAAGAGCGCAATGCAAACGCTGGGATTCATATTTAGAAACTCTCGTGATTTCTCAAACGTTGATATAATTAAATCTATGTACTTTGTATATGTTCGATCAAAATTAGAATACGCAGCAATAGTGTGGCATCCTATACACTCAAAGTATACTTCCCAAATAGAAGGGGTACAACGAAAATTTTTAAAATTTCTCGTATATAAAATGGAGGGTGTTTTCCCACCACGCGGCTCGCCACAGGAAACTCTGCTTCGCAGATTTCAGATATCGTCATTGGCTGATCGTCGCAATTTTATGCTGGTTTTGTTTTTGTTTAAAATTTGCAACTCGGCTATCGACTGTCCCTACTTGTTGTCAAAACTAAACTTTAACGTACCATCTCGTGCGTTAAGACATTATCCCGTGTTCAACTTACCGTTCCATGCTTCAAATTTTCAGGTAAAAGACCCCCTTTTTCAAGCTATGAAGATTTTTAATGTGAATTGCAACGGCATTGATATTACCAATCTAACATATTCTCAGTTTTTGAAGGTTGCACGGGATCGTTGTCTTGGGAATATTATTAACTAATATTGTAGCGTATATTATTAGAGCTGAAACTTAATATTGTAATGTGTTTATCCGAACGGACTCGTTTAGATTTAACTTAGCTTTAGTCACATTGTCTTGTTAATGGATGTATTTATCTGTTAGACAATAAAGATTATTATTAAATGTACTAATACTCATTCGAAAATATGCAATAAATTTTCTAGAGGGTTCTCGTGACTCGCTGTACAAGTGATGAAATTATCCATGTTGTGTCTAGTTTCATTGGTTTTATGAACATTGCAGCTTATTGTCACCTTCTTTTTGTCGAACAAATACCAAATTTTAGGGAAGAACTCTCTAGTAATAATAAATCCATCTTTACAGATGCTGAAAATTCGACTATGAACGCCTCACTATATGTGGTTAACTCACTCATCGTCGCGTTTGTTCTTTATCGCGTCCCGCTATCTTCACTGCTTTGCTCGCTGCTCCAATATGTGCTTAACCTAAGGCGTACGTTACTCTCAGATATTCTACTAGAACGTTTTAAAGTAGAAGATAGGTACACAATGACACACTGATTATTTAAAAGAAATGCTCACACTCTGATTTATATTCTGAGTCTCTAAATAAAAAGCTATAACCCACAAAAACCCATGTTTGCCTAACACATTAACGTAACGTACGGACAAAACTGACAATAACTCAAATTTTTCTGAATGAACCCTCGAAAACTATAAATCATTCCTCACTCATTCATAAAACTTTCGTGGTTTTCCATCATGTACTATCAAATAATACATGTGTGCAGATAAAGGACAATTTACAACAAAACTTCTGTCCTAAAAATCGAACAATACGGTCCACGCTGGAGGTCTATTTCGGCCCTTCGTATCTCACCTGGTTGACAAATAATTTAATGGGTTGTTTGCCCTTCTTGAGAATACAACTTTTGTTTACTTATCTCTTCGCTACTATGGAATTTATACAATAGATTGTATGTGTGAATGGATGAACTATTTGTGATATATCAAGTATCATTGTAGTGAACATTTATTGACGTTTTCTTTAATATGTATAATAATAGTACAAACAGGAGAGGGACGAAGAATTTGAATCGTAATCTCATGATCTTCACAAAAATAAAAAAAAAATAAAATGATTTACCCAGTACTTTCCTCGTAAACATGTAGTTCTAAAATAAGTACTGAATTTGACTTTCTCAAGTAAAGAGAAAGTAAATTTTCATATTATAAATAAAATTATACAACATATAGATACCCACTATGTCCACCTTCTTTTCTTATATCGCTCTAAAACTATAGGTTTCATCCTTATTTCAAATTGGGAATAATGAAAAAACTAGAACACTAAAATGGAAGTATGTTATGATATATGCGCAACCACTCTTCTAACCCTCTACTCCATTCGTTTAACCATATTTATTTTTTACTATAAATGATTAACTAAGCACGAGAAATTAATAAAAATTCCAGAAACAGCAAATATAGACAAAAGAGATCTAAATATTATTAAAAATCTGTACTGGAATAAATCAGTAGAAGTTAAAATTGGGCTGGCAAAGTCCAAAAGCATAAAAATAACCAAAGGTGTAAAACAGGGATGCATTCTCTCTCACGACTTTTGTTCAATCTTTATTCTGATACTGTGTTTAAGGAGGCCATCTATGAATGCATTGAAGGAATAACAGTTGGGAGTACATTGAACAACATACAATATGCTGATGATACTGTTCTATTAGCAAATAATATCAAAGATCTCCAGCAACTGATCAATCGAGTCGTAACAGCCAGCGAAAGATATGAATTAACTATGAATATAAGAAAAACCAAGTGAATGGTAATAACAAAGAAAAATCTATCGCTAGAATCCCTTGAAATCAGGGACAACACCGTAGAACAGGTCTCCACATTTAAATGTTTGGGAACCAATATAAATGACAAGTGGGACTCAAGAAAGGAAGTATATTCCCGAATTGAACAGGCCCGAGTAACATACATGAATATGAATAAATTTTTCCATCACGCATGTCTCAGTCTCGAACTCCAAATGAGAATGGTGTGAGTGTATGTATTCTCCGTGCTATTGTACGGATGTGAGTGCTGGATCCTTGACCCTGGCTCAGAGAAACGACTGAAATCTTTTGAAATGTACATTTATAGACGCCTTCTTCGCATCTCCTGGGAACAGAAAATAGAACACACAGAAGAACTGGAAAGAATGAACACAATAAAGGAATTACTAACAACCTTAAAAATAAGTTAATCTCAATACTTCGGACAGATAATGAGGGGCCCAAAGTACGAATTGCTACTTCTAATTATTGAAGGCAAAATAAAGGGCAAACGATCGATCGGAAGACATGGGAAGGTGGTTTGGATGTGCTTCGAGTGAAATTTTTCGAGCAGCAGTTCTAAAGTTTGTTTAGCTATATGGATTGCCAACCTTCGTGAGAAGACGGCGTCGTAAGAAGAAGAAATTTTTAAAAAATATACCAATCAAAAACCAGGCAAAATTCTTATAATAATATTGAATCTAAACAATATTTAATGACCACACCCATTTAACCCTCTACCACTGTTAATATTGCAAATAGCAAAAAAAAACAATGTAATGCTTCGTTCCCATGCATCAAAAAATTCTGAATAATACCTATAGCACAGTAAATATGAAATCCCCGTTTTCTCACCTCTTATATGTTTCATAATTATATACAAATAATTATGCTTAAAATGTGTTCATTATCGCAACCAATATTATATTTGACCACTCCAAGTTTTTAATCTATTCCCCATTATAATTAAAAGTGATGAAAAAGTAACTCAATTTTCAGATTTCTCGACATTACTAACTCCGAAAAAGACCTATAACACCATATATAGGAAGTAATTCCACAAACCCTCTACCCCCATACATAATTTGTCCATTACGTCAATTAAAAAACCTATAAATATATCAAAATTTTATTGAAATTATGCAATATTAAACTACCTCTGCCTCCTTCAGCCCCTTTCTGTGTTAAATTTGAAAGCAATGAAAAAAAACCTAATTTTTGGATTCCTAGACTTCAAAAACTCAGAAAAGCACCTATAACACTATATATACGAAGTAACCACCCCCTAAACTCCTCCCCCACCCCTTTCGGCCGTTATATGTTTTACTATAAAAATTTATGCATAAAATTTATTTATTATTCAGCAAGAAACCAAGAAAAATTTCCATATTACTCTCAGGAGTTTTTAAAATTTATCAACCCGCATCCCTTTTACCCCCTTAACCTGAAGCGATATTGTTCAAAAACTACAGGCTTTATCTCCTTGTTAGAGGTTATCTACATCCCAAATTTGAAATTAATATCTCATTTCGTTCGAGAGTTATCGTAAAAACAGACCGACGAAAAAGAGTAACTATGGATTTCCTGATCTAGGAACTCTATAAACAAAATATTGAAGTGTGATTTTTTCCGCAAATACAATACTTCCTTTAGCAAAGAAAGTAAAAGCACATTTTTTACAGAGCGATAATTATTTTTTACTGAATTTTCAAAACAGTCAAAAATGCACATAAAAAATTGTACGCAATATTTATGAACAGTGGAAGTGTTGTACTCGCGATAAGGTGTGTTGTTTGTACAATTTCTTTCTGTAATGTGAATTTTTGGATTTGAATGACGAGTTCTATATGTGCGATGTGTGTCTTATATGTATACAATATCGTAAGAAGACAATATACTAGGGTTATATGATCAGTGCCTGGCTTTGGCCAGAGATGCCGCTAGTACTATTTTAAAAAGTATATATTTCGTAAACATAACCTTGCACAAGCATCCTGTCAAATTCTCAAGTAGCCGCGTAATTTAGTTTATGAGTGGCAGCCATTTAAATAGAACAACTTTTATGAATTTACAACAATGGAAAAAATTGAATATCGAGCAATAATAAAATATTTGTTTTTGAAAAAGAAAACGAATGATGAGATGCTTGATATTGTGTTATGTTTTTTGCCTGAGAAAATAGCGATCGTTTGAGCTTTTGAGGAATTATACTAATGAGTGCTAACCAAATTTTAAAATATTCTTAAAAAAGGCTAAATACATAATCAGTTCGTCAGCGATTTTCAAGTAAAAGGAGTTTTTATTTTCTGTCCTTAACACTTTCGCCTGCTTCCTTGCTATAACGCATAGCCGTTTCAGAGACAAATATTTCTTGTCTGACTTAGCAAGCGTAGCAAATTTTTAAAATATTACACCGAAATTTTGTGCTTACGTCAATATATATCTATATATATATATATATATATATATATATATATATATATATATATATATATATATATATATACATATGTATATATATATATATATATATATATATATATATATATATACATACATACATACATATATATGAAACTCAGTGAAGTTTATGGGGACTCTGCACCTTCGTTATCAACCATAAAATATTGGACAACTGAATTCAAACACGGCCGTACAAGCATTTTTCATAAAAAACGTCCAGGTCGTCCGAATGAGGACACCACATCAGAAATGATTGAGAAAATCCACGATATAGTGATAAACGATCAGAGAGTGAAAGTGCGTGAGATTGCTGAGATTGTGGGCATCTGAACTGAGCGGGTGCTGAATATTTTAAAAACTAATTTAGATGTAAGAAAGCTTTCCTCAAGATGGGTGCCGCGATTGCTCACAATTGGCAATAACACGCACGTGTGTTAACTTAAAAAGAATGTTTGGCGATGTTAAGGTGCAATCGGAATGATTTTTGGCATCGATTCATAAATGCTGACGAAATATGGATTCATTGCAGCACATCAGAGACCAAAGAACAATCCAAATAGTGGGTTTTCCGTGGCGAACCGGCGCCGAAGAAGGTCAAGGCGACTTTATCGGCCAACAAAGCCATGGCCACAGTATTTTGGGATGCACGCGGCATAATCCACGTCGATTACCTTGAAAAGGGCAAAACGATTAATGGAGAGTATTAAGTCAACTTATTGGATCGTTCCAACCCTACTGTGAAAGAAAAACGTCCGCACTTGGCGAGGAAAAAAAATGTCTTTCAAGACAATGCACGCGTGCACACGTGTTTCATCGCCGTGGCCAAATTCCATGAGTTAGGATACGAATTGCGTCCGCATCTACCATATTCGCCAGATTTAGATCGCAGTGATTATCTCCTATTTCCGAATATAAAAAAATGGCTCAAGCGGTGATTGCTGAAACAAATGCCTATTTTGAAGGGTTGGAGAAACCGTATTTTTTAGATTGGATATAAAAGATAGAAAAACGTTGAGCTAAGTATATCGAGCTAAAAGGAGACTATGTTGAAAAATAAAATAAATTTTACCCATAAAAATGTTTTTTTCTTGTCAAGGTACTTATCATACAACCCTCATATTTCAGTTTTGAAAAATATAATCAATTTTGTAGTTATTTTATCTTATATCCAAGTAACGCCAGAAAATTTGCCCACAATCACAAGAAATAATAAATACCTCTGCCCCAGATTCATAATTCTCTTTAAAAGTGGTCGTATCGAATCGGAAGGATGTAAAATTCGTCCCATAACGGATTGCGTCCTTACATCTGCCATGGGTGACCTTATGCTAGTAAAAATATACAAGGGATTGACACAGCCGTGGCAAATATTTCGAAATGGGAATGGGCGTACATATTTAATAAACTTCAAAAACATTGTCGAGGCACACCGAATGCGCCTTGACATTTTGATATAAAAAATTGTCCTTCGGTCTATAGGAGGGGAGGCGTAATGGATTTTTGGCTAATATGGTTAATATAAGGCTTATTATGGGTATTATAAAAATGGGTGCTTCCGTTAGTTTTAGACATCTTTCTATCGTTTTATTTATTCTTGTGTTAACCTTTAATGTTGGAATACACAGAAAAGTAGAGTTAATTTATCGAAGATATACTTACTGAGCTAGAAGATATACTTACTAATAGCTTATTCCTTACTTATACTTACTGAGCTCGAAGATATACTTACTAATAGCTTATTCCTTACTAGGATGGTGAATAGCTTCGTGG
The DNA here is from genome assembly GCA_019049505.1 of Pachyrhynchus sulphureomaculatus. Lineage (NCBI taxonomy): Eukaryota > Metazoa > Arthropoda > Insecta > Coleoptera > Curculionidae > Pachyrhynchus > Pachyrhynchus sulphureomaculatus. The sequence goes on from CM032456.1 coordinate 88,482,581, forward strand.
TTAATGTAAAATAACTGAAAACAGACAAAGCTCTTATTTCAGCACTTTACCCACTTTCTCTTATTCGTCAAATCCATCCCTAGGCGCCTTTCGCCGGCCGTCAGTCGAGCTAGGATTGACAAACAACAGAATTTACTGGTACTTTACGGAACACGATGGTAGAATACAACGAATTGTACTAAGCACGCATACCTAATACTCCATCGAAAGCTGACACAGCAGCTTTCAAGTCGACAGAATGAATGACGCGGTCAACACTTGAAAGCAGGTAGCGCTTGTTAAGGGCTTCTCCTCAGACATATGAGGTTAATGTAAAATAACTGAAAACAGACAAGGCCCTTAGTTTCAGCAGTTTACCCACTATTCTCTTATTAGCCAAATCCATCCCTAGACGCGTTCCGCTATATCATGGCTCGTCAGTTGGGCTAGGATTGATAAACAAAAGAACAGGATTTACTGGTACTTCTCCAAATAGTTACGGAACATGGATTTGACGAATAAGAGAACAGTGGGTAAACTACTGATATAAGGGCCTTGTCCGTTTTTAGTTATTTTATATTAACCATATATGCCTGAGGAGATGCCCTCGTTAAGCGCTACCTGCTTTTAAGTGTTGGCCGTATCAACCACTCTGTCGGCTTGAAAGCTGCTGTGTCAGCTTTCGATGGAGTATTAAGTGTGCGTACTTAGTACAATTCGGTGAATAGCTACATTAAATTGGTACATATTCCACTAAAAGTTACATCGCCAGCCACCCGTCAAAGGAAATGAAAAATAGAATTGCAGAAACGGAAAATGGATTTAAAAAGAAATAAGTTTTAATACCATGTACTAGTAATTAGAGTTAGTTTATTAAGGTTAATTTAAAATGAAATTGAATTTAGTCAGCTTAAATTAATTAATTCCAATGTTATTAGATCTAATTTCTGAAGCTATGTGGTTTGACCAAAAATCTAATTGAGCCCCTGTATGCTCAATGCACATTCTTCCAAAATTACCTAATGCAACGAATGAGAGTCCATTGTAGCTCCAGACTTTTTAGTAAGCATTCGTAATGTTTCTATTTTAATTTTGTGCTTCTGGAAAACACGCGTGTTTACGAAATAAAATTTAGTAAGTATTGCATTTTGGTTAAAAATATGTAAATATCCTTTATTTTTCGCGGACATGACTTCTTTTGTTACAAAAACGCAAAGTTCGTCCTCATTATAAGGAATATTAAAGACAACGGCTGAAATCCACGATGACATTTAACCATATGTTGCGTGGAGTAATTTGTAGAAATACTGCTTTCGATTTAAAATTAACCTACATAATTTCCTTTCTATGTCTTGCAATTTTTAGCAGATCATTTATGCTGGTATTTTGTTAATAATGTGGACAGGATATACTGTTCGTACCATATAAAAGGTTATCAAACTTGTACTATATATTTTTAAAACGTTATAGTGGCCATATTCCTTGCTTTTGATTTCCACCAAAATTAACATTTGTATTTAGTGTTCTTTGGCAAATTATCATGGAAAGATGCACAGCATATAGAAATGTTAAAATTTATTACAAAAATAATTCGGGCTACGTTTCGCGCATTAAGTTAGATTTATAGTATATTGACTACAAATTTCACTTAATGCGCGAAACGTAGCCCGATCTACAGAGCTTACTATTCATAATTTAATTCAAAAATTTGAGTCAAATGGCAGTGTTTGTGATATTAAGAATCCAATCAGTCAAAAATGTAAATATATTGCTAAAAATATCGATGTTGTGAATCAAAGTGTGAGTAAAAATCCATAATAAATAATTACCTGTCGTTCTCCAGAACTTTCTTAAGGGACTATGTCGAATATTCTTCATAAATATTTCCATTTGAAAGCGTATAGAATATTTTGAACAAACTGACCACTTATTGCGTAGAAATTTTGCAGGTGTGAAATGTAGAACCGGTTTTTCGGGTATCCCGTGTTAGCTTGAGGTCCTTTGATGGACGTTTTCGTTGATGTTTCGATGGAATCTCTTCCATGATGAGATTCTATCGAAACCGTCCATCAAGGGACTTTAAGTTAAGACAGGATATCCGAAAAAACCACTTCTACATATATATATATATATATATATATATATATATATATATATATATATATATATATATATATATAAATAAATATATATATATATATATATATATATATATATATATATATATATATATATATATATATATTATATATATATACACGAGGCTGGTTTGAAAAGTCCGTGCAAAGTCCGAGAGATGGCACCACCGGCGCGTATCGAGGTCATGTTTAGTTAGTAGCATCTCTTGAATGAACGCACACCAAGTTTCAGCCATATTGGTCTATTTCTTTGTGTTTGGCATTCGTGTGAATCAAGGAAGTCGAGTGATTTTCAAGAAATGGACGAAAAAGAATTTCGTGTGGTGATTAAACATTACTTTATGAAAGGCAAAACGCCTCAGGAGACTAAAGAGAATCTTGATAAACATTATGGTGACTCTGCACCTTCGATTAGAACAGTTTATAAGTGGTTTCAAAATTTTCGGACTGGCCAATATGGGCACAAGTGACGCAGAACGTTCTGGACGACCTGTGGAGGTTACGACTCCAGAAATCATTGATCAAATCCATGATATGGTGATGGATGACAGAAGAGTTAAGGTGCGTGAGATTGCTAGTGCTGTGGGCATCTCGACTGAACGGGTACATAATATTTTGCATAAAAAAAAAATTTGGACATGAGAAAGCTATCCGCAAGATGGGTGCCGCGATTGCTTACGCTTGACCAAAAACGTGTAAAGTGTTGCAAGGATGGTTTGCAGCTGTTCCAGAAGAATCCGGAGGACTTTAAGCGTCGTTTCGTCACTGTGGATGAAACATGGATACATTACTATACTCCTGAGACCAAACAACAATCTAAACAATGGGTTACCAAGGGGGAATCTGCACCAAAAAAGGCGAAGACCGTTCCTTCGGCCGGAAAGGTTATGGCGACTGTCTTTTGGGATTCGCAAGGGATAATCCTCATCGACTATCTGGAAAAGGGTAAAACTATTACAGGTGAATATTATTCATCGTTATTGGACCGTTTGAAAACCGAGCTGCAAGAAAAACGCCCGCGATTGGCCCACAAGAAAGTCCTTTTCCATCACGACAACGCACCAGCACACACCTCAGCAGTTGTGGTCCCAAAATTAATGAAAATAGGATTCCAACTCGTTTCACATCCCCCCTATTCTCCAGACTTGGCTCCCTCGGACTACTATTTGTTCCCCAATTTGAAGAAATGGCTGGCGGGACAAAGATTTTATTCAAACGAGGAGGTGATTGCAGACACTAATGGATATTTTGCAGACTTGGACAAATCCTATTATTCGGAAGGGATCAACAAACTAGAACATCGTTGGACGAAGTGTATAAGCCTAAAAGGAGACTATGTCGAAAAATAAAAAAGGTTTACCCCAAACACATTAGCAGTTTTTATTTTTGCACGGACTTTTCAAACCAGCCTCGTATATATACACATATATATATATATATATATATATATATATATATATATATATATATATATATATATATATAAATATATAAATTACTCTGCAATTTCAAGTAAATAGAAAGTTAATAGATTTACTTGACTACTACCCTCATCCACCGCCAGAAGCATGTAAATTGCTTAATTTCCCTTTATATTCGAAAAATCTATGCGATTTGTGAAAGTTGCGTAATCGGATTGACGGACTGGCAAAAAAGGGTTATATCCAAAACCAGTAGCAAGGAGAACCTTTATTAGAGCCCATCAAATACATGAAAATCTTAAGCTAAATATTTAAAATATAAAATTCGTACAAGGTTATGGACATAGAATCCAGACTCACTTTGTTGTGGACAATATAATATAAAATAAGGGTTTTGAATATATATATATATATATATATATATATATATATATATATATATATATATATATATATATATATACATATATATATATATATATATATATATATATATATATATATATATATATATATATATATATATATATATATATATATATATATATATATATATATATATATATATATATATATATATATATATATATATATATATAAATATATATATATATATATATATATATATATATATATATATATATATGTATATATATATATATATATATATATATATATATATATATATATATATATATATATATATATATATACATTGTTGGGGAACTCGGCAAAGAGCGTGAAAAAAGTTCACACAAAGTTCATTCAGCCAATATTTCGATCCTAGGTTGGGACCTTCTTCAGGGCAAGAACTGAAAAGGAGAATCAGTCTACTCACTGAGAAAGCTTGGGCAGAAAAATTAAATTATTCAAATTATTACTATTATTATTATTTTTAATAAACCAATGTAGAAGTACAATGAAGTATAAGATGTCATAAAAATAAAAAGAAAAGACTCACATGAATAGTGAAAAACAGAGTTAACATGAATGACCATTATTAGCTTGTAACACAGAAACGACTAACAATCCATTAAAATAAACACTATACTCTAATACACAAAATCAAAAAGATCAAATTTATAACAGGGATGTATTTTAAAACCCTGGATGCTGAAAACATTTTTAATTATTAATTAATTCACCCGAACAAACCACCTGTGGCCGGCGCCATGCCCAAAAAGATTGACGTACCAATGACAAAAGACAGTTACTTGACAGGGAAAGGGACTATTTTAAAAACCTAAAAACCGAAAATGTAAACACCCGGAAAGAGAGAGAGAACTGGTCTATTGAAAAATATATAAATGGTCAAACAGAGAGAAGAAGAAATTACCAATTGAACAACCCAAAAATCGACAAGGAAATTCGGATCGACGACGACCATAAATTTTGGGTAGAAAGGGGGACAAGAGATCTAGCAAAAGAGACATAGAGAAGGAAGGAAGGAATGTTATATTAACTTCTGAATCAATTTGTTTAATTAACTTATATATACTTTGTTGATTTAATTATTAGGAAAATTTTTAATTAATTTGAGAACTGAAGGTTTATTCACCAAAGGGTGTATTTAAGTATGACAATACCAAGAGGGAGGGAAGGCAACAAATCACTGAATAACCGTCAAAGTCAGAAGAATCAATCTAGAAAAGTAAGGGGTACAATTCTAAAGACCGCAGACCCAAGGGACCAACAAAAACAAAATAAAGGAAAGGAGAGAGAGAATTAGAGTATTGGGAGTTGGTCTGTTCAGTAACGGACAGCCATTTTTGAAGGTATCTGGGGGAATATCTTGAGTATGAGTGAGCTTGTTGACTTCATTCCTGGTTTTTAGCAGGAGTTTTCTGTGAACAGGCTTGTGAGCGTTTCCTGTGATTTAAGCAGGTAATCAGGGTGAGCTATTGCCTTCACTCTTCTATACAGGCCCTTAATGACGTTGACCTTCACCTTCCAATCATGGCTAAAATTAGCGTGGATGTATCTTCCAGAAGAAGTAGGTTTTCTATACCAATCAAGTTTTATGATGTTGTTGGAGTCTCTGATGACTTTTGTGTCCAAAAAACAGCATTGTTGGTTTTTTCTTCCATGGTAAATTTGGATCGATTGGAAGATTTGGAGAACGTCTTCTTTGCCATCAGCTGGCATGGACAGAACCAGATCATCTACATATTGAAATAGGAAGGGAGGTCTGAAAGATAATCTCTGTGTGCAATTTTTTAGAGCATAAGACATGGCTGTAGAAGCAAGAGTAGGACTCAGGTTATTACCGATAGGGCATTTCACTATTCAAGTGAGTCTTTTCTTTTTATTTTTATGACATCTTATACTTCATTGTACTTCTACATTGGTTTATTAAAAATAATAATAATAGTAATAATTTGAATAATTTAATTTTTCTGCCCAAGCTTTCTCAGTTAGTAGACTGACTCTTCTTTTCAGTTCTTGCCCTGAAGAAGGTCCCAACCTAGGACCGAAATATTGGCTGAATGAACATTGTGTGAACTTTTTTCACGCCCTTTGCCGAGTTCTCCAACAAATTATCTATAATATATATATATATATATATATATATATATATATATATATATATATATATATATATATATATATATTCAAAACCCTTATTTTTCTGTTATATTAAATGATTCCCAACAAGGTCCACATTGGTTGAATGAGCATTGTGAACTTTTTTCACGCCCTTTGCCGAGTTCCCCAACAAATTTTATATATAAGAATTTTGTTAGATACGGCAACTTTTGCTTTCTTTCTTTATTTATATTATATGTGTATATATATATATATATATATATATATATATATATATATATATATATATATATGTATATATATATATATATATATATATATATATATATATATATATGTATATATATATATATATATATATATATATATATATGTATATATATATACATATATATATATATATATATATATATATATATATATATATATATATATATATATATATATATATGCATATATATATATATATATATATATATATATATATATATATATATATATATATATATATATATATATATATATATATATATATATATATATATGCTGCCGCTGTTAACTTCAAGCGGCAGCAGTAGCGAGATCATAGTATCGAGTACCAGCAGCAGCAACAGCAAGAAGAAGAATAATTCTTCCGCACCGTTGAGGTGCGCGTGCAGCGTCGCTACAGTGCGGTCGGATTTTTGTCTCTTGACCTTCGTTTGTGGAGATCGTGCGTTAATAAGCTAGTAAGATTTGAGACTTTTCTGTATTTATCTATTATATTTTGTGCATTACTTACATATTGGTTATATTTCTTGTATTTTTTTCATTTAGTAACAATAGCAAAGATTTACTTTACTAATCATATTTACTTTCATGAGAAGGTAGACATTAATTTTTTAAGATATTACTTTTTTCACTTTTTTGAAGTTGATTTATATAAATAATATTGACGTAAGACCTTTGGGAAACACTTTTTCATACTGATAAAGAATTTCAAAGATCGACTTCATATTGTTTTAAAATTGCTATTGTTTGATTTTTGTTAAATAAATAATTAGTAAACCACTTATAAACCTTGTTCTTGGAAAAATATAGTTCAGAATACTCATCTCACTGGACACAATCAGTTAAAACTGAAGACATCATAACATATCTTTAATAATAATTATATTACAAAGTATTTTAACAGATTCAAAGATTACTATAATCAAAATCATGAGTAGGCAAACCTAATGATACGTCAATTCTACGTTTCATATTCATTTTTATAACTTATTATTGTTTAGTCGAAAATAATCTCTAATACGTGGAAAGGACAATTGGAATGTGATATCATTACGACATAATTGGGTTGATTTTCAAATTCATTATAATAATAAGCGGGTACAGTGAGACCGAAAGGACATTATTTTTTCATAATTACGTTTGTTATTTTTCGTAATTATAGAGGATATGTGAGGTATATTTCGATTATTTTGAATTTAAATTGGATGATTTAATTTGCTTCAACAGCATTCGGCAGGCTGGATGTGATGATTTTATGATGGTTGTGTTTATATAGATGCGTTTAAATTATTTAATTAACATATTCTTAATAAAAATATTAATCTTGAACTGATGATTGTGCACGATCAATACTTTCAGCAGTAATCAATGTTGCTAATCCATCAATATTGACTCTAGCTAATCTATAAGCATAGTGCCATTATTATATGGTGTCTATAATAATGAGAAAATACCAAAATACATGGGCCGCAGGAAATTCTAAAATTTTTAAATTTTTGAAGGGGTTGGAATGCTGCATCGGTGTAAGCCATTATCTTCATTATTTTTGTTGTTCTGTACTAAAATTGAAAGACGGAACATTTATGGAATCACTTCGGTAACAGTCTACCTGTCTAATAAAGTCGATTTTTTCTGAAATTATTTGACATAGAAAGTTGAAATTTGTCACAAATATAGGAATTAATGACCCAATCACAGAGGTATTAAAAGTTAAATTTTGACTTGAGGGGGTTAGTTATGGGGGTGAAATCGGAAGTAAAAATTTTTTTTTCAACGTTGTCGTGTCAAATAAAAGCTTGTGAACATACAAGTTTAAAAATACATTAATGTAATACTCACGCAAAACTTTTCTTTACATAGTTTTCAAAAATTGTCAAAATCGCTGTCTCTAAGAGTACAAGTCAAAAAATTTAGAAAAAAATTCTGGTATATTTTCCATAAGGTGTAGATTAAATAAAAATTATAAACTTTGGTATCCAAAAAAAATTGTGGAATGGGTTAATAATAATCTATCCACCTATTTCTATTCTTCTATTCTATTCTGTTTTTGGGCTTATACAAATGATAAAAGATACTAGCTCCACTAGAAACAGAACCTTGATTGACAATGTGTTTTGAGATTTTTGTAATGATATAGAACTTTACGTTGTAAAAGTTTTTTTAGTCATCGCAAACATGTTCGTATCCTAGAATAAAGTAATACTACTTTTAAAAAACTCATTTTGGGTGTTTTTTGAGATGTCACTGATATTTTTATTTTAAACGCAATCACGATACGGAATATGAATTGCGCAAGTCCGACTTGCACTTGGCCGGTTTTTTATTTATATTGAGGCTGAAATGAATCATTTTTATAAAAGTCAAGAAGTCATGTCAGGGAGAAATTCAAGAGATTTAACCATTTTATACAGTGCATAATAAACAGTAAAAAGTTACTAAGTTGGGAATGTGGAATCTTTGGCACAATGACACTACTCAGTATATATCACCACTACACCAAACACTTTATTTTTGCACTCGACGCGCGTTTCGCTAACCATGTTAGCTTCATCAGGAGCGATGATTGAGAGTCAATCATCGCTCCTGATGAAGCTAACATGGTTAGCGAAACGCGCGTCGAGTGCAAAAATAAAGTGTTTGGTGTAGTGGTGATATATACTGAGTAGTAAAAAGTTAATTCGTTTTATACATCATTTATAAGGCGATTAGACAGCTATAGCATTTTTAAAAACTTTAAAAAGTATTTATAGATTTTAAGAAATATTCCATTTGTACCGACACTTCTTCAATCAAAGAATGTCCTGCACCGAGACATAAAACGCTATATTTAAAGACATACATTTCCACAGATGACTCAAGAGACTAAAAGTCAAGCAGATCAGTCTCTTGGGATTATAGTCTATCGAATTTTCAAAAATTCGACTTTTTTTACGGATTTTTATTCTCTATACTTCTAATAATTATTCAAAAAAAAAATTAGGAAAATTCCATTCTGTTATAAAGTTATAGCATTAAATGTGACCTGGCATCGGACTAGGATCGCTGCCTGTCTTCAGACACTGTCAATTTTTAATATTTTTTAACTTTTTTTTTTAAACTTAATAATTACGTTTTCTACAAATCGTCGATGTTTTTTTTACATTTATCTAATTTTATGTTTTTAATACACTTACGCTATTGTAAAAACATAAACAAATAGTTAATAATAATTTTAATATAGTTTAACTTATCTAATGATTAATTAAATGTAATAAATGTTCAAAAATATGCCCGTCTACTTGAATACACTTGTTTAGTCGTTTTACTATATTTTCCTTCACTTTCCTTACCATAAAGGGCGTTATTGTCCTGCACGCATCCGGTATCCTATTTTCCATATCTATTGGTGTTGTAAGGGGATACATATAAACACGATCTTTAATGTAGCCCCACAAAAAGAAGTCTAAAGGTGTTAAGTCACATGATCGAGGGGGCCACTGAATGAATCCATCCCTACCGATCCATTTTTGTGGGTAATGATCGTTTAAAATTTCCCGAACTTCCGGTGGTAATGAGCAGCTCCGTCTTGTTGAATCCACATTTGTTCCCTTTCCTTTGAAGTTAATAACTTTTATTAACTTCTTAAGAAGCTGGGGTAATTCGTTTTGCAAAAAATTTAGATACCTAGGCCCTTTAAGCAGTTTGCGGAGAAAATATATATATATATACCACTACCATCAAACCGTCCCATTAAGCACTGAAAAGATTTTCTAGATGGTATACAAGCTTACATCCCTTTTTCGAAGAAATGCTCCTCCAACGGCAAGCCTTGGTTCGACCGAAAATGCAAAGAAGCTGTTGCTTCTAAACATATTGCCTACCGACAATGGCGTGAAAATCCTAACACCGTAAATCGTAACATCTTTGTTCATGCCCGGAACAGATGCAAGGGAATTATCGACGAAACCAAGGAGACACACAATCAACGAATTAGAAACAAACTTCTCGCTTGTCCCAACAATTCCAGGTCCTTTTGGGCAGTCGCGAAGGCAGTTAGTCAAAATTTTACCAAATCCACCATACCACCACTCACACGGCCAGATAAATCCATTGCAACCACACCTGTTGAGAGAGCGAACTTGTTGGCTGAACTCTTTGCTTCACATTCTACTGTCGATTTCCAAGGAAAAACACCACCTACTATTCCCATATTGCAGTCAAGGATGCCCGATGTTGTCTTCAGACAGCGCATCATAAAGCGTATTTTAATGAAGCTAGACACCAAGAAGGCTTCTGGCGCTGACGGAATACCTGCCATAGTTCTCAAAAACTGTGCAAGGGAACTAACACCAGTTTTCTGTAGACTTTTTAACCTATCCTACAGAAAGGGAATATTTCCGTCCTGCTGGAAATGTGCCACGGTTCAGCCGATACCTAAAAAAGGTAAGAAGACCTTGCCAAATAACCACTGACCAGTTGCACTGCTTTCAATAATATCGAAAGTCATGGAAAAGGTTATCAATGAGCATCTTCTAAAATATCTTGAACGATTCAATATTATTAGCGATCACCAATATGGTTTTCGTAAACATAGATCAACAGGAGATCTTCTGACTTATGTAACACATGTTTGGAACAACGCAATTGAATGCTTTGGAGAATCTCGAGCGGTTGCTCTTGACATATCCAAGGCATTCGACCGTGTTTGGCACGATGGACTGTTGGCTAAGTTATGCTCTTATGGTATGTCTGAAAGGTTCTGTTTGTGGCTCTCATGTTTCCTCAGAGAGCGTTCTTTACGAGTGGCGGTCGACGGATTTCTTTCTAACACCCTCATTATCAACGCCGGTGTGCCCCAGGGCTACATACTGTCTCCTACTCTCTTTCTCATTTACATTAACGATCTGCTGGAAAAGACCGGGAATCCAATCTATAGCTTTGCAGATGACAGTACGCTTGTCTCTTCATTCACCTTGAACGCTCGGACATCGGCTGGTCAGGCGAATATCCGCAGACAGCAGGAGGTCGTTCAACTTAACAAAGACCTGGAAGAAATTCTATCTTGGGGTGACAGTAACCAAGTGGAATTTAACGCTACAAAAACCCAAGCGGCAGTTTTTTCTAAAAAAGTTAACGTTGCTGAACCCGACATAGTTATGTCGGGGGCACTCCATTCCCCTAGCATCGTCGCTCAATTTGTTATGCGTTAGTTTGGGAGCAAATATGTCTTGGCATGAACATGTTGCAGGCATAGCAAGGAGAGCTTCTCAAAAGTTGGGAATATTATTTAGAACCAGAAAGCTTTCCACCCCACAGCAACTGTTAATTCTTTACAAAGCCGAAATTCGACCAACTATGGAATACTGCTCCCACGTTTGGGGCTTCGCTCCCAAACATACACTGCATTTGTTGGATTCTGTTCAGAGAAGAGCGGTCCGTCTGATTGGGGACCCGGAATTGACCGGCGGCCTTGATTCGCTGGAACATCGAAGAACGGTTGGCGACTTGAGTCTGTTCTACAAGTATTTTCATGGAAAGTGTTCGAAGGATGTAGCCCGCTTAATTCCTCCCAAAGCGGTGCATGTTAGAAATACACGTCGCGCTGGTGCTTCGCATCCGTATGAGGTTCAGCTTGTTACTCCGCGTACAACGCTTTTCAAGCAATCTTTTATATGGAGAACGTCATCCCTTTGGAATAATTTGCCCAGCGCTGTGTTTCCCACCGAGTACCATTTGCAGCGATTCAAGAACAACGTGAATCGCTTTTTCCGCACTCGTGCCGCTCCTGGAGCGCCTTAGGGACTTCCCTGCAGCACCATAAAAAAAAAAAAAAAAAAAAAAAATACGTCTGTTAGGGTACTTCGCTCCGTAAAGCCTTACTGCCAAAAGACAATTTTTTCCCGCCTCGCCCAGTATATAAACCATATCAATTAATTCATTTTTAGGAAAATCCATAACTATTACATTTATACGTCACTTACTACAACCAATTAAACTATTTTTACTTGCTTAATAGACCTGTCAAAATGTGACAATGCCTACATTTTTGTTTTGTCTTGGCAACTATGATGTTATAGCGTAAATGTATTAAAAAACAAGGGTAAAAATTGAAAAATTCAAAATAAATCGAAAACTACTAGAAATAGGTATATGACATACTTAATAAAAAGTTGAAGGGTTTTGTAAAATCTATCAGAAAAAATAATAATATACAGGGTGTGCCATTTAAAAAATTTGGATTTTTCAATTCCAAATAGTCGAAATGCATAAATTTATTTTGAACACCCTGTAGCACCTAACTCAAATTTCTTGACATATCTTTTTTTTTCATCTCTATAAAACGCTCGTACCAATTATGAGTATTCTATCTTCAGAAACAATGGCGCTACTGGCAATTTTTGACAAAACTGAAAACTAGTATTTTTTTAAAAAAAATTGAAACATTAAAAAAACTACTAGGTTTAGGGATATAATATTATTAATAAAAAAGTTATACAGTTCCATTTAAAGAAACATAGGTTATATCGACCACACTTTTTTGAAGTACCCTGGATACTCAAAAATAATTTTAAACTGTGCACCTTAACAATCCCTAAAACTATTGTATTTAATATTTTTTCGTCATTCCCGAAACAAATTAGATAATGAACTTTATTCTGTCGTTGTCTCACCCTGTACAATAAAAATATATAACCGCCATTCTTTTGTACTATTCACCTAACTAACATTTAAAATATATTTTTTAAATATATTTACTTTTTGCAGCGCCCAGGTTTATGTAACCCTTTACAAAAAAACTAATTTTCTGTTATATTTGGAAAAGTATTATTTAGACAACATTGATACATATATAATGGTATCCTTCATTGCAATTCTGCACACTTTAGATACAATACATCTAGTTTTTCGATTGCTTTCTTCATATAAGAGTTATAACAATATGTAGGTGAGTACGTATTTTCTGCCTCAAATAAGTTGTTAACGTATGCAATCCACTGAAACCAAAAACAATTTGCCGCAAATTGCGAAATTACCACAAAATGTAACGTACCAACTTAGATAGTAAACTGAACCATCGACCATATGTGAAACCACTTCCTCGTGCTAATGTCTTCGTAAGTATAGGATATACCAACCATTTTGCGGTAAAACTAAATATTTCACCCTTGTTCCTAATTATACGTTACGTCTATATTAGGAACAAATTGTTTTAGTACTTCTTTTGAATATGTTTGAGAACTAATAGTATGTTTGTTTTTTACTTTACCAAGAGTAGTAGTGTACCCGTAAAAACGATTCTTGAATTTTATCACGTTGCATGGTTCCTAAATAACGAGAAACATGCTTTCCAATTTTGGTTGCCTCGATAATTGCAAAACGGAATGAGGTACTAATTTCAAATTAATATACGTGTAGTTCCTAAAGAATGGATGGAAATTTTAAGCAATATCGCTTCAGGGTAGAGTTTCAAGGGTATGATAGGAATTTTAAGTTAAAAGAATACATATATTTTAAGATGATCTATTTATAATCAAGTAAAAATGTCGAAGGGATTACTTCAGGTTAGGTCACAAATATATCATGTCATGTCTTCTTAGAATTTTCGCAGTAGGTGAATCAAAAAATCATGTTATTAGTATTCCGTATGATCACTTCGGTGTCTATTTGTCCGTCTGCCTGTCTGTCCGTCTGTCACAGCTGATTTTCTCCGAAACTATTTGAAATAGAAAGTTGAAATTTGGCACTAATATAGGAATTGATGGCCTCATCAGGGCCGTGTAGTTTTGAAAATTAAATTTTGAATTAAAGAGTTAGTTTTGGGAGGTGAAATCGGAAGTGGAAAAAAAGTTTTTTTACCAGGCCATCGACTGGGATGTCAAATGAAAACTTGTAAAAACACGAGTTCAAAAATAAATGTGATATAATACTTGCGCACACTTTTCTTTGAATTAATTTTAAAAAATTGCCAAAAATCGCTGTCCCCCTCTTATTTCGAAAGGTACAGGTCAAAAATTTTGAAAAAATACTGGAATATTCTCCACCAGATATAGATTGAACGAAAATTATCACGAGTGCATTACCTTTGATAATTTATCTGGTATATTAAAAAAAAAAAAAAATTCAAGTTTTCAACAAAGATCGGAAACAATCTTTGCTGAATACTCATTTACTGTAACAAAATATTTTATTTTAAAAGTAATCATCGTGTGGAACACTAACTGCGCAAGTACGATTTACACTTAGCCGGTTTTTTTTATTAAATTTAATCTTACCGGAAACCGTATGTAGAGATGATTGAGGAATAATTACTTGTGCTACTTCAAAAAAACATTGTCCAAGTGTCGAAACATACATTTTTGTATTTCACAGCACCTTTTTAGACAACGCGGTAGTGCTGAAACGGACGTTATAGCATTTCTGCAAACAACTACTACCTATGTACGTGGATCGGCTAAATATACTTAAATAAATTACTTACATAAATTAGTAAAGTATACCGACCTGCCGGGATTACCACCCGGGACCTTCTGCACAGCAAGCAAGTTACTACACCTCAGAGCCACGGGCCGCTACCACAAATAGGTAACTACTAAATAAAATTTTAAAATTGATGGTACGATTGTAGTTTTACCGGTAAATTACAAGAAAAGGAAAAAATCGGCAGTTTGCCAGTATTCTACCCATAATTTTACCAATTCTTCTTAAATCTGTTTTTGCCTGGTAATTTAATTGTAAACCTAAGATTTTTTT
Organism: Pachyrhynchus sulphureomaculatus; assembly: GCA_019049505.1. NCBI lineage: Eukaryota > Metazoa > Arthropoda > Insecta > Coleoptera > Curculionidae > Pachyrhynchus > Pachyrhynchus sulphureomaculatus. The sequence goes on from CM032456.1 coordinate 88,497,666, forward strand.
GTAATGCGTTGCCACTTTGAGATAATTTTATACTAGACTTTACCTAAAAGAGTTCATATGTCGACATCGATTACGATGTAAAAGATGGGCAGTCTTTATCTTCATACAATTTATACGTGAGAGTGTGAAACGTCTCAGGTAATAAATTAGTAATTTGAGCAACAATTTAATGACATAAAAGACACAGACAAATATCAGTTAAAATTTACTCGTAAAATGGAGAATCTCTGGTCTTTTTTTAAAATTTTAGATAAATGTCGGTAATTTTACCGCTAATTTATTAGTAATTTGTCGAAATTCCACTGCTAACGTTAGAGCTAGAATTCCCCCCTTAAGAGGTTACATACACATGGACGCTACAAAAAGCAGGTATATTTAAAAAAAAATATATTTTGAAGGTTATGGCGATTATATATTTTTATTGTACTTCAATTTATAAGATTTTTTTTAAATATTTTTATTGTACTTTAAGTTATAAGAGAAAAAAAATTAAAATAAGATTATTTTTTATCGGGTTAATTGGATTAACGATAACTATGGTCTGCAGGTTAACTTCACAAAAAATAATCCAATCTGCAAAATTAAAAATTAACCTTGTAAAATAATATAGTAGTTAAAAATTGTCGAAGGGTTTTTTTTCAAAAATAAAAAAAATTACGTTGTTTTAAACGTTAGTATGCAATTTTCTACCAAAAAATTTATGTTTAATTACTTATAAAAACTGTCTATTAGAAAAATTAAAAAAAAAACTCTGGACAGTTTATAGAAAAAATAATTACAGTCCCTGGCCAAATTATTAGACGCACTGCAAGATTTCATGTAAAATATTAATTACCGAGTGATATTGTACCGTTTTATTATTTTAAATTGATTTGTTTTTTATTTTTATATTATCCAATCAATTACCTATTTATTTGACATAAATAAAACAGCATTAATTTAGAAAAGCATAAGTTTATTAAGTTTTAAAGAAAAGTGAAATTAATGTTAGTAAAAGTCAATATTTAGTTGAGCCACCTTTAGCCGCTATCAAAGCTTTAATTCTGCGCGGCATGCTATCAGTGCAAGATTGTACTGTCTCCTGCATTTGAGGATGATGATTCCACACATGAATAATCTTTTCTAGGAGCTGGGTTTTGTTGGTAATCACATCTTTAGCCACTTCTTTTTTCATCAGCTCCCACACATTTTCAATGGGGTTCATATCAGGGCTATTACCCGGCCAATCCAACAGAGGGATATTTTTTTCTGCCAAAAAAGCTTTAACAGACCGAGCAGTGTAGCAGGGAGCTCCATCTTGCATGAAAGTGAATGGTTCCCCATTTGAAAACCATTCTCTGAGCTGCGGAATCAACCGATTTTGTAATACTTCTTTGTACTGATCTTGCCTCATTATTCCTTTGACGACGTACAGACGTCCAGTGCCCTTGCCGCTGATGACTGACCAAATCATCACTTTGGTGGGATGTTTAACCGTCGGGACGACACAATCAGGATGAAACTTTTCTTCATGACGACGACGCACATACTGAGCTTTATTCTGCAAAATTTCGAATGTGCTTTCGTCACTGAAGCAGACCTGTCAAAAATAGGAAAAATATATAAACTTCCATGTTTATTTGTTTTATTTAACTGAAAATGATAATAATGTATCAATTATTGATTAAATTGCTGTATCTTACCGATCCCCAGAAGTCCACATCTTGCCATTGTTTGGCCCACTTCAGGCGCTTTGCTTTCATTGCAGCTGTTAACTTGGGCTTCCTGGCGGGGTGACAGGCCTTAAAATCTAATTCTTTCAATTTTCTTCGAACAGTGCGCTCAGAAGCATTTACGCTAGCATCCTGGAGTTGTGATTTTATTACCTTTGTGGTAGCAAATCTGTTTTCTACACAAATTTTCTTCAAACATCTCTCTGACCGTGGAGTGAAAATTGGTTTTCTACCGCATCTTTTCTTTCTTTTCGGGCTTAATTCCTTCCCTGACTCAATTTTCTTTTTTATGCGTCGTACACTAGCTTCAGAAACCTCCAATCTTCGTGATATTTCTCGGTTTGTAAATATTTTCGCAATCACAAGGGCCTTCACTTCAGCTTTTTTACGTGGTGAAAAATCGCCTTTTCTACCCATAATGAAAATAGTCCAATTACTTTTTTAAAACACTGCATACAAAATAAACTAATAACTGAGTAGTATAAAAACTGTTAAACAAACAATCACAGTCCATAAAGCCACAGAAACACGTCCGTACCTGACTCGATTCCGATCGCGACTGATACAGGTTTGTACTTGTTTACGTTCATGTATCACTTTGTCAACACAGTGTTGCCATATGTTAAAAATAAATACAAATATGTAGTCTACAACAATTCTTTTAAATAAAAATCAATAATATTGTAGTTTAAATATACCATTATTGCATAAAAACTCTTAAGAAACATAAAATTACTAAAAAAAAATACAGTGCGTCTAATAATTTGGCCAGGGACTGTAATAAGATTTAAAAAAAAAGTTAAAAAACATTAAAAATTGACTGAGGAATATTGCGGACTGTGTAGCGGTTCCAATCCGACGCCAGGTCATATTTAATGCTATAATTTTGTAACGAAATGGAATTTTCGTAAAAACATTTTTTTGAATAATTCTTAGAAATATAGATAATAAAAATCCGTAAAAAAAAATCAAATTTTTCAAAATTCGAGGTGCATGTAACTCTATTTCCAATATAGCTGGTTACGTGTTATCTCTTGTGTTCATAAAGTGAGTATGTGGAAAATCACTTTAAAATCAGTTAAGGAATATGGTATGTGATTATAACAGTCACACCAAAAATGTTTTGAGATGCACAAAGTTTTGTGTAAAATTGTAACAAAAAAGAACTTTGAATTTCATGTAGAGAAAAACTTTTGAGCTTAGAAGGCCAAATTCACTGAAAGAGTCTAAATTGCTCTGTCTAGTTTCCATGGAATCCGAAACTTTTCGCTATCCAATTGACTTTCCTTTTTGACAACATAATATTTTATGTTGTAAATATCACTGAATAAACGTTTATAAGGAAATTGGATAAAAATGGAGTAGTACCTTTGAGTAGGTAGAAAATTTAATTGTTTTTTAATTTTAATAATTTTTTTTTACCGGTTATCTATAATATATATAAAATGCAACGTCTCTCTGTCTGTCTGTCTGTCCGTTAGTGCGCTTATCACTGGAGAACTACTTATCCGATTGACGTACTTTTTTTTTAAAACATACATATGTTCTCTGGCCAGGTTATAGGCTATATTTTATTAGGATAGGTAGCATAGGGAATGAGCAGTGACGATAATAGTGAATGAAGTCGGAAAAAAGTTTGCCGGTAGCGCGTTCCCTTGCAGTACACAGCCTAAACCATTAAATTTGGAATAATATTATGTATCAGAGAATATCTATAATCTATAATATATAAAATGCCATGTCTCTCTGTCTGTCTGTCTGTCAATTAGTGCGTTTATAAGGCGAGAACTACTTATCCGATTTACGTGTCTTTTTTTAAATTCATACATATATTCTTTGGCCAGGTTACATAGTAATAATAATAATCTATATCTATAATATATGTAAAATACAACGTCTCTCTGTCTGCCTGCCTGTCCGTTAGTGCGCTTAGTCCTCGAGAACCACTTATCCGATTTACGTGATTTTTTAAATTCATACATATGTTCTCTGACCAGGTTATATAATAATAATAATCTATATAATATATATAAAACGCAACGTGTCTCTGTCTGTCTGTCCATTAGTGTGCTTATCATTCGAGAACAACTCATCCGATTTACGTGATTTTTTTTAATTCTTAATTTAATATTTGTCAAATAAAATCTATAATATATATAAAACGTAACGTCTATCTGTCTGTCTGTCTATCTGCGCTTAGCACTCAAGAACCACTTATCCGATTTACGTGTTTTTTTTTTATAAACTACAAGGGGAATAAATAGAGACAAAATGCTAATATGTAGGAAAAAAGATGGAAGTTTAGCAGTAAGCTTCGCAGAAAGACTGAATAGATGGGGGGAATACTTTAAAGAAACACTAAATGGAGTTGTAAATGAGTTGAATGAGAAATAGGAAGCAAAATTAACTGAAGAGCAGGAGGGCACAAATAAACCCTGCAAAGAAGAAATAAGAGAAATACTGAGAACCCAAAAAAAATAAGAGCCCGGGTGGAAATTGTAGAACTGATAAAAGCTGAAGAAGTAGATCTGGAAAATGAAATATGCCGGTTGGTGCAAGAAATATGAGAAACAGAAAAGATGCCAGTGAACTGGAGAGAGTCGCTCATTTGTCGAATATACAAAAAAGGAGAAAAAACTATATGTGCTAATTATAGACCAATAGCCTTACTGGATGTCGTGTACAAGATAGTAGTGTTGACTATCAAAAACAGACTAGCAGAGAAAGCCGAGTCTATTCTGGGAGAGTACCAGTGTGGATTCAGGAAAAATAGATCGGTTACAGACCAGATATTTTCGATTAAGCAAATCTAAGATAATAGCTTAGAACAAAATTTGACACTACACTTGGTCTTTGTGGATTTTAGAGAAGCATAAGACTCTGTAAATAGAGAAGGACTCTACAAGATAATGGAAGAACTAAAAATTCCAAGTAAATTGATTCGCATGGTGAAAATGACCCTGAATGACATAGAAAATAGAGTATTGGCTGAGGGCAAAGTATGAGACAAGTTTAAGGTGAAGAGAGGATTAAGACAAGGGGAACCAGTGTCGACATGTCTATTTAATTTGGTACTAGAGAAGATAATCCGGGAGTCAGAAATAAAAACAAATGGAACGATATACCAACAAACCTGCCAATGCTTGGCCTATGCGGATGATGTAGCAGTGATTGCAAGAGCAAAAGAGAACCTCAAAAAGCCATAAGTAGGATAAAAGAAAGGGGAAGGATGAGAGGACTAAAGATAAATGAGGAAAAAAAAAATACATGGAAATTACAAAGAAGAAGGATAATAAAAACAACAAAAGTTTAAATATAATTAACAACTTAAGGAAAAGATATATGTTTGAAAAAGTAGACAAATTTAATTATCTGGGAGTAACAATAACAGAGAGTGGACAAGAAAGGACGGAGATACAAGAAAGAATAGCGAAAGGGCAGAGAAGTTTGGGGGTAATGAATCCAATATTGAAATCAAAGAATGTATCAAGAGAAGCAAAAGAAAGAATATATACGACAGTTGTCAGACCCACGGTGACATATGGATGCGAAACGTGGAAAGTGAATGCAAGAGAAAAGGAGACGTTGGAGGTGTTGGAAAGGAAAGTTTTGAGAAGAATCTACGGAGGAAGGAAAGAATAGGGACTGTGGAGAAGAAGAACAAACTACGAATTAAAATGCCTGTATACGAAACTCGTTATAAGCCAAATCATAATAAGCCAGCGATTAAGATGGTTGGGACACTTGGCAAGGGTGAAAGAAAGACAGGAAAAGCAAGCCCTAATAAGAGAAGTGGTTGGAAGAAGAGGCAAGGGTAGACCTCGATCTACATGGATTCAGGCAGTAAAGCAAGATGCGGAGTTGATGGGGATCCCGCACTGGGAAAAGCTAACAGGAGACAAAAAGAAGTGGAGACAAGTATGCAACCAAGCCATGAGCCTCTAAGGCCCCTTGAGCTATATAATAATATAAACATAACGAATAAGCAGTGACGATTAAGGTAAATCAAGTCCACGGCTAGTTTATATATATTATAAAAAAATGAAGTTCTCTGATCTTATACTTCACGTCATTATAAATTTATTTAACTTACGGTTGCTCTTGCTTAACCCTTAATTTTCAAATTATTTAGTAGTTATACCTTTGAATCAGGCTGTAAGAGTTTAAATTAGTCTAAAATTACTCTTTCATGGCACATAGCAAATATGCTAAAAAAATATTTATAAAATTAAAATTAAAACTAGTTGCTGTAACGTCTGGATACTCATATCACGCCTTCCAGTGTATGAGTTTACCATAGTAACGACAGTATCTTTAATGTATTTTAAGTGCACATTAGTAAAATATTGCACATAGTAACAATGCATACTCACAAAATACTCCAAGAGCAATATATTTTTAGATGCGGGTAGGCCCGCACAACTTACCACACGAAAGAGTTGCATAAATATTCGAAGCTCTTTATTAATTCTATCAATAATCGTTTCGGCATCTAAACTCATGACGTTGAAAACAGAGATTTTCAACTGAATTTAGAAACATAGACTATTTAAGAGACCATTATCAAACTTTCCAAAACTGCATGACGAGACAACCCACCTCCCCGATAACGTGGATCTGAAATCGAAGCCGTTGAGTTGGATAAGTGGTAGCGCAAAAGCACACTAAAATTACTAATTTTTCCTGAACAGTAATTCAGCTTTGCAAAAAAGGATTCCTCTTATTACAGGACCATTGGCTTATTAATCAGCATTTCCCAAATTTTAAAAATTAATTTCAAGAATTAACTTCCCCTTTTAAAAATAATATTTTACTTGCAAAATCAAAACATGACTTTAATATATCAAAAAAACCGACTTAATTCTCAGTTATTTCTAAAGAAAAATTGTTGACGCCATTGAAAATAAGTTTTCCATTCTAGGATTAAACATAGACTTTTTGTGAGAATTAGATGTCGCAAGTCATGAAATTTTGCTTGCAAAAGTGAATCGAGCTTTTAGTGTCGTATTTAGAGAGTCATCAACAATTTATAAGTGTAAAAGACAAGAAAAGGGCAGTAAAGTCGTAAAACAAGGTGTTTTTCTAATAGACCTCAAGAACATTTCAATTTAACTTTCTTTTTAGAACTCAGTGAAGTCCTTGCAAGTCCAATATACTCGGAGTAACTCTATACTGGAGAACGTACACTGTGTCAAGTAAGAACGTGTCCGCGATAGTGATAGATGCGATTCTAGCGGTTCAACAAAAAATCCCTTTGTCTACATCGCATTTTAGTAACAGTATCAGTCGATTCCATGGAAGTCATGTAAATTCCAAAATGAGTCACTTTTTTGCGCGTCGGTTCGAGGCGATCTTTCATTGTTCCCACCAAAGGGGCCTAAAATGACACATTCCGCCGCCGCAAAACATATTAAAAAGTCGGTATCGTTTATGAAGAAGTGGCAAAGTCACTCTGAAAGTTGAAAAACGGATCGGATCTTTGTTTTCACCGGACCCGAAATTGACGCTGCGTCAAGGTGCGGCAAAATTAATAAATCCGGGTTTAAATGTGTCCCATGAGGCTATTCGACATCATCGTGCTCATGATGTCAAATTCCGAAGCACGTTGAAGACACCTTTGCTGGGCGAAAATCACGTCGTGAAGCGGCTTGCTTGGGCCCACGATAATATACCTTCATAATCGCCGGAAAGGCTTTGCGGACTTTGACGCAATTGTCTCGCGAGATTTGAAAAAGCGGAATATGCAGAGAATCTAGTCAACAGCATGCCTCGAAGATGTCAGGCGATCATTGATGCAGTAGGCGATTGGACAATTTACTAAGATAACTGCGCCGTTGTGAGCACACCAAAGAATACATTGATGGCAAAAAATGTTCTCGAAACATATTTTTTCAAGAATACTAGCGGTCACATTCTTACTTGACGTACTGTACTAATTATACAGTAAATTGTGAAGGAATTATGATGCTCTAAACTTATTCAGTTACTACTGGAGTCGTGATTTTATCTCAACTCTATGTTATGTCAATTTTCACTCCCTCTTTGTCATGTTATTTTAATTGAGGGAAGGGAAACATCAATGCAGAGCGAGTATTTTTCTTTCATAAATATTTAATAATAATTAACTTAAAAGCTTACAAAATGTAAATATTTTTAAAAATAGAAATTCTATCAAATTCTGTTGAATATGTTTTAGGCCATGTTTTATTACTCAGATGATTAATTGTACTTATTTTTTGAAGAATATTCATTTTTTTCTTGAATTATTGTTTTCATATTTGTGTCAACTCTTTAATTAAAGAAATCAAGTATTTAAATTTGAATTTCGACGAATTATATATATGTTACAATAAAAATGACAAAATAATCTTATGGCATAAAATCTCGTTTATAAAATAAATTTTAATAAAATATTCATATCAAACCTTAGTGAAAAATTATCTTCGTGTTCCAAAAATTTATCAATATCACAAACCCTATTATTCCCATAGACCTTTTGTCACGCCCTTTTCTGTATCAAATTGTGTAATTCCAGAGGCTGGTTAGTAACGCCTCTCGAAAAAGAAAAACCTGGAGTTACATAGAAAAGAATAGGAACAAAAAAAACTTCGTATAAAATGACAAAGTGGTGCGAACCAACACCTGGCTATAAACCACTATATTTTATAACCTCTAATGTATTCTCGGCTTTTCATTTATCCAATGACGTGTCCATAAAGAGGTGTGGTGATGATACAGTGAACGTTTAGACCGTAACCTACCCATTTTTAATCTAACAACTGAAGCATGAGCGTATCTGAAGTTTTTTTCGCGAGGATATATTGGGTTCAGTAAAATGTATTCAATAATACTTAATTTTAATATCAAGATTAAACACAAAAATTGAAATATCATTAGATTATACGGAGTGTTCTTCTGCTCGCCAAATACAGACTTTTAGAATAATTTAGAATTTTATTTTCTGTTCTTTGCAACAATAAGGTTTGTTATGTTGTGATGAGACAATCTTTAGGGATTTGTAGTAAACATTATTATTGTAACAATTTTTAGTTTCTTTGCCAAAGAAAGTGTATTTTTTCACACTAACGAATTGTTAAAAAATTCGTTGGGTATTTAGTTAATCCAGAGCTAACAGGTAGATAATTTTTCTTTTGTTTTGCGAGTGGTTTTTATAGCAAAATTATATTAACGCTACTGTTATTATATTAATTTTACGCAGTCGTAACTGTTCTCCAGAAGCAGATTCTTTGCTAATTTACAAGACAATGGAAGTCTTTCTTTTCTGTTCAAAAAACAGGAAGATAAATTAACTCTAGACGTCAATTCTAGTTACCGAGGAGGCAACATTTACCTAAAATGAAGTAAATAATTTTTGTACTACTCGCGTATGGACAGTGCGAAACTCCTACGTTGTTAATAGGTGTGACATACAGTCTGTCAAATAATTCATTTGTGGTAGATGCGATTCTAGCGATTTAATAAAAAATTGTTAGAGGGAGCCTTTATCGACGACGCATTTTAGTAAAAGTATCAGTGGAGTCCGAACTTTCGTCTTTCTTTGTTCTCATCCAAAATATATTAAAAAGTCGGTATCGTTTGTGAAGAAGTGAGTAAATCCTTTTAATGAGACGAGAAACGTGGATGACTTGCCAAAATGTGGCTCGGTAGGCAAAGTCACTCCGAAAGTCGAAAAACTGTCTTTATTGTCACGGGGCCCAATATTGACGTTGCGTCAAGGAGTGGAAAAATTAAGAAAATCTGGTTTAAGTGTGTTCCATGAGACCATTCGACAACATCTTCGTGCTCATGATGTCAAATTCTGAAGCACGTTGAAGAATCTTTTACTGGGCTAAAATCACGTTGCGACGAGGCTCGCTTGGACCTACGATAGGATACTAGAGTGGTCCTCACAATCGCCGGACACCAACCTTATTGAAAACGTTTAGTTCCTTGTAAAGAGAAAGCTCAAAGGGAAGACTCTGAGGACTTTGACTCGGTTATGTCGCGAGATTCGAAAAATTTGCAAAGTATGCAGAAAATTTCGTCGACAGCATGCCTCGAAGATGCCAGGCGGTTATTGATGCAGGAGGTAATTGAGCTGTTGTTAGCACACCAAAGAATACATCGATGGCAAAAAATGTTCTCAGAACACATTTGTTTAAGGATACCAGCGGTCATGTTTTTAATTAACAGACTGTACTTCCATTACAAAACGTTAATTTGTCAAAAAGAGAAAGGAGATTGCAAAACAACTTTCCTTCTGACAAATTTTAGCATTTTACTAAAATCTGGCTATTCCTTTAAATTGCAGATTTTTGAATTTGGAATATTAGCAAGATTCTAATCGCGGACTTTTTATAGTCTCATAAAAATGGAAACATTTTATTATTTATAGTTCAACGTAAACCCTGAAAAATACAAATCAGTGCCTACGAAGGTCTGAAATAGATAATGTACCGGTGGGATCAACACAGTTAATTTTTAAATTGGAAAAATTTCGTTTTTCAACATAATTTCATTTAATTGTTTTTTAATTTAGTTTGGTTAATTAATGTTGGATAGTTATAATAGTAGATTCTGCAATATAACTCAACTATGCAGTTTTTCTTTTATGAGCATAGTACAGGTGCTGAAGAGAAATCCTACGAGGAGCGACGCGTGTGCGGAAAAAGCGATTCATATTGCTCTTGAATCGCCGTACATTGTACTTGGTGGGACACGTAGTTCTGGGCAAATCATTTTAAAGGGATGATGTTCTCCATATAAAAGACTGCTTGAAAAGTGTCGTACTAGGAATAACAAGCTGAACCTCATACGGATCTGATGTATTAGCGCGACGTGTATTCATAGCATGCACTGCTCTAGGAGAAATTAGGCGGGCTACGTCCATCGAACACTTTACAAGAAAGTATTTGTAGAATAAACTCAAGTTCCTAATCGTTCTTCGATGTCCCAAGGTATCAACGTTGCTTGTGAGTTCTGGGTCTCCTTAGCTCTTTTCTGAATAGAATCCAACAATTGCATCGTATGCTTGAGAGTGGGCTTATTGCCTGATTTATCTTAAGCACTTGAACATTATTAAACCTTACACCTATCCGACAGTAACAAGCTATCATCATGGTCATTAATAGTTTATTCCATCCATAGTCGGATGTAAGCCTCCTCAAGTTGTCTCCAATGAGCTTTGTTGCTTACTTTTTGCATCCAATCGTGTCCCGCTAATCTTTTTATGTCGTCCATCCATCTTGTCGGTGGTCTACCTCTCCTTCTTTTGTGTTCTCTAGGCCTCCATTCAACTATACAGCGTATCCATCTGTTATCATTCATCTTTGCGAAATGCCCCACCCAGTTCCATTCTAATATACATATTTGTTGTATTACATCTGTCACTTTTAATCTTCTTCAAATCTCGTTGTTAGGATTACGATCTTAGAGTCTAATATTTAGCATTCTCCTTTCCGTTGCTCTTTGGGTTACCTGGAGTTTATTAATTATACTTTTATTTAAAGCCCACGTTTCAGTGCCATATGTTAATACCGGGAGTAAATATTGATAGAATACTCTGGCTTTTATTGTATTTGGGATGTCCAATTTAAATGTCGATTGTAACCTACCGAACCCAGATCAAGCTAACGAGACTCTAGTATCCAAGTCAGCCTTTAAATTATTTGTTGATATTTCGCTATACAACTTAACATATTTGTATTGGAGAACCCGACGTAGTTATGTCCAAACGCTCTACTTTTCTGTGTCCCAGAAATACTCTGCATTTGCTAAATTGATCCCTGACTGGGGATCCAAAACTGACCAGAAACTTGGTGAGTTGGTGAGTTATGCCATTTCTACGAGTACTTTCATAAGAAATGTTGTGAAGAACCCTTATGATTTGAAATGAACTGCCTAGAACTCTATTGATGAGGCCATTACTTCCTCCCACATACGTGGAGCCTTTAGTGATTTCAGTATGTTCCCGACTTGTTGAACGAAATTACGGAATTCTAAAAAAAAATCTTATTTTTTAAACTACGCTTATGACTTCAATGTTACAGAAAACGTTATAACAGCGTATCCTCCCTATATTCGATCTCATGGCGTGGTGACAATAAAAAATTCCACGGCTGATTTTAATATTAACAGTATTCACGCCCCAAAGATGGTATAAAGGTGGATTAGGAACACCCAGAGAATGGGTATTATCTATAAGTTGTTGTCAAGTTTATTTACAAAAAGTTTGGGCATAGGACGTCCCTGAATATTTAGGCGACAATTAGGTATTTTCTTTTATTAATTTTTAACGAAGCACTGTAACGTAGCTGCCTAATTTATAGCAATTTAACACCAATTTTATTGTTTTGTTGTTTGGAAGTATAAATTAGATATAACTACTGTTTTCTTTGGTATTTATTTACACAAAAAACAGGCCATTAGTTTTGTTTTAAAATATATGATTTTTTTTTATTTTCAAAACTAGAGTCCACTTTTTTAAATTCCGTGCCAAATTTTCCTAATATTGATAAAAAAATTCTACATGGAGTGAAAAGTCATGAGATTTTCCGAGAGATGGCAGCACAAATAAAAAAAACCCTTTGATTTTCAGTTAGTGTCAACTCTCATAAGATTCGTAAAATTTCGTCTATTAGTTTACAAGTTACAGATGTTTGAGTGCATGCATTGATTGCATAACGATGGAACAAAAAGAATTTCGTGTGTTGTAATGATTGCATGAATATTTGCATATGGAAAAGCTATGTGCCCGATGGGTGCCGCGCACTTTCCCGTGTATCGGAAATTCAGAACGCTGTTTGGCACTGTTTCGGCGTAATTCAAAGGAGCTCTTGCATCGATTCGTAACAATGGATGAAACATGGATCCATCACTACACATCTGAGTCCAAGAGGTAGTCCGCAGAGTGACTGGAATCGTAAGAAAGCCGTCTGAAGCGTCCAAGAACCCAAACATCAGCTGGGAAGGTTTTAGTAAGTGCTTTTTGGAATGCGCATGTAGTAATACTGATCGACTATCTTGTGAAGGGGAGAATAATCACCAAAGACTATTACGTTGGTTTATTAGACCGTTTGAATGGTTAAATCAGGAAAAAAAAGCTGCATTTAGCAAAAAAAAGTGTTATTTCATTAGGATAATGCACCAGCTTACAAGTCCATAAAATCAATAGTAAAATTGGATTGATTAGGCTATGAATTGCGTCCTCATCAACCATATTTACTAGATCTGATCCCCAGCGATTATTACCTTTTTCTAAATTTGAGACGGTAGGTCCAGGAAAATAGATTTGTCTCTTGGCTGGATGAGGAAGTCAAATGGGAAACTGAGGCTTATTTTAGAGAACTCGACAAATCGTATTATATGAAAGGTATTTAAATGTTGGAAATGGAATAAGTGTATCACTCTTGAAGGAAACTATACCGAAGAATAAAATTGATTTTTGGCAAAACATTACTTTTTCTTCAAAAATCGTATTTATATTTTCACTCTCAATTTTTATAAAATGTATTTAAATGTAGAGGTCAATTAAAAAATTGTTTCAAGCAATTTGAAGTTATTTTTAGACACGATAATAGTTTTGATCTAATGATATTTAATCACGAACTCAAATTAATAATATAAAATTTCTAGGGCTTCCAAAAGATTGACTATGGGTTGGAATTTATAAAAAAACAGACTCTAATTTTAACTTTAAGTATACTTACACACTGATCACTTTGTCGCGACACCAAGTGGTGACGCACCGTCGCTGGCAATCGTAACCCATTTAAAGCCGTTGCTGACGACACGCTCGCCTGTCTGAAAATTTTCCGGCTGCAGCAATGACTTTATGGTTTTATACGGAGGATGATTCAGAGTAACGGCACGGCGCTATTTAGTGGCGCAGCAGAGTGGTTCGTAAGTAAAAGTATTAAGTATAACTTTAAAAACATAGCTGAAAGATGTAGAGTTATTGGTTGCAAATGGACCACGCTTCTAACTCACCTATTTGAAGGGCTAGGTAAACATGTAAAATGCAGTTGTGGCATTTTTAAACAATTTTTTTACGAAGACAAAATAGAAACAATAGGGCTTCTCCTTGTTGACATATGGCACATTCTTTATATTTTATTATTACTATATATAGTATAAACATGTTATTTTCGGAGAGCACCACGGCAAAGAAGAATCCCTAGCGTAAATTCATTTCCAAGAACATGTAACTGCGTCTTTACTGAAACAGCGAACGGAACGAGAGGAAAAATTATGAAAATGGAGATTTGGTAATTCTTTTATATTAAAGTATTTCACTATTAGGAAAATTGAACGAGAACCTATTTTGAAGAATTTAGAAAAGCTAAAAAGCTAATAGATGCTGGCAATACTTGGCAAAAATATTTCAGGAGTCAAAATTCCTTACATAAACATGGTTATCACTCATATAAAGCTTTAGTAGTGTAACATTTATCCCAAGAAAACAAAGAATTACGTTTAGGCCAGGAGATATTGCCCCGTATGGAATAAATAACCGGCCAAGTGCAAGTCGAACTTGCGCAATTAGTGTTCCGTACGTTGATTGCTTTTAAAACAAAAATCGGAGGTATATAATGACTAATGACTTCACAAAACACACCCCAAATAAGTTTTCAATAAAGTTTTTCTTTCCAGTCTTTCCTGAAAATTGATGATTTTTATTTTTTTTTATATAACAGATAAATGATTAAAGGTAATGCACTCGTGATAAATTTCGTTCAATCTTCATCCTATGGAAAAAATTTCAGAATTTTTTCAAAATTTTTTAATCAGTACTTTTTGAGATAAGGGGGATGCGATTTTTCGTAATTTTTTAAAAATAATACAAAGAAAAGCGTGAGCAAGTATTATATATTTTTGAACTTGTGTTTTTACAAGTTTTCATTTGACAACCAACTCGATCACCTGGTAAAAAAAATTTATTCACCCCCAAAAACTAACCCCTTGAGTCAAAATTTAACTTTCAAACCTACACGCCATCAATTCCTATATTAGTGCTAAATTTCAACTTTCTATGTTAAATAGTTAGACACGGAAGTGATCTTATAAGTGTTCCGTACGGAACACTAAAAATACAACTATTTAGTGTTTAGATGGACGAGTCAGTGTTTTCAACAGCCAAAATTTTTAATAGCATAAATTGAATTACCGAAAATCCCTCTGAACTGCGACAAATATAACACTCTGGCCATCAATTTGTTCTAGTATGGTGTGGTATATTGAACAATAGGCGTTTATAATTGAGAAAAAACACCGTAACACTGTAAACAAAAGAGCCCAGGAAAGATGTTTACAGCAACGAGAATTTGGTGGGACCAATTTCCTGTTTTGATTGGTATTGTTAATCCCGCAAAATTCTGTAAAATGATGTTTTTCCTTAATAGCAAACGCCTAAAAAGTATTAGGAAAAATTTTTTTATAGAAATTTATAGGAGGCCACATACTTGGAAATAATAACGGAAATTGTTAAAAACTAGGTACCACCTAATAATCAGGAAATAATCTGACAACAGGAGGGCGCTCCAGCACCCAACATTTTCGCAGTAACCGATATTTTAAAATGAAAATGTCCCTTTATGGATTAGTAGAATTGAAGGATTAAGATTTAATAATATTGGACACCTTTTTATGAGGTTATATAAAAGATAAATTGAAAGCTAAACGAAATCTGTCCGTGGGAGAAAATTACACAGAAGATCACAAGCAGCGACAAGAACATAAAAACTAATTTATAGCAAATGTTAGACATCTTTAGCATTTAATATTATCAATTTTAGTTTATTTGTAATAGTAAGAACACCCTACTTACGTGTAGAATCAGTTGTTGAAACTTTTTTTTCATATTTTTAATTTAGGTTTCAAGTAGATTTCACCTCTGTGTTTTTTATTTTCTTTCGATTCCACGTTGTTTTAGTTAAAATGTAGCCATATATCGTTGAAAATGTATTGAAGTAAGGGATTCCTCCTTATCTTTTATAAAGTCTTGTATGTTCACGTTGTGCTTGCCTTTTGTTAAAATTTTTAATACATATTTCATATACAATGTGTTCCAAAGAGTTTTATACAAATGGAGAAAAAGTTTATCTTACATATTACAAAAAAATTTATTCTTGATAAAAAATTCTGCATCACATGGAAATTCATAATCAAGCATCAAAAGTTTAATATATTTGATGGTATATAGGGAAAATAAAAAATAACCGGTCAAGTGCAAGTTGAACTTGCGCAATTAGTGTTCCGTACGTTGATTGCTTTTAAAATAAAAAATGTTGTAACGGAAGTTTAAAATGATCAGTGACTTCACAAAACATACCCCAAATGAGTTTTCAACAAAGTTTATTTCCAATCTTTACTGAAAATTGATGACCTTGAAATCTGTGTTTTTTTATATACCAGATAAATTATTACAGGTAATGCACTCGTGATAATTTTCTTTCAATCTACACCCCGTGGAGAATATTCCAGAATTTTTTCAAAATTTTTTGATAGGTACTTTTCGAGACGAGGCGGGGGGACAGCGATTTTTCGCGATTTTTTAAAAATAATGCAAAGAAAAGTGCGCGCAAGTATTACATTATATGCATATTTTTACCCGTGTTTTCACAAGCTTTCATTTGACACCACAGTCGATTACCTAGTAAAAAATTTTATTTTCACTTCCGATTTCACTCCCCAAAACTAACCCCTTAAGTCAAAATTTAACTTTTAAAACTACATGGCTCTGATGAGGCCATCAATTCCTATATTATTACCAAATGTCAACTTTCTATGACAAATAGTTTCGGAGAAAATCGGGTGTGACAGACGGACAGACAGACGGACAGACACCGAAGTGATCTTATAAGTGTTCCGTACGGAACACTAAAAATAATGATTTATAATGAAGAGTTAAGAGTGTTTAAGTTTAAATACATAGCAAAATATGAATTGAAAATGTTAGTAGGAACTAAAAAATTATGCTTGCGTTCAGACTTGTGGCCATCTTAGTTAAAAAATAAAAAAAAAACTTCAGTAAACACGTCAGTAATTGTTGGATTATTTATTGAATAAAAGAAAACGAAATCACTACAAATTTTAGGCTGAAAATAAATGAACATATTTTTGGAAATACTTAACAACTATCAATAAACTTCAAAGCTAACGTGAGTCTGTATTTACAATAATTAGAAATGCCAGTAAAATTCAGTGTTGAAGATAAAATTGAAATTGTTCTCATACTTGGAGATAATTATAAAACTTTTAGAGAAGCGCAGAAATCTTTAATAACAGATACCCTGATAAAACTGTACACTTCACAACTGTAGGATATCTAATAAATAAATTCAAGATTAATGGAAGTGTTGAAAATAAATTTTAAAAGAGACATCGGGCATGGGTTTTAAATGAAGATAATCAAAATCAAGTAATGCTATCGATAGTAGAAAAGTCAAAAGATTCACTTCACAATATTGAATGTGAGTAAAGCTACAGTTGCAAGAATCTTAACATCAAATAAATTTGAACCATATACACCCCAATTTGCCTCTACTTTAAAAGCAGGAGATTTTGAACGAAGATTTGAATTTTCTGCTTAGTTTCAAGGGGAGTTGGAAGATAACAGGTTTATGGAAAGACAAATACTTTTCTCTGACGAAGGGACATTTATGTCTAATGGAACAGTAAGTTCTCAAAAACTATGGCTGGTAAAGCGATGTTAATCCTAACTTCAATATCCAAACTCGAGATCAATATATATACATATATATATATATATATATATATATATATATATATATATATATATATATATATATATATATATATATATATATATATATATATTTTTTTATCGGGTTAAAATGTTCTACGACGTCTTCCGATTCCTAGTCTCCACTCGTCTCTGTCTTGCCATAGGTCCTCCCCCAGTTGTCTTTCTCTCACTTCGCGGTCTATCCCTTCTCTCTAGCTTTTCCTCGGTGTTCCTCTCTTACGCCTTCCAGTGGGTGTCCAATTAAGAATTTGCTTCGGTAATCTGTTGTTTTTCATTCTTTGGACGTGTCCATACCATTTCAGCTGATCAACTTTGATGTCGTCTACTATTGAGTGTGTAATGCCCATAATCTCTCTAATCCTGTCATTCCGCGTCTCCAAAAGTCCATTTCAGTTGCTTCCAGCATTTTTTCTGTTCTTTGTCCAAGTGACCAGACTTCACTGCTATAAGTTATAATGCTTTTCACAATACTGTTGTAGATATTTTGTTTATTCTTCTTGGATATATTTTGATCCCATAGTACGCTATTAAGTGACCTAATAGCTCTTCGTCCTTGTGTATTTCTTTCTTGTATCGTTTGTTCTGCTGTACCATTGTTTGTGAGAGACATACCTAGATATTTGTATTTATCGCAGTGCTTTATGTTTTGCTGTTGATCCTCGAGTACCAGATCTTGTTGCATACCGCCAACACACATGTACTCCGTCTTTGTTAGGTTTACTTCAAGACTCCAATGTTTATATTCTTCAATTAACTTTCTGGTCATGTATTGTAGGTCTTCATAATCTTGAGCCAGTACTATTTGATCATCTGCGAAGCACAAAGTATATAAGGTCGTTTGATCATTTAGTGGTATACCCATATTTTTACATTTTCGCTTCCATGTTTTTAAAGTTTATTCTAGGTAGATTTTGAAAAGTGTTGGTGAGAGGCAGCAGCCCTGTTTAAGTCCTTTGTTAACTTGGAAGCCTTTTGATAGTTTATTTCTAACTTTGCTTTTTGTAGTGTTTTTTTTCGTACGTTTGTTTAACAGCTTTAATTAAGTTAATATTGATGTTTGGGTTTTCCAGCGCTTCCCATAGCTTGTTTTGTGGTACACTATCATATGCCTTCTTCAGATCAACAAACAACATATGTATTTCTTGGTCAAATGCAGTCTTTTTTTCTATAATCTGAGTAATGCTGAAAAGATGATCGACCGCTTCAAGGTCGCTGTATTCGCTTTCAATCTTCCTTGTTAGCAGTTTCCCATATATCCTTGAGAGTGTGTTAGATACAGCAATTCCTCGGTAGTTTATTACAGTTATCTTTACTACCCTTTTTGTGAATGGTGGACATATAAGATGCTTTCCATTCTTCTGGAGTTTTCATTCCGTTAATACATTTTTGGAAGATTTGAGTAAGACGTTCAAATAGATTTTCTGTGCCGTACTTTATGAGTTCAGGAGGTATGTTTCCCGGGCCTGCAGACTCGTTTTTTAACGACTGACAAATGCTTTTTACTTCGGCTAGTTTTATTCTGATTTGGGATGCTGTTAGTTGGATACTAGGGCCCTGTGGTTGTTGACCTAAAAACTGTGTTCTATTTTCTGTCAATAGTTGACTAAAATATTTGTCCCATTCTTCCAGACTTATTGGTGAGATGATCTCTCTCTTGGTATTCTGTCTTAGTGACTTTAGTAGTCTCCAACTTTCAGTGCTTTTCCTTCCTCCAAGGTATGCATTTATTCTTGAACAGTTCTTCTCCCAAGCTACATTTTTCTTTTGTGTTATCTTTTTTCGGACCTTAGCTTGAGCTTCTTTGTATCTTATTTTATCTGCGTTGGTGTTCGAACTTAAGTATTGCTTGTGGGCCTTTCTTTTTAAATCGGTTTCTATTTCGATGTCCTGGTCCTACCAATAAGGTACTAGTTTTTCTTTAGGCTTCCATTCTCCCAGTGCTTCGTACGCTGCTTCGTGGATACAGTCTTTCACAGATTGGTAACATTCCTTTGGAGTGTTGAAAGTTACTTGGCCTAGTTTTTCGTCTAATCTTCGCTGGTATAGTTCTTTTACACTCTGATGGCCCAGACCAGACAGGTTGTATCCGAGTACGTTCATCTCCTCTGGTTTCTCGTCCTTCCCTTGCTCTGTTTTTGTGCCTGATCTCCATGGTAATATAATTTTTGACTTTACCATATAATGATCGTTGCCGCACGTTGGTCCCCTGTATGATCGAACATCCTGGACTATTAGGTTTGTCTTCTGACGTATTATAAGGTAATCTATGATTGACCTTAGGTTTTTGGTGTTCTGTGTCCATGTATATTTGTGTATTAATGGATGCTCAAAAAACCCATTGAGGATCTTCAGTTGGTTGTGTTCAGATAGGGCGATGAGCCTATTACCGTTGTCGTTGATGGTGTCCTCTCCAAATTGTCCCACAGTTTCATCGTTTTTCTTTTTTCCAATTCTAGCATTCAGATCTCCAGTTATTATAATTTCTCTCGAACTTCCTATTTTTGTTATTTCTTGTGAGAGTCTTTCGAAGAATTTGTCTTTCTTGTTTATTAGTGCGTCGTTGTTTTCCGCATACACACCCAGTATTGTTATTGTATGGCTTTTTATATTTAGATTCATTTTTATTATACGCTCATTTATAGCTTCCCAGGATGTTATACACTTTCTCAATTCTTTTTTAATAAGTATTGATACGCCTTGCTGGGCTCTTCTATCTTTAGTTACTCCGCTATAGAAATGATCGTACTTTCCTAAGTTTTCCTGTTCCTTCTTCCGAGGCTCGATACTAGGATTTTTAACCTTTGTAAATTTTTCCGAGTGTCAGAGGGTTGGTCTGACGTCTCAACCCCCAATCCAGGAGGGCCGGGTTATTTGTAGTCGAGGTTTTCTTCCTCTAGCCTTTGATGAGCCAACACCGAAATACAAGGCAGTATCTTACCGGGTGCTATCATCCGGGCCAGATGAACCATGGTTTTTTAACGAGGTTGTTACTCCTTCCCCTCCTCCTTTCTTATCTCTTGCATGACAAGACCCCAGGCTTGGGACTGGCATAGCGGAGGTCGAGATCAATACTCGTTTAAAACCAATGTATGGTGTAAAATTTTTAAACATAGAATAGTTGGACCATTCTTTTTTCGAAATAACATAAATGCTGGGCGTTACCTAGGATTTTTAAATAATGAGTTCCCTGAGTTTCTTAATCGTCTACCAATAATTGAAAGATAAAGTATATGGTACCAACATGATGATGCATCATGTCACAGTACGAGAAATGTTCGAGATTGTCTCCTCCACATTTTTAACCGTAGAGTAATAGGCAGATATGTGCAGTTTACTTGGCCCCCAAGGTCTCCCGACCACTCTAGACTTTTTTTTATGGGGCTACTTAAAAGAAAAGGTTTATTTAAAAAGGTCATTTCAAGATGTTGAACATCTTGAGAGAGTTATTAGGGAAACATGTGAAGCTATAACTCCTGACGTAATTATAGACATAATAAAAGATTCTTCTTGAAGAACAATCACCTGTTTAGAAAGGGACGGTGGATACATTGAAGCACTTGTGCAATAAAGTTAGATTTATTCCATATGTTTAGTTGTTATGTTATGTACGTAGAAATTAAGTAATGTTGCAATTTCAAAATAAAATGATATTAGCACAAATGTATTATGGATGTAATTGTTGCAAACCAGATAAAAAGGTTATCAAATTTTTAACAAAAATATGATACAATCAAAATCATTGCACTAGTTTTTAATTAATTTCGTTTTCCTCTATTCAATAAATAATTCGACAATTACTGCCGTGTTTATTGAAGTTTTGTTGAATTTTTAACTAGGAAGGCCACAAATCTAAACGTGAGCATAATTTTTTAATTCCTATTAACATATTTGAATTAATATTTTGCTCTGTATTTAAATTTAAACATACTTTATTCTTCATTATGAATAATTATTTATTATATTCCTTCTATACCAACAAATATTTTATACTTTTGATGCTTGATTATGGATTTTCAAGTGATGCAGAACCATTTATCAGGAATTAATTTTTTGTAATATGTAAAATAAACTTTTTCTCCACACTGTATATCCCGGGTTTCACTCTCCAATTTTTTTTACTAAAAAAAGGTGCCGTATAATAATCGACTTTTTATAGAGTCCAAACATTTAACAAATTTAAAATAATCAATCGGCGTCGGTTCAACAAATCACCCAACCCAGTTCCTTTTCCGACCATCGCCATGGTTCACTGATGAGCTGTTGGCGCCACTAAAAATAAAGCGGCTCTTTTGTCTTACATAGGTTTTAATTGACTTTTTGCTAATTTTATGACCTGTTTCAAAGGAAGAAAGTTACCGGAGCCGGCACAAAAATCTCATTTTCAATCGGGTTGTAAAAGTCCTTTTTTTACGACCGCTGTAACAGTGTAGTTTAATGGTTTAGCTTACCCAAACAACATAAAGGTTTTTCCTTGCACCATTTGTAACACTTTGAGAAAGGTCTGTTGCTAATTAGTGTTGTCAGGCGGGTTGTTTTCATCTTGTATTAATTTATCTTCCCTTTTTTGGTTTAAATTTTATAATTAAGTATCTTTATAAAACTCTATAGAAGAGATTCAAAAGTCGTTATTTGTTCAATTTTCAGTTATCGACTGAAGAAATAAACTTTTAAATGTCGTCATTTAATTAAAATTTTAATCATTATGTTCTTTGATTTAATCGTCACAATCCCACACCATCGTTTGTTAATTTTTTTTTTATAAATAGTAGCGTGGAGATATTAAAAATAATAAAAATTTTGATCAAGTTGAATATTACATCATGGTTGACAACATTGTCATTTTTAGTGTTCCATATCAAAATTGAAAAACAAACACTTATGGAATAACTTTAGTGTCTGTCTGTCTGTCACAGCCTCCCAAACTATTTGAAAGTTACATTTTTTTCACACTGCTACAAGCACCAGATATAACGATAAACGAAGAAACATATATAACAGACGAAGACGTAATAGAAGCACTGGAAAAATTAAAAACCGTAAATATCCCGGCGAAGACCAAATAGCTAATGAACTACTAAAATATGGGGGACACTCACTGGTTAAGTAACTCCAGACACTTATACAGAGGATTATAAGATCGAATAGAAACCCAGATGAATGGAGAACAGCGACAGTTATACTAATGCACAAGAAGAGAGAAAAAGAAGATCCAAATAACTATAGAGGCGTAAATCTACTAATCTGTATACTGATATTAACAACAAAGATTATTACAACAAAAATAAACGCGAGAATGCAACTGGAAGAAGAACGGCAATGCTTCAGAAGTGGGCGCCCATGCATCGATGCCGTATTCATTGTTAGACAGGTAAAAAAAATCCATAGAATATAACATTCCAGCATACTTTTGCCTGATAGACTTAAAAAAGCTTTTAACATTGTGCAAATAGAAGACGTTATTTATCTATTATATAACACGAACATCCCATTAGACCTAATCAAAACTATCGAGAATACACATAAAGACAATAAAGTAGTCGGAAGATTAGCAGAAGGAATGACAGAACCAGTCAACGGATCTGGATCAGTTAGGGTGACTCTTTAAGTCCTCTTCTATTTAATATTGTCATGAATAAAGAATGTCAAAAGAAAAAAGGGATATAGAATGCGTAACTTAAAATTATATGTTATGCAGATGACGCGATAATAATGGCTGAGACCGAGAACGATCTGCAAAGGCTGCTATACGAATTTTACATAGCAACAAAACAATATAAGGGTCAATCTCAACTGAAAAAACCAAGACAATAGTAATAGCAAAAGAGCCGATCAGGTGTAAGCTGGTGGTGGAAGATAAACCAATAGAACAGGTGATGGAAGTCGATTACCTGTACATTAAAATATCTAGTATCGGAAAAATAGAGGAAGAAGTAAAACATCAAGTCAACAAGGCTAATAAGTTAGGGGGATGCCTCAATGATACCATATACAAGAATATACAAGAGCGTAATATGCCCACTAATAACTGAAACAAAACCAGACACAAGCATAACACAGGGGATGCTGGAATCATCTGAATGCTTAGGAGATGTACAGGGTGAGTGAACGGTAGAGTAAAGTTCATTATCTCATTTGTTTCGGGAATGACGAAAACATGTTAAATACCAGAGTTTTAGGGAATGTTAAGGTGCACAGTTTAAAATGATTTTTGAGTATACAGGAGACTTCAAAAAAAGTGTGGCCGTATGTTTTTTTTAAATTGAACATTCTATTTTCTAATTTATTTTTAAATTTTGCGTAAAATTTTATAACTTTTTTATTAATAATGTTATATACCTAAACCTAGTAGTTTTTCTAATATTTCAATTTTTTAAAAAAAAAATACTAGTTTTCAGTTTTGTAAAAAATTGCCAGTAGCGCCATTGTTTCTGAAGTTGGAATACTCATAATTGGTACGAGCGTTCTATAGAGATGAAAAAAAAAGATATAAGTAAATAAATTTCAGTTAGATGCTATAGGATGTTCAAAATAAATTTATGCATTTCGACTATCTTAGATTGAAAAAACTCAAATTTTTTAAATGGCACACCCTGTATATTATTAATTTTTCTGATAGATTTTACAAAACCCTCCAACTATTATTAAGTATGTCATATACCTATTTCTAATAGTTTTCGATTTATTTTGAATTTTTCAATTTTTACCCTTGTTTTTAATACACTTACGCTATTGTGAAAACATAAACAAATAGTTAATAATAATTTTAATATAGTTTAACTTATCTAATGATTAATTATTATGACGTAATAAGTGTCCAAAAATATGCCCGACTACTTGAATACACATGTTTAGTCCTTTTATTATATTTTCCTTCACTTTCTTTAGCATAAAGGGCGTTGTTGTCCTGCAGGCATCCCGTATCCTATTTTCCATATTTACTGGTGTTGTAGGAGAATTCACATAAACACGATCTTCAATGTAGCCCCACAAAAAGAAGTCTAAAGGGGTTAAGTCACATGATCGAGGGGGCCACTGTTGTTCCCTTTCAAAGTTATCAACTTCTTCAAAGAGCTGGGGTAATTCATTTTGCAAAAAATTTAAATATCTAGGCCCGTTAAGCGGTTCGCGAAAAAAATATGAACCAATAATTCGAAAATTTAATATTCCACATCATACATTAAGCGACCAAAGGTTTTGGTTTTGAACTTCCCAGACCCAAAATGGATGAACTGTTGAATAATAATGCATGTTATGGGTGTTAGCTGCTCCATTACTGCGAAAAGTAACTTCATCAGAAAATATTTTTTAGATAAAAAATTTAGATATGTCTCTATTGCTCCATTCATGGTGGTACAAAAGTTTACTCGTCGTTCAAAATCACGGTCTTGAAGTTCTTGGTGTAGTTCCATATGAAAGTGATGATACTTGTATTTTCTCGTGGTGCGATTAGCCGTAGATTGGGATGTGTTAGATAAGTTAGCTAGTTGACGCCTGCTGACCTGGGGATTATCTTCAACATGAAGTAAAATCTCCATTTCTTTTTCCTTATTGGTAGCATTATGGTTTACTAATTTTGGTTTTGTATACCCAACGCTACCACTACTATCAAACCGTTCCATTAAGCACTAAAAAGATTTTCTAGATGGTATACGTCTATTAGGGTACTTCGCTCCGTCAAGCCTTACTGCCAAAAGACAATTTTTTCCTGCCTTGCCCAGTATATAAACCATATCAATCAATTCAGGAAAATTCATAGCTGTTACCTTTATACGTCACTTATTGCAACAAATTAAACTATTTCTACTTGCTTAATAGACATGTCAAAATTTGACAATGCCTACATTTTTGTTTTGTCGTGGCAACTATGATGTTATAGCATATGTGTATTAAAAACAAAGGTAAAAATTGAAAAATTCAAAATAAATCGAAAACTATTAGAAAAAGGTGTATAACATACTTAATAAAAGTTGGAGGGTTATGCAAAATCTATCAGAAAAAATAATAATATACAGGGTGTGCCATTTAAAAAATTTGAAGATTTTTCGATTTAAAATAATCGAAATGCATAAATTTATTTTGAACATCCTGTAGCTTCTAACTCAAATTTCTTTACTTATATCCCTTTTTTTCATCTCCATAGAACGCTCGTACCAATTATGAGTTTTCCACCTTTAGAAACAATGGCGCTACTGGCAATTTTTTACAAAACTGAAAACTAGTATTTTAAAAAAAAATTGAAATATTAGAAAAACTACTAGGTTTAGGTATACAACATTATTAATAAAAAAGTAATAAAATTTTACGCAGAATTTAAAAATAAATTAGAAAATAGGATGTTCCATTTAAAAAAAACAACATATGTTATATCGGCCACACTTTTTTGAAGTACCCTGTATACTCAAATATTAATTTTAAACTGTGCGTCTTAACATTCCCTAAAACTATTGTATTTAACCTTTTTTTCGTCATTCCCGAAACAAATGAGATAATGAACTTTACTCTATCATTGACTCACCTTGTACAAACAAGACACAGGGATAGAGAAAGGAGTGAAAACATAAGACACACATGTAATATAGAAAATATCAACCAGTGGAAGAAAAGTGGGATGGGATCAATACATAGGAAGAATGGCAAACAACAGGCTAGTACGAATGGAAGCAGATCAATGGGACGTCCAAGAAAGATATAGAGCCACGATCTGTAGAGCAGAGAATAAAGAAAACAGGCAATAATGCCTAGCTATAAGTAGGAAGAAGAAGAGAAATTTTTTTTTCAAGATCATCGAGTCAAATGACAGCCTGTGAAAACACCATTTCAAAAATATATATGATGTAATACTCGCGCAAACTTTTCTCTATACTATTTTTAAAGAATTTCCAAAAATTGCTGTTCCCCCACCCTATTTCTAAGAATACTAATCAAAAAATTTCGAAATAATGCATTACCTTTGACAATTTATCTCGTATATAAAAACCAAGATCGAAAACACACTTTGATATATATTTCGTACTTGTATACAAGTCCCGGTTTTTAATAAAAAATCTTATTCTCTGTATAGTGAAAAAAGAAATCTGTTACTCTAGAACTTTTATAGTTTCAGAGCAAGAGATTTTTTTTCCATCGAGGGGATTCATCCTCCGATTATTATTGGGCTCCTCCCCTTTATCGATCGGCGTATATCAATAGCTTATACCTCTTAAGCTTGGTTACGCCACTGTGTATAGGTTATTGTATTGTATATTTAAAATATTGTTACATAATTTACCAATTGTATCAAGAATACTTATTATGTGAGTAAGTACATGTTATTCTTTTATCCTTAGAATACTTACATAATAAGTAATCGTGTGTTTTTTACAAATACGTTATAGTATCATATACAGTCTTCTAAGGCTTATGTAAGCCTTAAAGACCGAATCAGAAACTGAGAAACCTGGGAAAGAACAAAAGTGGCAGATGTATTCGGAAAAAATAGGCCGGCTAAAGTGACAATGGGCGGGGCACATTGCGAGACAAGATCCGAATAGATGGATTAATAAATTGTTAATATGGAGATCAAGGAAGACCAAGAGAAGTGTGGGAAGACCACAAAAGCAATGGCGAGACAACAGATTGCAGAAACGAACTGGACACAAGTTGCAATGGATAGAAGGGCATAGAAGATTTTGTAAGAGGCTTACATTCAGGAGTTGATGCATACAGGCTGAGAAAGAAGAAGAAGAAGATCATCTTTAGTCTAGTAATATATATGTTTTATTGATCTCAGTAAACTTATTTTCTCTAAGATATATTCTTCTTCTTGAAGTGCCACGTCCGATATGGACGTAGACGAGCAGTGTTTCCCAGACAAAGGAAATCTACAGTTTTACCAGGCATGATACTATGGGCGGCTTGCCATCGCCTTCCCGAACAAAATATATTACGGTCAGAATTTTCCCTACATAGTAAATAAAAAAAATTCATCCTCGCGAATAATAAAACAGTGCATCAGATAGGGCATCTGTGAATTTAACTTCAAATGAGTAGTAGTTCAGGTCAGTTGATATTAGGGCTGTTTCAGAAATCTCATTACACATAAACGTACGATAAAAATAAAAGGGATAGTGAGCAGTACGCCACTGTTTCATGTATGTGTGCCCTAAACGCCTCCTAATTTTAATTTGAAACAATATGGATATCAAAAACAAGAACCGCCTTCGTGATATGATATCATACTGTATTACAGGCAGCCATTAACGCTGGTTAGACAGTAGAGTCGCATGGCACTTGCACGGTAATCTATGCATTTTGTTTACTGCAACAAGGAAGCAGCACAGGCCACTTGTTATTAGGGCGGTTCCACCATTCCCCGATAAATGCACTCTACATACACATTATATAACGAAAATTAGAGTAATGAGCCGTCCCTGCTAGACGAGCCGCGGCCGACCAGGGCAGGATGTGGTTTGGAACTCTTAATTTCGAAAGACAATCACCATCATTATTGTTTCAGTACTGTAATAACCGATAATTTTGATATTAGTACCGTGACATTTTGCCGAATGTATTAGATCGTAACCTCAGGCATGTTTTTTTTGTATGGTATGAGTAAGATAATATATAAATTAGCTAAAGAATACTAGTTTTGTTTTTAGTTCATGGATGCCAATTCACTTAATAAGCACAAAAATACTACGTATTCATATATCCGATTGATGATAAGATTGATTTTAGTGATATATGTAACACTATAAATTAATCTAGCTACACAAACAGATATATTATTAGTGCAATAAAAAGAGCCTTTGAAATTGCAGAATCTAGATAAAGCAATATTATGATTTTATCCTCTCTGGGGTATCACCAGGGGTATTGTCCTAAGTTTTGGACCTAGAAAAACTTGTGCTTTTTGTTTATAAACAATTTAAGTTTTCAAAACGCGTTTTTTGAGTTTAAAATGTGAATAACTTCGGTTATACAAGTTGGATCAAGACAAAAAAAAAAACTAAACTCTTCGGAATGAGATTTCCAATGGTTTTGAGTTTTAAGTCGCTCAAGTGAGTAGATAACCTACAAAATTGAAAAAACAAACAAAAAACTGTTTTTTTTTTCAATTTATTGGACAGGTCGATTAAGTGAACCAATCGGCTTGAAACTTTTAGAAAATATGCCTTTTGTTATAACAAAAATATCCTGAAATGTTGGTACAAAAATATTGAACCTTGTACAATTGAATTTGAATTTAAAATTTGAATTGCCTGCCATTTTATGGCACTTGGTCCAAAATGGATCATTTTTTTCAAAATTTAGGTCTCGACGCCAGCTTTCCGATTCTATTAAAAAATTTTTTTTGGAGTCATTTTAACTGTTTTTTTTTTACATTTGTTTATTTATTTGTTTTAACGGACAAGCCAATTACAATAGTAATATAAAAACAAAATTACAATAGTAATATAAAAACAAAATAATGTTAAAACACAATGCACATATACAATTCATAACGTGAAAAAGGAAAAAAAAAAAACAAGCATTACAACAGTTTAACACCTGAGATCCCGATCGAGCTTACAAGCGTTTTAAATTCGCTAACACTACAACTGAAGGGATCAAGACTGTATGTATTAAATAATCGGCACATTCTCTGTAATAGCCATAATTAGCACTGTGAAATGGAATACTGAGTAGTACACTGCCACGAGTCCTATGAATAGTATTAAGTTGGACGCTCTCCAAAAGTGGTGGACAGGAAACAAAGCCATTCAGGAGTTTCTATAGGAATAAGACATCTGCAAGATCCCTACGCTTCTTCAAAGTAGCCACACCAAAAGCGTTCATAATCACCCCTTAGTCAATATGAAAACTTGCATCCTTATAAATATTTATGGTGACCACACTACCGAAGCATACTCCAAACCAGAGCGGACCATTGAAAAATACAACACTCTAAACGTGCTAGCCGACAATTGCTTACTATATCTGGTAACAAAACCAAGATTTCTGAGACCCAGTCTCAGAATATTATTAATATGGCCACGAAAATCACGTTGACTGTCCAAAAGCACACCAAAGTCACGAATCTCCGACACCGACTCAAGTAGGGCGCCGTTCAAACTATACCAATGACGCTCAATATTCCGCTTCCTACCAAAGGAAATGTAGAAACACTTTTTAACATTTAGACTTAAGCCATTTCTTTCTAACCAGGGATAGAGTCGATTCAGATCTTCCTGCAGATGCGGAACATCGTTTACACTTTCTATTCCTCTGTACAATTTGAGGTCATCCACAAATAAAAGATATTCAGAATGGTTGAACATCTCACCAATATCATTAATGAACAAATTAAAAAGGAGAGGCCCACAGTGTGAACCCTGCGAGACACCTGAACATAGCGATATGTTTCTTGAAATATGATTTAATATACGTATACACTGGCTACGTTCAGTCAAAAAACTCTTGATCCACCTAGTCACGCTCATGCCGAATCCCAGGGCTCGAAGCTTTCCCACCAAACGCTCATGATTAACCCTGTTAAACGCCTTCGAGAAATCAGTGTATACAACATCAACCTGCATACCTCTCTCAAACGCGCCTAACAGATACTGCTCGTAACTTACTAAGTTTGTGACTGTGGATCTTCCCCGAGAAAAGCCGCGCTGCTTGTATCTCACAAAGTTCCTACAAATCCACGAAATAATGTTTATTAATCAAATAACAACAAATGCGTATTTTCGGTCATTTTAAAAAAAAATTGAAAATTTTTTATCACATCTGGAGGATCGCAAGACCTACATTAAAAAAAAAATTTCGTTAACGTGAAAATGACCGACAAAACGCATTTGTTGTTATTTCATTAGTAAACAAATGTAAAAAAAAAACAGTTAAAATTAAACTAAAAAAAAAAATTTAATGGAATCGGAAAGCTGGCGTCGAGATCTAATTTTTTTTTAAAAAAAAGATCCATTTTAGATCAAATGGCATAAAATGGCTAGCAATTCAAATTTTAAATAACAAATTCAATTGTGCCCACTGGGTTCAATATTTTTGTACCAATATTTCAGGGTATTTTTACTATAATAAAACGCGTTTCGAGTCGATCGGTTCACTTAGTCCACCTGTAAAATAAAATGAAAAAAAACAGTTTTTTGCCTGTGTTTCAATTTTATAGCGACTTAAAAAGAAAATTTTTTGAAAATTTCATTACGAAGAGTTTGTTTTTTTTTGTCCCGATTCGACTTATATGACCGGAGTTATTCATATTTTAAGCTCAAAAAACATATTTTGGAAACTTATATTGTTTATAAACAAAAGAGCATAAGGTTTTCGAGGTTCAGAACTCAAGACAATACTCCAGAGAGGAAAAAATCATTGTTTTGCTGTATTTAAATTATGTCTATCTCATCAGTATTTTGACCTTTTTTTACTGCACTATATAGTATTTAACGGAAAAAAATATCTTATATCACTATACCAGCATGAAATTCACTAGAACACAAATTTCCAAGGCACTATACATAGTGAAACTAATTGAAAATAAAAACTATGCCAAACAATTTTAAGAATATTATTTGTAGTAAAATATTAAAGCTTTAAAGGGGCGGGGTAGGGGGTGAAAAGGATTGCTTTTTATATATTATGTTATAGGTCTTTTTCAGAGTTTTTGGAATCGAGGAACCTGAAAATTAAGTTATTTTTACATTACGTAAAATTTCAATTGGGGAAGGGTGTGAATGAGGTGTAGTGGTCAAATATGGTATAGTTTTAAAAATATTACGGGAATTTTTCCAGGTTCTTGGACGTGATGAGGAACAAATTTCCAAATTTCAAGAATAATTATTTATTTACTGTAAATAAGTATGCAACATATAAATGGTGACGAAGGAAGTAAGAAGGATAATCTCGTATTTATTCTGTTACGGGTATTTTTCAGGGTTCAAAAAATTCCATTATTTTTTTATATTGTTAATGTTAACATGGGAAGAGGACAAAAGGGGTGGGGGTCATTAAATATTATATAGTTTCAATATATTATGAAAATTTTTGGTTCGGATATTTTGTAAAATTTTAGCTAATGATTCATAATAAGAGGTATATGAGCTGAAAGGAATGGGGTAGGGGGTTAGAAGGGTGGTTGCGTATGTTTCATAGGATACGGATTGATATCTGGTTTAGGAGTGATTTAAAAAAAAGTTGAATATAAACCAAGTTTTAGAAATACAAACAGTTAACTTGCTCGAAACTTACTTTCCTCTGATCACTGTTTTTACTTCCCTTGCTAAAGGTAAGTATTCTATTCGTAAAAAAGCGTCCGAGGTTTTTGATTTTCTTTACATTCTAGGGTTCTTAGATCACGAAAAATATATTTTTTCAATTCCATCGGGGTGTTTATGTAATTGTCGGCCAGTCGGTCTGTCGATCTGTGGGCACGCTAATTCTCAAACAAAATGATATAATAATTGAAATAGAAATAAAACCTATAGTTTTTGAGACGGAGACAGAAAAGTCCTAGGAAACTATAGGGGCATTAGCTTAATGAATAGTATGTATACTGTGAAACTACTAACGGCAATAATAAAGGACGAATCAGAAAAACAAGTAGATATAGCAGAACAGCAAGGGTTCAGAAATAACCGCATCACAGTGGATACAACATTCATTGTTAAGGCCCTTTTACACGGTCATATCAGTTCTCAGTTCAGTTTCAGTTTCAGTCGAACTGTCCGTTTTTCCTATGTGTAAAAAGGAAAAACTGAACGCAGAACTGAAACGGAGACTGAGACCTGACGGGATGGAGTAGACCTATTTGTTTCCTTTCAGTTCATAGAATTCCTATGTGTAAACAAACGCATCATGCCTCGGTCTGTTCGCTCACGTCAGTTCTTTTGAAACTCTGGCTCAGTGTACATATGAATTGCAATTGTCGCTATGTCCAAAAAGGAACACGAGTTTGTTGTAGAATTCGTTGAAATTTATAAAATATCTCCGGGTTTGTGGAACAAAACGGGCCCAAACTATCACAGTGTAAACGTTAGGGAGACTGCCTACACTCTCTTATTGGATTACTATCAAGAATTCGACGAAAAGACAACAAAGGCGATGGTAAAATCCAAAATTAATAGCCTACGCTCAACTTATAACAAAGAACTTAGAAAAGTTAAATATAGTGAAAGAAGTGGAGTAGGAAACTGAGAAGTTACAAACCATCATTGTGGTATCATTACCTCCTTTCGTTCGTCAGCGACCAATAGCCGATTCTAAGAAATGTCAATACTATGGGGAGTAATAGCTTCCCTTATGTGAGTATTCTACTTTTGTATAATAGGTGTCACAAATCGTAATAACACAAGATACACATCCTCATTCATCCGTAAATAGTTCAGCCAATCATATGGTTCTAAGTGAAGTTCTTTCATTAAATTTACATGCGACAATGAATTAAAGGTTTACTCCATCGGCTTCTTTTATTTCACCGTTTTTTTTCACCGCCACAGCTAAGGCTACTGCAATGAGACAGTCTTCATAAATGAGCTATTTTACACATGTACACTTTTGGACAGTATGACAACACGGTTTGAACGCGAAACACACATTACACTTTGAAAGTGTAACTCGCACTGAGAATTGAACGGACGGTGTAAAAACAAGCCTCCTTCCGAACTGAAATGAAACGAAAACTGAAACTGAGACGGAACTGAGAACTGAAATGACCGTGTAAAAGGGCCATTAGTGGAAAAATCAACTGAATATAATAAGCCCGCATATATGTGCGTCATGGCTTTAAAGAGTACCTTCGATCGAGTGAAAAGAAACGACAAACTGAAATAGTTAGAAACACAAAATGTAAACTATAAACTACACAAACTAATTGAGCAAATAAATAAAAATAACAAAATGAAAATTATATGGCCAAGATGGCAAACAAAACCTACACCTATAAATGGAAGGATACGACAAGTAGACTCATTTAGTCCATTAGTGTTCAACAAAATAATGAATAAAATAATAAGCGAAGACAAAAAATGGGACGGATACAGAATGGGACAAAATTAATATACTACTTTACGCTGAGGATGCATTATTGATAGCAGACAATGAAGACAATCTACAAAGACAACTCGACACATTGAACACAACAGCGACAACATATAACATGAAGATCTCTGTGGAAAAAATAAAATGCGTGGTGATTAGTAGAGAGCATCTAAGGTGCAAACTGGAAGTGGAAGGCAGAAACATAGAACAGGTGATGATCTTCACATACCTTGGAATTAACATAACGAACGACAGAAACATAATAGCAGAAATGAAAAGACGGGGGCAACAAAAGCATCGAAGGTCAGCGCTTGTTTAGAAGAATCCATATGGAATAATAAACATAGAGAGCAAAATGAGAGTATATAAAACAACTGAAAGACCGATTTTAACCTACATGGCAGAAATCCGAGCAGATACTAAAAGAACAAAGTAGATAATAAGCAATGTATAAAAGAAGACGGTATGAACAATACGGAGCATAACATCCAGAAACAGAGAAATAAACTAGAGCATATGGGAGCAATGTAACATCCAGGATATCGCTAAATTGTTAGGCTAGGAAAAGAAACTGGGATGATCACTTGAGCAGAACAGCGCCTGACAGATTGGCTAACATCTGCAAAAATAACTAATCATATAATAAAAGACCGACAGGAATACCAAAGAAGAGATGGAAAGATAATCTATTAACAACAACAGAAATGGAATAAAAGCTCCCTACCAAGGAGCAATCCTAGTCATACCAAGAAGAAGAACAGAAGAAGAGGGCGAGGGGTGTCGATATGTTTAATGGTGTTAATTGTATTATGAAAATTTACCTTTCTTTTACTTGAGAAAGTCAAAGTTGCTACATATGTTAGAACTGTATTTTTGCAGGGAAATCACTGTATCAATTTTTTAAATATATTATCATGGAATGGTGTAAAGTAGAACTTATAATGAAATAATACTTAAATTTTATCAATGGTTTTAATTCAAGAGCAACACTTACTACCACTAAGCAACAATATATTTTTCTGTGTTTTCGAAAATATTTATTTTTGGACAGTAAGCACATTACGATTATTATTTCTCTATAAACCCTTAATTTTTATAAGCTTGTTCACACCCCATTATTACCTATAAAGAAGTATTACTGGATTTTTTCAACTAATCCCATCTAAATAGTTGTAAAGCCTAGTGGCATATAATTTTCATCAGTTACTAGGGTAACAATCTTTTGTTTTCCCCTCTTGGCTTTGACAGATCCCGTTCAATTGTTTGTCACATGGAATGGTATGCGCGTTATGTTTCCTTCCGAACGTACGTCGCAGCGGGATCCGTGACATCCGCTATTGTGTTATTACGGAGCTTTTAGAGGGTCTTTATGTCGTGTGGTCTAATGTGTTTGTCAGTGGATCTGTAATGGATTAAATCCATTAAAAGATTTATTTTATGTATTCAAATATCGAAGATTTGTAAAGCTTTTACACAAGATGTCCCATAATTTTAAAATACAGAAAACAGCACATTGATAAATGTTGATTGCATATCAAACTACAGTCCTTAGAAAATGTTTCCTTAAAAATGATGTAATCTAAATATAGACTGTTACATTCTCGGCACTCTTCTAAGCGAGCTGTGAAATTATTGACCCTTGCTCGGCACTCCATTTCTGTGCTTGCATAAATTTTATTTAAATTTTTCCAGAGAGCTTTCTCCATTTTAGTTTAGAGATATCCTTACAAGAAAAAAATCTATTTAGTCCAGAGAATTTTTCGAATTACTGCTTTGGTTATAGAAACAAAATTTTTGTGAAGAGGATGTGCAGTCAGAACAATACATTAAAGTTTTATTTACAACTAATGAAAATAATTTATTACTAACAATTTTCGGAGATATTTTATAAACAAAAAAAACTCAACAGCAAGATGTATCACAGACCTGTTTCAAAAAACTTTTGCATGTCACTCAATTGAAGTACTAGAACTGTTGATAGAGTTCTCATCAAGTAGTGAAATAAAAATAAATTAGCAGTGTGTCCATTTTTTAAATCAATTCCTTTTATGAAAAACTTTACTTTGTAAAGCTCGGGGCATCCACTGATTTGTTTTTATCTTTGTAATTATCGAACTAATTAATAAATTTCACGTTACTTATATTTATTTATGGGTTGTCGAAATAGATTTGAGCTTTCTCGTTAGATAGCTTTCTTTCTTCTTCGTCTAATCATTTTCTAGCCTTTGGATATAGACTTCTCTCATGTGCTTCCATATGTCCCTGTTATGAGCAATTTAACACCAGTTGAGCCCCGCTATTTTTAGTGTTCCGTACGGAACACTTATAAGATCACTTCGGTGTCTGTCTGTCTGTCTGTCTGTCTGTCTGTCTGTCTGTCTGTCACATCCGATTTTCTCCGAAACTATTTGACATAGAAAGGTGAAATTTGGTAATAATATAGGAATTGATGGCCTCATCAGAGCCATGTAGTTTTGAGAATTAAATTTTGACTTAAGGGGTTAGTTTTGGGGGGTGAAGTCGGAAGCGAAAAAAAAAATTTTTTACTAGGTCATCGAGTGTGGTGTCAAATGAAAGCTTGTGAAAACACGAGTAAAAAATATATATATATAATATTATACTTGCGCGCACTTTTCTTTGTATTATTTTTAAAAATTCGCGAAAAATCGCTGTCCCGGGCCTTATCTCGAAAAGTACTTATCAAAAAATTTCGAAAAAACTCTGGAATATTCTCCACGGGGTGTAGATTGAACGAAAATTATCACGAGTGCCTTACCTTTAATAATTTATATGGTATATAAAAAAAACAAAAATTTCAAGGTCATCAGATTTCAGTAAAGATTGGAAACAAACTTTGTTGAAAACTCATTTGGGGTGTGTTTTGTGAAGTCACTGATCATTTTATACCACCGTAACATAAATTTTGACTTAAGGGGTTCGTTTTGAGGGGTGAAATCGGAAGTGAAAAAAATTTTTTTTTACTAGGTCATCCAGTGTGATGTCCAATGAAAGCTTGTGAAAACACGAGTAAAAATATATATATATATATATATATATATATATATATATATATATATATATATATATATATATATATATACATATATATATATATATATATATATATATATATATATATATATATATATATATATATATATATATATATATATATACTCGTATATAATGTAATACTTGCGCACACTTTTCTTCGTCTTACTTTTAAAAAATCGCTGTCCCCTACCTTATCTCGAAAAGTACTGATCAAAAAATTTTGAAAAAATTCTGGAATATTCCTCCACGGGGTATAGATTGAACGAAAATTATCACGAGTGCATTATCTTTAATAATTTATTTGGTATATAAAAAAAAACAAAATTTCAAGGTCACCAGTTTTCAGTAAAGATTGGAAACAACCATTGTTGAAAACTCCTTTGAGGTGTGTTTTGTGAAGTCACTGATCATTCTATACCACCCTAACAAAATTTTTTATTTTAAAAACAATCAACGTACGGAACACTAATTGTGCAAGTTCAACTTGCACTTGACCGGTTTTTTTAATATCGTCATACTAACGTTGCTGAGATCTACCAGTACTTCTTTTTTCCCTCCATGGTCTCCCTCTGGTCACATGGCCAGCCCAGTTCTACTTGAGGAAGATATCCTATCAATTATGTTGTAGGTACCTGTTTTCTCCTGATCTAATCGCTCTCTGGTGAACTTCGCTACCATATATTGTTAATGGTGGAATGCATTCGTTATATACTTTACTTTTAAGTTTTACAGGCAGTTTGGACTGAAAGACGTGTTTCATTTTACCGTAAGCCGCCCATCCCAAGCGTGTCCCTCGAGCGACTTCCAGTTCTTGATTCACTTTTCCGAGTGTAACTTTTTGTCCTAAATACGCATTTAATATTTAGATAGCTTTAATGTTACATATCTTAGGTAAAATAAGACGCATCGAGTCATAGTTATGGTTAGTCGAAAGTAGATATTTGACCATAGTAGATGTGCAAAAACTGTTGGAATTCGTTTATTCACACTTAATTCACAGATGAGTGATATTTTTGCAAAGTTTCGCTTCATTTCACAATTTTATTTCAATTAGGGCACAAATCCTGCGCAGGCCTATGAAAAAATGTTTACTGTTTATTGTCAAGATACGTTATCAAAAGCAACTGCCAAACATTGGTTCTCATTCTGGAAATTTCTATGTCAAAGATGCTCCTTGCACTGATCAAACTATGACAGCGAAAGTTGATAGAATGACAAAAGTTGAGCAAGACCTGTAGCTATGACATCACCAAGGCATTAAACATTTATCATCAAACAGTTTTAAACCATCTGGAGAAAGCTGCTACAAAAAGATGAAGTGGTTGATCACGGACAATGAAAAGAGGTTCACGTACGACAATAATGTACAAAAAAGATCGTAATCGAGAACGGGGAAAGCTCCAAAAACGATGGCAAGGTTCGCATTGACGCCAAAAAAGTTGAGGGTGTGTGTTTGGTGAGGTTGAAAGGGAATCATGCAGCATGAGCTGCTGCAGCTTGACCACATATTTGGTTCTGTACCCTACTATTAGCAATTGACAAGATTGAAGCAAACAATTAAAAAAATCTGCCGCAACTATTCAACAGAAAGAGTATCATTTTCCACCATGAAAACACCAGACCACACACATCTTTGACGACTCAGCAAAAATTAAGAGAGCTTAGCTGGGATATTTTAATGTATCCACCATATGGCCCCGATCTTGCACGGACAGAGTATCATTTATTTTGGTCTCTGCAGAACTTCCTGAATAGTGTTAAATTAGTTTGAAAAGAGGTCCATGTAAACCACTTGTCACAATTTTGTGGCAAGCAACCACAAAGCTATTACAGTGGCGGGATTATGGTGCTGCCAGAAAAATGGCAGTAGGACATTGAACAAAATGACACATATTTGGTTTAATAAAGTTCTATCAAAATATAAAAAACGATTGTCTTAATTTTGACATTAAAAAACTCCATACTTTTTCGACAACCTTTATTTCCTTACCTGAAACATTTTTCTGTTATCAGAATAGATTAATGATTTTGGTATTAATATATAGATTTTCCGATTTCTTAAAGATTTTTGTTCACATCCTGGCGTATCTTAAAGGGGGATCCTGGTCCGGTGCAAAAAAAAAACATGTTTTTTTTATATTTTTTTATTTGCAATACATAAATGCAATAAATGTAAAACTTTTTTAGCACATTAGAACAACTTTAAAAGAATACAAAAAGGTTTTTTTTTTATGAAAAAGTGTTTATTTAATTAAAGAATACAGAACATCTCGTGGAGCACCTTCGGTGCGTACATCCCGATAGACGCGCAACCTCAGGATTATAAAAATTGTTCAATCTGAAAAAATCCATTTAATTTGTAATCTAAATACTCACAATTTCTGTATGAATAGACGCAAAAATTAAAAAAATTAAAAATTCGCATTTTTTGCAAAAAAAAATTGATGAAAATGACATATAAAAATTGTTGAATCAATATTTTTTTTAATAATTAAATATTCATATAGAAGATAATTATATACTTTCAAAGTATGATCAATTTCAAGTCGATCCGTTTATAAGTTTTTGAGTAATCGGGTACGCCAATCCAGAAAACATGCTTAGCATAATGTTCCTGCCGAAATAATGGTTAAATTCATGTATAGAATAGAAAGAAAATTCTATTGAGTATTTACTTAACAGCTTCTTGAAGAAATGGCAGGGAAAGCCCGGATATCATTACAGCTTAATGCTTCCTAAGGCAGGCTCAAGCGTCGGCTATTCGCTATTGTACTTACTTGGAAAAAAGCTCGGCAGGTAAACTTAGAGTTTGTATTTCGTAAAAAGGAAAATAGCTTTGTATTTTACAGATTTAAAATGCGCAAAAAAATTTCTGGCCCAAGATCACCCCTTAAGAGGGGCTGTGCGGTTCACAAGCACTGCTAGAGAAAGTTAAAAATACTAAGACTTTTATGCTAGAAAAACTTCTAATCTGATAGTAGTAGTAGTACGGATGAGGAGAATTATAACACAAATATTAGAGCTATTGATGCGTAAAGACAATGACCTGCAGCAAAACATAATAACAAAATAAAGCCGGTGGGTTACCGCAGGATTGGGAAAATGTACCTCGTAGAGGTTCTCAAAGATGCCGTGCAAGTAAAAGTTTAACAAGTATCACAGAAAATGTAGCTATCGTTAAATTTTCTGTTCCAACTTCGTTGAGTTTTTTCAGAGACGTAGCGCAAGTAGAAGTTGTATTATATGCAACAATAATACAGAAAGATACACGCGATATCTCAACGAAACTCTTCGTCTCCTTCTTCTTTATATTAGGCATTCCTGCATGTTTTTCTTTAATGTATCGTCGCTACAGGTCGTCGTTCCATCTTTTTCGTGGGCATCCTATACTCCTTCGGCCCACCGGTGATTTATCTCGAGCTATTTTCACTAATCGTCGTTCGGACATTCTATATATTGTGTTGGTTCCCTTCTTGTTTTCTGTTTCTTATCCACGTGTTAATGTTCTACTTCACATATGTGCCTTATGTTGTCATTTATATATACGAGATTTTACTTCTGTTCTCAAGTATTTATTTTTCCACATAGTGTCATTCAAGCATCCTGCTATTTTATTAACTTTTACTATTTGTTCTTTTATTTCTTCTGTAATGTTGTTGTTATATGATTTAATTCCTAAATATTTAATTGTCATCACCTGCTCTATAATCGGATTATCGATTTCCAGCTGCTATTTGATTTGGTGTTTTCAGCCAATATTTTCATATTAAATTTCTTTGCTGTTGTATTAAACTGATGTAATAATCTCTGCCCGTCATCATTTTCAGCGACTAGGACAGTATCGTCGGCGTAACACAATATTTGTATCTCTTTATTCCCCATTTTATAGCCTTTTTTGTTTTTTTACCTGTTTAATTATTTCATTTAATATAATGTTAAACAGTAGGGGATTCAGTGAGTCTCCTTGTCTAATACCAGTTGTTACCTTTATGAGTTCACTTAACTCCGAATTTACTCTCGCTTCTATTTTATTTCTTTTGTAAATGTTCTCAAATAGTTTTATTATATCTAATGGAATATTCTTGTCATAAAGTGTGTGCACTACGTCTTGCAGTTGTAGTCTATCAAATGCTTTTACCAAATCTATAAAGCATAAGAACGCTGGTCTGTTATACTCAATTGATTTTTCAGTAATTTGTCTGATTACAAATACTGCGTCGTTACAGGATCTTCCGCTCCTGAATCCTTGTTGTTCTTCGGAAAGCTGTAGAAGTGGAGTTTTTATTGGTAACAATTTCTGTCGTCAGTTTTAAAGTTGTGCATAAGAGGTTAATCCCTCGAATAATTATTCAGATCGGTTTTTTCTCCTTTTTTTAAAAGTGGTATCATTATGCTTGTTTTCCATTCTTCTGGTATTCGCGTACACTGTATTATTTTGTTTATGAGCTTTGTCAATTCTTTAGTCAGTTTCACTCCTCTGTACTGTAAGAGTTCATTTTATATTTCGTCTTTACCAGCTGATTTTCGGCTTTTTAATTGTTTGAGAGCTTCTCCCACCTATTTATCATCTATTTCTGATGTTTCGTTGATCACTATTTTAGGTGTCTCAGGTGCCAAATTTTCTGTTTTATTATACAATTGCTTTATATAATTTACCATGCACCTTT
The DNA here is from genome assembly GCA_019049505.1 of Pachyrhynchus sulphureomaculatus. Classification (NCBI taxonomy): domain Eukaryota; kingdom Metazoa; phylum Arthropoda; class Insecta; order Coleoptera; family Curculionidae; genus Pachyrhynchus; species Pachyrhynchus sulphureomaculatus. The sequence goes on from CM032456.1 coordinate 88,538,879, forward strand.
TTCGATGTATCTTGCCAGGTGTACAAGTATGAAATGCGGATTTTTTTTCTAAAAAAAATGTTAAATTCGGAAGAATGATAAAAAGTGCTTTATTCAAAGTATGCTCCATCACTTGTTATACATTTTTCGGGCAATTTGTGAATACCACGCCAGTAAAAAACTTCCCCTTTTGCTGCGAACCATTCATGGAGCCATTTTTTCACATCTTCGTACGAACCAAAGCGCTGCTCAGCAAGTGCGTGACCCATCGATGCAAATAAGTGGTAATCGGAAGGAGCCGGTGAGTAAACCGTATGGGTTAGAACTTCCCAGCTGAGTGCTTCCAACGTGCCGCGAACTGGTTTTGCCGCATGTGATGGAGCATTGTCGTGAAGAAAAATGACTTTGTGTTGCCTCTTTCGGTATTCTGGCCTTTTTTCAAGCAGCGAACGGTTCAGATCGGTCAATTGTTATTGGTAACGTTTAGTATTAAGCGTTTCCCCAGGTTTTAACAGCTCACAATAGACCACGCCCCTCTGGTCCCACCAAACACAGAGCATCGTCTTTCTGTCAAAGCCATTCGGTCTTGCGGTCGATGTGGATGGTGCGCCTGAGTCTACCCATGATTTTTTGCACTCGGGATTCTCAAAATAAATCCACTTTTCATCCCCTGTAACTATACGATGCAAAAACGAGTTCCTTTTGTACCGAGAGAGCAAAATGTCACAGGTGTTTTTGCGCTTTTCCATTTGCCTGTCGTTCAACTCATGTGGTACCCGTCTACCGGTCTTCTGAATCTTTCCCATCTTTCGTAGCCGATTGAAAACAGCTTGTTGACTAACGCCCAATTACTCGGCGAGTTGTTTTTGTGTTTGCGAATCATCTTCGTCCAACAATGCTTGCAATTCCACATCTTCGTATTTTTTTGGCGGTTTTCCACGTTCCTTGTCTGCAACATCGAACTCACCACTTTTGAAACGCCGAAACCATCGTTCACACGTATCTTGCGATGGAGCATGTTCACCATAAGCTTCTCGAAGTAATCGGTATGATTCAACAGCAGTTCAAATGAAAACAAAAAATTAATGCTGTCCGCGAATGCTCTTTGTTCGGTATAACTTTCGACATATTGAACACCACAACACTTGTTGATGACACAACAAAATGGCGCAGTGTCAAATTTTTATAGCACAAACTGCATTGATGCACCATTTGTTGTCTGAAATCCGCATTTCATACTTGTACACCTGGTACTTCTATTATTATATTATATTATATGTAACAATAACACAGAAAGATACACGCAATATCTCAGCGAAACTCAACGAGGCATATTTTGTCTATCTGGCGGTAGTACAGAAAATATAAGGATAACAATATTTTTTGTGGTATAATACAACCTCTCATTGCGCGACATCCTTGAGAACCTATACTTTAGCAATCCAGCGGTAGCTAATCGGCTTCGTTTTAAGGCGATGTTTTATTTCGCTTATTTGTTTTTCTGGAGCAACAGCTACAGCTGGCCACAAACCTCTGTGGGCTGCCAACTTTTACTGCTCAAAGATTTAGGGATTTTTAAAATATTTCTTGGAGTTACTCATGATCATTATTGCATGTCAAAGTGCAAATTCCTTGGCAAAACGGACAATTTAAATCCACGTTCGAACTAAACTATCTTGACTACAGGCAACACACGTAGAACCAATTAACCTCATCCCGTAAACGCATGTAAGCACACAATTTTTGACGTTCAAATATTCATTCTATTGTCCGCACTGTAATTTTACGAAATTATAAAAATACTTTATTTCATAGCATCGTTTAGTAGATACTACTTCGTAGAGTGCATGCGAATTGTCACTGCACGACTTCTAAGAACGTGATCACGATGTGCTAAAGGACTTACAGTAGTCCTGTAATTTGATCGAGCAAGGATCTTATTACCTCAACACCGCTAAACACGAATTTACAACGTTATTTGCCGCCTATTGCTATTGAAATTGTTTGGTTAAAAGAAAAAAAAATCGCAGGAATAATACCGATACAATTTTTAAATCATACCTAATATAAAGGCAACAAAGAATGTATAGATGGAAATATATAATTTTCGGTAATTTCGGCTCCCTCATAAAACTGAAGCATTATTGTTGTACTATGTACTTATTGTATTTTTTCTTTTTATATTAGTATAACCTAAGTAGCTGTGTAAGCCAGATGACAAGATGTTCGCCAGGGAATGTGTTTTTGTCGTTAGGTAAAGTATATTTTAATAGGAAACTTCCACAGGCTATAAAGTTTATAGGTATAATTTTTCTGGACTTCCCTTGTGTCGTTTGAAAAAGTGATGCTTAAGTTTCGACTTTTTCGGAATCAGTTTCATGCTAGATTCCAAGGAAGTTGGATCTTGAAACAAGGTCCAATTAACTTAAAAAATTATTGCAAAATCGTTGCAATTTTTGGAAAACAAAATGCTCAGAATGGAAGATAATTTTACGATTAATTGTAAAATTTACTCGCACTGGGTAGGTTTCGGATCAAGAAACACGTAAGCTTATTTGGCCCATCCAGTCAATGAAGAGTACTGCAACAATAAATCAAAGTGTTCTTGAAAATCTGAAAATATTGCCTTAACGCCGTACATAATACAAAATTGCTCGAAGTTCTCTTTAGCGAATTTTGAGGAAAAATCTACACCTTCATGCATATTTAGCTCCGACAATTTATCAGTCGATTCTGCAAAATATATACAGTCTGTCAAGTAAGAATATTCTATTCTATTGTATTCTAGCGATTCAACAAAAAATCGGTGGAGGGAAGCTTGATCTACCACGCATTTATGGTTAAAATATCAACCGATTCCGAACTTTCGTCGCAATCTCGTAAAATCCAAAATGAGTCACTTGTTTGCGCGTCGGTTCGAGACAGTCTTACACTCCGAAAGTCGAAAGATGAATCGTGTCTTTTTTTTCATGGGACCCGAAATTGAAGCTACGTCAAGGAGCGGCAAAATTAAGAAAAACTGGTTGGAATGTGTCTCATGAGACCATTCGACAACATCTTCGTGTTCATGATGTCAAATTCTGAAGCACGTTGAAGAAACCTTTGCTGAGCGAAAATCACGTTGCAAAGCGGTCCGCTTCGATAAGATACTAGAGTGGCCCCTACAATCACCGGACGCCAACCCTATTGAAAACGTTTGGTTCTTTGTAAGGAGAAAGCTCAGAGCAAAGACTCCGAGGGCTTTGAATCAGTTGTCTCGCGAAATTCGAAACAAATGCAGAAAATCTCGTCGATAGCATGCCTCGAAGATACCAGGCGATTATTGATGCAAGAGGAGATAAGAAAACTTATCTCCGGTAATTGGGCCGTTGTTAGCACACCAAAGAATACATTGATGGAAAAAAATGTTCTCGAAACACATTTTTTCAAGAAAACGAGCGCTCACTTTCTTACTTGACAGACTGTATGTAGACTATGATTTTGCAAAGGAAAATAATTTTGATAATGAGGGCCACTTCGAGTTCCATGGCTTTGTTAATAGACAAAATTGCTGGATTTGAAGCGGAGATAATCCTTGGGAGACTAATGCATCCTTAAGAGACCGAACATCAATCGAAGGGGGGGAAGTAAAGCCACTGGATGAAAAAAGACCCTTTATATACTGGGATTATAAATGTTTATACCTCTCCCAGTACAGTAAGAATTTTAAATACTTTTTTTAAAATCACTGATCACGGGGGCATTTTTTACAAAAATAACGTTTTTATATGGTGAAATTTTGCACTCTTAGACCGACTTAAAAAATCGTTGCATATTTTTTACAATAAAGAACCTCCCAAAAAAAGCCCTGATTTTAAGGGGCACTGTTTTCTACAACCATACTACTTGGGAGGGGGGACATATGAAATTGTAAAAACACGCATAAATTATACTGATAAGGTCTGGCAACAAAAAATGCGATAATGAAAATATATAATTTTATGTAATTTCGACACCTTTATAACCAAGAAACAGTACTGTTCAGATATTATACTTTGGAAGATAACATAGCATGCAACATTTTATTTTCTTTCGCGTGTGCCTTATCTTCTGAGGATATTGGTGATCACATTTGTCCATCTGGTTTCATATACGAGTATATTGCCGTTCTCTACGTTCAGTAGATGTCATATTTGTCCATTGCCGTAAGTTTTTTAACCAGGAGTTGCGGCACCTTCCTGGTCTTCTTTTACCGATTATTTTTTCTTTAATTATGGGTTGCAAGAGTTCATATTTTTGGTGTCTCATAATGTGGCCAAAGTATGTGCTTTTTCCTTCTTTAACATCTGTAATTAATTCTTTTTCTTTTTTTTGTTGTGGTGTTTCTGAGATTATTGCAACTTCTGTACCATATAATATGACCGAAAGTATAGTAAATCCTAAGATATAAGATCCTGCCTTTTTGCTTTTTCAATGGGGCAATAAACGACCCTATTAAGGTTTTATGCATAGTTGCCAGGTATTACGGTAAACGTATTTTTATTTTACCTGCTTTGTATACCGCCCTCACTTGCACCTGCAATCATATTGGATCTATTTTTACCTATATATTTACTACCTTTCAACCCGGTTTGGAGCTCTTTAAGTATTTGATGATATAGGCCTAATGACCACAGGTCCCGATTATGATTCGAAAGATACTTTTTTTTTTTTTATTTTTAGTGTTACAACTTACAACTTAACGGTTCTATTTTAATTATGTGACGTCCGTGGGAAAATTGCAATAGTGGCTATCGCAAGAGAAAACATTTATCACTTGACGCTAAACAAATAGTGAAAAATGTTTACGACAGTTTGGTAAAAAGAAATTTGCAAGAAACCAGTGAACTAACAAAAACGCCAATTTCTACGATTAAGGGTATTGTAGGAAAACCATCACTCAGGAACAGGAAAAAACGGAAAGATTTTCAAATACATCATGTAGACGATTGTGAAAAAGACGTCATCAGGAGAAAAATATATTCTGTGTATGAACAACCGTTGGTGCCGACTCTAGACAAAATAAAATTAAGACTGGCGCAGGACGGGACCAATATACATTGTGGCAGATCAACCCTTCACAGAATTCTCTTAAGAATGGGATTCACATTTTGAAAAATCAACAAAAGGCAAGTAGTGATGGAGTCACAAAGATTACGAATCTTGCGACATACTTATTTACAAGAAATTAAAAAGTATCGATCAGAGAGTTGGCCAATAATTTACCTTGACGAGACATGGTTCGATACCCATGACACTGTGCAAAAAGGGTGGGTTGACAACAGTACAAAATGTCAGACTAGCGCACCTTCAAATAAAGGTAAACGAATAACCTTTTTGCATGCTGGATCGGAAAGGGGCTGGGTTTCAAATTGTCTACTATTATCTGCAAAAAAACATAAAAGATTCTAGTTTGGACTATCATGAAGACACGACCGCAGAACTTTTTGAAAATTGGTTTCAAAATTCCCTCTTGCCAAATGTTCCCGAACAGAGTGTTATAGTTATGGACAATGCAAGTTACCATAGTCGCGCCTAGTAAATAAGGTTCCTAATGCCGCCAACACCAAATCGGAAATACAGGAATATATGTTATAAAATGACATTTATTTTGACTTTAGTTATAAAAAGTGATCTTTTGGAAGTTTTGAAATACTATAAATTGAAAAAGAAATATGTATGGCTGAGAAAATGGGACACACTGTTTTGCGGCTTTCTCCGTATTATTGTGTGTTTAATTGAATTATTTGGCATCAAGTTAAATGAAAAATAAGGGCACAAATTGAATTAGTAAAAAAAGTTATGATATACCTTGTGGCAGCTGGAAGAATTCCATTCAGCCCGTTGTTAAAGTTAAAGATTCATATATTTATGTAAATAATATAAAACTACTGATAATTACCTCAGCTGATGACAGTAATAGTGAAACCAAATTAGGCTTAAGTTAAAATATATTTTTACTTATACAATATGTCGCCTCTTGTAAACCCCATTCATTCAAACTCTATATTTGTACTTCTTATCCATTTGTTTTTACATGCATCTATAAATAAACATCTCCAAAACACTTATAATTTTATTTATTTGTATTAAAATTCTTAAGTCCATCTCTGCAACCTATCATAAACAAACGGTCCGAATTTTTATATTGCCCACTTAAAAAGGCAAAAATCAGGATTTTATATTTTAGGACAGGCTATACGTAGCATCTGCGTACTCTTGTTCTTGTTTTTAAGATTAGTTTGCAGTTACAGAGAATGCTGCGCATTTTGCTAAAGGAGATTCGTGCTTTTTTAATTCTTGAGCGTATTTCAATAGAGTGATCCCAATCGTCACTAACTACGCTACCTAAGTACGTTATTTTTAGTACACTTTCAAGTGTTTGTTTGTGCTCTACGAGGCTGGTTTGAAAAGTCCGTGCGACGTCCGAGAGATGGCACCACCGGCGCGTATCGAGGTCATGTTTAGTTAGTAGCATCTCTTGAATGAACGCACACCAAGTTCTAGCCATATTGGTCTATTTCTTTGTGTTTGGCATTCGTGTGAATCAAGGAAGTCGAGTGATTTTCAAGAAATGGACGAAAAAGAATTTCGTGTGGTGATTAAACATTACTTTATGAAAGGCAAAACGCCTCAGGAGACTAAAGAGAAGCTTGATAAACATTATGGTGACTCTGCACCTTCGATTAGAACAGTTTATAAGTGGTTTCAAAATTTTCGGACTGGCCATATGGGCACAAGTGACGCTGAACGTTCTGGACGGCCTGTGGAGGTTACGACTCCAGAAATCATTGATCAAATCCATGATATGGTGATGGATGACAGAAGAGTTAAGGTGCGTGAGATTGCTAGTGCTGTGGGCATCTCGACTGAACGGGTACATAATATTTTGCATAAACATTTGGACATGAGATAGCTATCCGCAAGATGGGTGCCGCAATTGCTCACGCTTGACCAAAAACGGAATCGTGTGAAGTGTTGCAAGGATGGTTTGCAGCTGTTCCAGAAGAATCCGGAGGACTTTAAGCGTCGTTTCGTCACTGTGGATGAAACATGGATACATTACTATACTCCTGAGACCAAACAACAATCTAAACAATGGGTTACCAATGGGGAATCTGCACCAAAAAAGCGAAGACCGTTCCTTCGGCCGGAAAGGTTATGGCGACTGTCTTTTGGGATTCGCAAGGGATAATCCTCATCGACTATCTGGAAAAGGGTAAAACTATTACAGGTGAATATTATTCATCATTATTGGACCGTTTGAAAACCGAGCTGCAAGAAAAACGCCCGCGATTGGCCACAAGAAAGTCCTTTTCCATCACGATAACGCACCAGCACACACCTCAGCAGTTGTGGTCGCAAAATTAATGGAAATAGGATTCCAACTCGTTTCACATCCCCCTATTCTCCAGACTTGGCTCCCTCGGACTACTATTTGTTCCCCAATTTGAAGAAATGGCTGGCGGGACAAAGATTTTATTCAAACGAGGAGGTGATTGCAGACACTAATGGATATTTTGCAGACTTGGACAAGTCCTATTATTCGGAAGGGATCAACAAACTAGAACATCGTTGGACGAAGTGTATAAGCCTAAAAGGAGACTATGTCGAAAAATAAAAAAGGTTTACCCCAGACACATAAGTAGTTTTTATTTTTGCACGGACTTTTCAAACCAGCCTCGTATTTTAATGTCAATCTATTGGTGTTTTTATTCATCACCATTATTTTTTGTTTGCTCATATTCAGTTTTATGCCATATTTCTCACTTGTATTAACCACTTTGTTCATGATTCTTCGAATGCCCTCTTCATTGTCTGCTAGAATAACGATATCATTGACGTAACGGAGAATACAATTATATATGGAGGATGCCGTTTTAAAAAATGTAGTTAATTTTGTTATCTGTCAAATGTGACAAATGATAAATTTTTTATTATCATATCTGGCTTTCTCAGAAAAAACTAAGTCTAGCAGTGAAAGACTTTTTTTGATATGCTAAATGGGAAAATAGTAAATCGGGTGAACCACCTGAAAGTTAAAATTCGGTTCAATAACCTAATGCCCTGTACATTGATAACGACTGAAAAAAAAGATAAAGAATGAGAAATGCTATTTAATGGTGTGCTCATATACAGAGGTTGTTATTACAAAATCCTAGTTGGCTTTGAAAACTGTCAAATTTGACAGGTGACAAATTTTGTGTTATTATATTTGGCTTCCTCACAGAAAACTAATTTTATTAGGAAAAAAATTTTTTTGATACCTCAAAGAGGAAAAAAGTAAATTGAGTGAGCTATTTAAAAGTTAAAATTCGGTTCAATAACTTCAATAACGCATGTCGGGGACGACTGAAATCATCAAGGATTAGATGTATTTGTAAACACACTAAGAAATGCTATTTTATGGTGTACTCATATGTAGAGAATGCCATTTAAAAAATCCTGGTTGGCTTTGTAATCTGTCAAATTTAACATGTGACAAAGAACCCCGCACTAATTTTATGTAAATTGATCCCGGTCAAATTAGCTGAAAATGTAGTATGTTATGCTTCAAGCTGTTTTTATCAAAAGTCCAGGCAAATTCAGGCAATTTGGAAATCTTTGCCTTAAGAATATGCAGAAAATCTCGTCAAAAGTACGCCCTAAAGATGCCAGGCTATCATTGATGCTGATTAAGACCGGACAAACTACTGAATCATTAGCACTTTAATGGGCATTCCTTTACTGTCGAATGATGTAAAAAACTTTTAAATACATACATTTTTTTAATTAACAATGCACAACATGTTCTCACTTGACCGATTGTACTTTTCACTACAGACACGTGCATTCCATTCTTCTTCAGTATCTTGGCTCATACATATTTCCTATTTGAAATGTGTGGTTAAGGGTGTGTGACCACTGTTTTTTGGTGATTTGGGTCTTCTCTTTGAAAACTAAAATGTGGTATTGAATTTAATGCCTCAATTCTAAGGTGCTTCTGGATTTGAGACTTCTTCCGAAAGGTCACTAATGTATGTATATGTGTATATATATATATATATATATATATATATATATATATATATATATATATATATATATATATATATATATATATATAGTCCAAAAATGGATAGATTAGGAATTATCGGGCATGGAATTATTAAAAAACCGCTGAGAAAATGCTATTTTTGCGTTTTTTTTTAACTATATTTTTTTTATTTTACTAGATTTTACTAGAAATGCCAAAGGGATTATATTTTTTTTATGTTGCTAATTATGAATATAATAAATATTTTGACCCATTTCTCTCCTACCCTCGAATATTGGTCACTTTGGCCATTTCTGGGATCTTTTTTTGATCGATTTAATTCGTCTAGAACAGGGGTGCTCAAACGGTCGATCGCGATCGACAAGTCGATCGCTAGTGCTTTTTGAGTCGATCTCGAGAAAAAAAATTACGATATAGAACTATTCACAGATTTTGTTTTAGGTAACTAAAACAAAATGTAATGAATAAACTACTAAAATTTATTCGATCCACAATTAGGCCAGAATAACCCCCTCATCACTTTCTTTTATCATAATAACCCCCTGCTAGCGGCAAAAGGCGGCTTCATCAAAGGAACGCGCGGTACTTGTCAAAGAAAAGCCGCGTTTTTGATTCCCGCCGATTTTTCTAGAAACTTCGGGCGGCGTGTTTGACGGGAACATTCGAGACTTCGTTCGCGCCGATATAAATGTTGCGCCTGCAGGAATAGGAGTCAGTCTGAGTTGTAACTTGAAGGCGATACATCGATACAAAGTTTATTAATAAATAGTCCAAAATGAGTGCGGCGAAGAAAAGTATAACTTATCATTTTAATAACGATTGGGAGGAAGAATTTTTCTTTTGTATGGTAAAGGATAAGTGCATTTGTCTCATTTGCCGTGCGACCTAAGCGTGGGAACTTAGAGAGGCATCATAAAACGTTTCATAAAATCTATGAAAAGGATTTTCCGTCACAGAGTGAATTAAGAAAACGAAAAGTACGTGATTTGATAACTTGTTTGAAAAAAGAACAAACCATGTTCACAAGACCAGCCAAACAATCAAAAGGTGCAACGATTGCGTCATTTAAAATATCTCATATATTGGCGAAACACAAGAAACCATTTGATGATGGATTGGTTGTGAAGGAAGCATTTATTGAAGCGGGTGAGACTTATTTGGAGATTTTAAAAATAAAACAGAGATTATGTCTGCTATTAGAGAACTTCAGTTATCTCGTCCGACTGTCACAAGGCGTGTTGAAGTCATGAGTCAGGACATGGCAGATAAACTAAAACATGATATCATGGAATGTACATACTTCTCTTTACAGTTCGACGAATCCACCGATATGACAGACACTACCCAGCTGTGTCTTTTTATTCGAATGGTATTCAATGACATGTCGGCTAAGGAAGAGTTTTTGACAATGATTCCTCTGAAAGGAAAGACCCGTGGCGAAGATATATATGACGTTTTCTTCAATTTTGTAACAAACTACAAGCTACCAATATATAAACTAGTGTGCATTACAACCGATGGAGCACCAGCAATGACAAAAACGGTTTTGTGGCATTGTGTCGAGCTAATGATGATTTCCCTTCATTTTTCTCCTTGCATTGCATTATACATCAACAAGTCTTGTGTTCAAAAGTTCTAAACATGGAGGAGATTATGGGCATTGCAATAAAAATTGTGAAATCTATCCGTGCACGTAGCTTGCAACGAAGGCTCTTTAAATTGCAGTTGGAAGATAGTGAGTCAGCTGAACACACTGATTTAGTTCTTCACATGGACGTCAGGTGGTTGAGTCGCGGAAAATTCCTAGAAAGGTTTCAAGAATTATTGCCCTCTCAGATGCTGAAAAATGGAAAATGGCTGACTGATTTAGCACTTTTGACAGACATCACAATGCATTTAAACACCATTAATTTGGAGCTTCAAGGTAAAGGAAAAACTATTATTGAGATGATTAGCGCAATAAACGCATTCAAAAGTAAATTACAACTTATGATAGATCAACTGAAAAGAAAGGATCTGAGTTGAATTATGATATTTATGAGGCAGAATTATCAAATATTTTGGGCCAATTCGAAATACGTTTTTATGATTTCAGTAAATTGGCAAATATCGCATCATTTATGAATTATCCTTTTTCGTGTAAAAACATTGAGGAATTAGCTACTGAAATAGCAAGTCAGTTTAACATGGACTCATGTTCTGTTGAAAATGAGTTAGTGCAGATTATATCAGATATACATCTCAAAGCCACAGCATCTGATACAAAATTCTGGTGTTTTATATCTGAAGATAAATATCCGAATCTAAGGCAAATCGCCCTTCAACTGACGGCAATGTTTGGGTCAACTTACTTGTGCGAGTCTGCATTTTCTGAAATGAAAATAATTAAGTCAAAATATCGCAATCGACTAACTGACGAACATATGTCATCATGCTTGCGATTAGCACTCAGTAATTACGTACCATCTTATGAAAAGTATGCTGAGGACATGCAGTGCCACGCTTCAACATCCAAAGTCACTCTTTAGTTAAGTTTAGACACTATAACTCGTTTGTTTTGTAAGAACCAATAAACTCGCAATTTTGAATAATTATGAGTTTTTTCATTGACATTTTAGAGCAGACCTACACTTACCTTGACTAAAAAAATGCATATTGTGCGGAAAACTAATATCTATGCCACGATACACCCTACCTAGGCGACAATCCTGCATCACACTTACTTGCAGCCTCTCAGAGTCGATCGATCGTAGGCTAACAATATTGAGGTAGATCGCCAGCAGTTCAAGTTTGAGCATCCCTGGTTTGTGAAAAATTCTAAAGGAATTTTATGTTTTTGGGGTTGATAATTACGAATATAATAATTATTAACTCAAAAACATAAAATTTCGTTAGAATTTTTCGCAAAAATATGTTCTAGACGAATTAAATAAAAAAAAACTCTAGAAATGGTCAAAATGGCCAATATGCGAAAGAAGGAGGGAAATGGGTCAAAATAATTATTATATTCATAATCAGCAACTCAAAAAACCTATCATTCCGTTGGAATTTTTTGTAAAATTATGTTCTAGCCAAAATAAGTCCCTAAAAAACACAAAAATAGCATTGTCTCAACGTTTTCTTTTACTATTTCCACGCTCGATAATTCCTAATCTATCCATTTTTGGACTTCGTGTCCATAGAGACTTTTGCAGAATGGCTTGAAGCATAACATATTACATTTTCAGCCGATTTGACCGAGATCCAATTTCCATAAGGTTAGTGCAGGTTTCTTTTTCGTTATTATCTTGGGCATCCTCATAAAAACCTAAGTACTGAAATAATTTTCTTCGTATGTAAAAAAGAAAATAGTGAAATAGGTGAGACACTTAAAAATACGTTCCTGTGCAATAAAAATAATGGCCTTATATTTATTTATTTATTTACAAAGTTCGCTGCTGTTATTTGTGCCATATCTCTAAAATCACCATCGTCTATTAATGAAATCCTGAATAATTAAACAATTTTGATATCATTATTTTCTTCGAACCCAATAATGAATAATGCAACATAACGTTTAACATTTTTATACAAAATCCCGCTGTTACATCGCATGAGGATATGAAAAATTGAAAAGAACAACGGCAGTTGCCCGGTATTATAACAATAACCATGCACCACATATGTTTTAATAAAAATTCTATATAATTTAACTATTTTTTCCTGTACAGTGCACAGTAAATGATAGGAGTAAGACTTAATATTAATAATTAAATTGAAACAAGTAGGATACACATATGTTTGGTTCACATAAGCAAGGTATATATATAGTATATGTATTGAAATATGGTTCCGGAAAGAATGGTCAATTACATAAGTCGTTTTGTACGTTTGGTTGAATTCAGTAGCGCGGATCTGATTTGATGGGAAAATGTATACGTTATAATTGTACTATTTGTAGTGGTTATGATAAAGCAGGGAATTACTTAATTATTCATCGCGTGGTTTTCCTATGTTTTCTATATTTTGTTCCAAGTATAGTTCGGTTAATCATTACAAATAATTAATACCTTTACAGTGTAATTACGGTAAAACAATTATTTTGTTGTTTTTCTATTGATGCCTACATCGTTCATTTTTTAAAGTTGATGAATTATTTTTTACTAGGTATAACACTAACTAAATAAATTCATATAGTTTTCAAAACATAATTCTAAAAAAAACCCTTAAATTTGCATATAACAAATTCAAACTATTTCCAGCCACTTTTATGTGAAAGTATCAATTTTAAAGAAGCAAAATCACTATTTTATTCGATGCTGCTGTTCACCTAGCCTCAAAATACAGTCTTGAAAGCATTGTCGTTCGACAAGTGGCATTTGAGGTGCTGCATTTCAACTGCAAAAAATGCGGAGAGGTGTCACAAATGATTTGTTCTATTTTATAAGAAGGAGCTGTAGCGTAAAAAATCTGCAAAATGTAGTACAAACGATTTCGAAGTGGCGACTTTGATCTTTCAGATCGTGAACGTTCTGGACAACGCCCGACTACATACAGCAAAATTAAAGAACGATTTTAGCTTTTCTTTTGGGTACAAAATTCTCCCCTACGCAGTCTATTCTTCTGATATGGCCCGATCTGAATACTAGTTAGTTCGGTCACGGCACCATTGCCTCTTCGATTCATTTTATTTGTAGACGTCAAAAAAAGCCTTAATTTATTGACTCGAAACTATCCTCTTTTTTCAGGGGAAAAACTCTTCAGCTGCCTGAAAAATTGTAAAATATGCAAAGAATAATGTGGAATATTTGTCTCGTTCGAGTTGTATTTTGTTTATAAATAAATAAATATTTTTTATCGCAAACACGGTAACAAATTAACTTGGGGTTATATACACCTGCAAAAAGTATGTACATTTAAAAAAAAAATTTTAAAGTTATTAAATCAATAATACAAAAATGGAGATTATATATTTTTATTGTACTTGAAATTATAAGAATTTTTTTTCTAAATATGTTTTAAAGTTATTTTTTTTATGGGGTTAAATCGACCACTGATGAAAACTATGGCGCCTTCTTGTCTGCAGGGTAACTTCACAAAAAATAATCCAATTTGCAAAAATAAAAATTAATAACGTAGTAGTTAAAAATTGTCGAAGGATTTTTTATTCAAAATTAAAAAATTTACAGTGTTTCAAACTTTAGTCTGCAATTTACGACCAAAAAATGTATGTATAATTATCTATAAAAAATTGTCTATTAGAAAAATTTAAAAAAACCTCTCGACATATTGTAGAAAAAGTAATTATTAAGATTTACAAAAAAAAAGGTAAAAAATATTAAAAATTGACCGACTAATATTGCAGACAGTGTCTGAAAACAAATAGCGATCCCAAGCCGACGCCAGGTCACATTTAATGCCATAACTTTTTAATCGAATGGAATTTTCTTAATTTTAATAATTCTTAGAAGTGTAGAGAATAAAAATCCGTAAAAAAAATCTTTTTTGAAAATTCGATGTGTATGTAACCCCTCATACCCCTAATAAAGGCGGTTAATATCTCGGTACCATGACATCATTTTCGACTGGTTTATTTCGTATTCTAAAACTATATAAAGAAGTATTTCAACAAATTTTCGTATGGAGTTTTCTATGATTTTAAATTCCGAGCTTATCCATGGCAGGTCTTTACCTTTTTAAAATAAAATGTGCTAAAATTTTGTAAAAATTTTGCGTTTCGGCTGATATTAGCATAGAATATGTTAGAAATTTCGAAAATATACGTGTATTAGTTTCAGCTAATTTATGGATAAATTGTTCTATAGCTTTATAAAATTGTACTAATGTAAGTTGATTTGCAAAGATAATGTTTCGAATTTTACGAAAATTGTTTATTTCCATTGATTTCCACATAGAATATCCTCTTTCTCTTTCAATCATTTCATCCCAATAGGAATATAGGTGATACTATGCATCATGTTATTCTCCAGGCATCTCGATCTTGCGCGACCTCACTTGACTCGTGCATACCCATACCAAGAAGAGATCTTACTTGGTTGGACCATCTTGTTGGAGGCTATCGCCTTGATCTTCTACCTTCTACCTTCCCCGTTACTACAAGTTTTTCCATGGCATCCACTTTCCTCATAATATGACCAAAATATTTCACGTACTGTCCATTCATTCTATATGAAAATCGATCATTTATGCTAAGCATACTCTGAGGATTCCTCGATATGCTCACCACTCAAACGTATCGATTCATCTTTTGTAAGCTTGTTTAATTGTCCATGTTTCCGATGCGTATGTCGCTATGGGGAATATAAGACGGGATAGCAATCCTAACTTTGTATTTTTTGTGACAGCTGGGTCTTTCCGAACCTTAGTGAGTTTGATCGTCGAGTTTCTAGCGATAGCCAAACGTCTTCTTACTTCCGCTTCTCAGCCACCATTGTTAGTTATGAGGGATCTCAAATAGTGAAAGCAACAATTTCATTTATGTGTGACAGATCTTCATTACGACTAACAATCATTACTTTGGTTTTCGCTCTACACGTATTAATTGTCAATCTATAGTTTTTGCTAGTGATTTCAAGGCGCTCCATAAATGATTCTAGGTCTTGGCGTTGCAAGTATAACAGTATCATCTGCATATCTAAGATTACTTAGCTTTTTTCCACCGAATGTCACACCCAAACTCCAGCCATCCAAAACAGAATTAAGGGTGACTAGAATATTCTAGAAATCTGCAAATACAGGTCGATTTCATCAGATATGTAAGTAGAATTTAAAAGATCGTAAAATATTGAGTTTAAAATAAAGTATTACGTAATTATATAAAATAAACTCTAGCACTGTCTTTGACTAAATATATAATGTTCTAGATTTTGTAACACATGTCGAGTTCGTCTGACTTAAGTTCTAGAAAAGTGTTTATTTTGCACCAAAAATTCCGTAATTTAAATATATAATCCTTATCATCAAACTACTTATAGAAAACTGTATCGAGTATTACTAACCATTGATTCTTATATTTGTGGATTACAAGAAAGCGTTTAATTCAGTCACCCATAACAGACTCCTTGAAGCACTTATTGAAGGCCGTGTAGATTCAAGGTATATAAAACTCCTGAAATATATAAACAACCACGCCATAGCATCGAGGAGGCTCTACAGGGAATCAGAAAGATTTGGAATAGAGAAAAGTGTCCCCAAACCTTTGATAACTCTTTTAAAATAAGTGTTCAACAAGTTGGACTGGACTAAAATGAGTATCAATATCAGTGGTGAAAAGCTTAATCACTTGAGGTTTGCCACTGATACTGTTCTTTTAACATCCTATAAACCATGATAAATGCCTTACAAAGAGGGTCGTCGCAACATGTAGGATTAAATATAAACTTTGCAAACACCCATGACAAATTTAGTACTCAACTATCTCATCTGAGTCAACGATAAAGAACTCGAACATGTCCTGCTTATAAATATTTGGGGAATGAAATAAAGATAAGCAGAGACAATCAGAGCCATGAGTTATATCGAAGAATAAGTCTCTCATGAGTAGCATTGGGAAAGTTACATCATATATTCAAATCAGACATAACGGTGTGTCCCTGAAGAAAAACGTTTCATCAGTGTGTCCTACCCGTTTTTACATATGGAACCGAGGTACTAATACTAACTAAAAAATCGATAAATCAAATAAAAGTACCACAAAGAGCCATGAAACGTTTCATTTTCATCCTGGGCATATCACTCAGATATAAAATTCCCAATGCCGATACAGAGGACCGGATAACGAGACTAAAGTGGAACTGGCAGGTCATGTAGCGAGGATTCGGGACAATAGATGAAATAACCGGTCAAGTGCAAGTTGAACTTGCGCAATTAGTGTTCCGTACGTTGATTGCTTTAAAAATAAAAAATGTTGTAACGGAAGTATAAAATGATCAGTGACTTCACAAAACACACCCCAAATGAGTTTTCAACAAAGTTTATTTCCAATCTTTACTGAAAATTGATGACCTTGAAATTTCTTTTTTTTATATACCAGATAAATTATTACAGGTAATGCACTCGTGATAATTTTCGTTCAATCTACACCCCGTGGAGAATATTCCAGAATTTTTTCAAAATTTTTTGATAAGTACTTTTCGAGATAAGGCGGGTGGACAGCGATTTTTCGCGATTTTTTAAAAATAATACAAAGAAAAGTGCGCGCAAGTATTACATTATATATATATATATATATATATATATATATATATATATATATATATATATATATATATTTTACTCGTGTTTTCACAAGTTTTCATTTGACACCACACTCGATTACCTAGTAAAAAAATTTTTTTTCACTTTCGATTTCACCCCCCAAAACTAACCCCTTAAGTCAAAATTTAAATTTCAAAACTACATGGTTCTGATGAGGCCATCAATTCCTATATTATTACCAAATTTCAAGTTTCTATGACAAATAGTTTCGGAGAAAATCGGGTGTGACTGACGGACAATAGAGAAAGACTGCCGGAAACTGGATTCAAGCAGCTTAAGACCGAAATAACTAGATTGGAATGAACGAGTCCAGCAGTGGACGTTGCAGGCGACGTGATGATGATGATGTTGATATATTGCTAGCGTACATGATGAAACATATAAATTTCCACTGGTAATTTCCTGTTTCCTGTAGTTGCAGAGGAGTGCCTGTGATCAATATTTTTTCGCTTTCGGGGCTAATGCTTGATACTAGAAGATAGCGCTCTGGGATTGAAACTAGAATATACCGTTTAAAAAAAACGTTTCTCATAATATATATATATATATATATATATATATATATATATATATATATATATATATATATATATATATATATATATATATATATATATATATATATATAGTCGACACTCTATATAGTGAAAGACCAAAATGTTGACCGAAATTTCACTATAGAGAGTTTTTCACTACATAAAGAAAAAATCCGTATATTTGCTATGTATGTAAGATATTCTAGGTCTTGAAAAAAATTGCACTATAAAGAGTTTTTCACTATACAGAGTTTATATATATATATATATATATATATATATATATATATATATTTATATTTATATATTTATTTTTTTTCCAATAATTCAATACCATTATTAAAGTTTGGAAACAGATAATAGTCAGAAGAAGCGAAATCCGGTGAATACGCTGGATGTTCAAGCAATTCGTACTTTAATTTATTGAATTTTGCCATCGTCAAAATACTTGTGTAAACACGTGCATTGTCTTGAAGAAAAATAATTATTTTTATTTCTTTTCTCGCGAATTTTTGCATCTAACTGGTCCAATAATATTCAGAGTTAATTTTTTTTACCTCTCAAAACACCTTTGCAATCCCAAAAAATTGTTACCATAACCTACCTTGCTGATGGAACCGTCTTTGCCTTCTTTGGTGCACTTCCACCGGCTTCAATCCATTGTTTCGACTGTTCTTTTCGCTCTGGTGGATAGTGGTGGTTCCAAGTCTCATCAACAGTTATGAAATGCTTTAAATCCTTTTTATTTTGCTTAAAACGATTCAAATACGCTTAAAGAATACGCTTTCGAATGCATTTTTGGTCAATTGGCAGCCAGCGCGCCACCCATCTGGCACAAAACTTTTTTATATGTAATTCTTCATGCAAAATATTTCCAATTCGCTTTTTTGCTATGCCTATGGCCTCAGCTATTTCACATACTTTCACTCGTCGATCATCTAACACCATATCATGGACTGGTTAAATGATTTGTGGTGTATTAATTTTTGGACGATCTTCGCGTAGATTATCTTCGAGGCTTGTACGACCAGATTTAAAAAGATCAGCCCATTTTTTCACAGTGGAAAGCAAAGATGATGCATCCTTATACACCTTCAACAATTTCTGTTAGTGTTAAATCATCCAAAACAAGTAATTTAATCAATGCACGATATTAAATTTTTTCCATATTCAAAAACCAATGACACGTTAATATTGAACAGCTATTACTACTCGAATGAATTAACAGGTCGAAATAAAATTTTACATGTGTTTATCTAAAGGATGAAACAATTATGGTTTCACAGTTTCTAAGGCCATCTTTGCATCAGGCCTCGTATATATATATATATATATATATATATATATATATATATATATATATATATATATATATATATATAATCAAAAAGTTGAAAAGTTAAAATTTCTTTAAATTTATATTTCAAATAAAGTAGGAAGTATTAAAAAAAAAAGAATGTTTCACCTAATAAATGTAAATAATTCTTGTCTAAACGAGGTGATAATGATATGCTTAGTAATCGTCCCTCACTGAAAATAAATGTTTTCTCATGAGGCCTTTGATGACTCGGACTAAATTTTCCATTCATTGATTTCCAAATAGGCCACGATGTTAGTTCTAAATTGTTCAGTGAATCGCAGTCGATGCGGTGTGATATTCCCCATGAATTGTGCCTCCGTATTTCCATCCGGATAACTTTGAATGGTGACCCGGCTAATTGACGTTTCTCACCCTCGAACCGGGATATTTGGCAAGTTTTATTGACGGGACTTTTTTGTTTGCGAGCGTAAAAAAGTCGTTTGACTTGTGCCAGAATTTCTTTTTATTCTTATTTGGGATACTTATACAATGAATCCTGCTGATTCATGCATTTGTCGACATTATGTTTTTGGATGTTACTGTTTAGTTGCATTTTTACTTTTAAAAGTCAGTAAAAATTACTTTCATGAATATTTGATCTTTTCCAATATATTTTTAGGGTTCCGTACGGAACACTTATAAAATCACTTCGGTGTTTGTCCGTCTGTCTGTCACACCCGATTTTCTCCGAAACTATTTTACATAGAAAGTTGAAATTTTGCACAAAAATAGGAATTGGTGTTCCCATCAGTGCCGTGTAATTTTGAAAGTTAAATTTTAACATAAGGGGTTAGTTCTGGGGGTGAAATAGGAAGTGAAAAAAAATTACCAGGTCGTCGAGTGGAAGTTCCAAAATATATATGATATAATACTTTTGCACACCTTTCTTTGTGTTATTTTTTAAAAGTGCCTTATCTGGAATAGTACTGATCGAAAAATTCTGGAATATTCTCCACAAGGTGTAGATTGAACGAAAATTATTACGAGTGTATTACCTTTGATAATTTATCTGATATACAACAAAAAACAAAAAATTTCAAGATCACAAGACCGGAACAAACTTTGTAGAAAACTCAATTAGGGTAACAAAATCTTTTTTTTTTAAAAAGCAATCGCCATACGGAACACTAATTGCGCAAGTCCAATTTGAACTGGGCCAGTTTTTTTTATAAATTCTAAACTGATATTGAGAATGGTTTCAACATACTGTTTTTATTAAATAAGGCCAGTTTTTATTATTTACTATTCTAAAATTGATGTTGAAAATGGTAGACTCTGCTAATGCCACTTTTCAGAACTCCATATGCAGGTCGGGTTTAGACAAACGTAAATATTTATTCAAGAGCCTTTGCCTTTATTTTAAACATTAAACACAGAACAGTTATTTATTAAAAAAATCACTTTACCTTAAACCAGGGTCCAGACTGTTTAAACGAAAAAGAGAAATTCTCAGGAAAAATTGTTTTACAGGTAAGTACTTCATAATTTTTTCAATATAAGGCTTTTCAATATAGGCATAGGTAGTAGTTGTTTGCAGAAATGCGATAACTTCCGTGGCAGCACCACCGCGTTTTCCAAAAGGTGTTGTGAAATACAAAAATGTATCTTTCGGTAATTGGACAACGTTGACGAGTATTACAATATCCCCGCCGATATCCTCAGGATATGAAAAAGGGTAAAATCCCTACTCAGGCGTGGAGGTGAATCATAAAAAAAAATATGTCAACCCATGAACATGTTGCAAGCATTTCAAAAAGAGCTGAAAATATTATTTCGAAATAGTTATACTTCCCAACAACTGTAAATTCTGTACAAAGCTCACTGCTCGCATGTTTTTTGCTCTGTTCTCAAACAGATACTGCATTATTAGATTCTGTTCAGAAGAGCGCTATTCACTTGATTGGAGATCCAGAACTGATCGGCAACCTTGACCCTTTGGAACATCGAAGAACGGTTAGTGACTTGAGTCTGTTCTACAAGTATTTTCAGGGAAAGTGTTCGATGGATGTACCGGCTTAATTCTTCCCAAAGCGGTGCATGTTAGGACTACATGTCGCACTAATACTTGCTTTCGTATGAAATTCCCCCTTCCTAGCAGTCTTATATGTGGATAAACTGATCCCTTTGGACTGATTTGTTCAGGACTGTGTTTCCTACCGAGTAAAATTTACAGCGATTCAAGACTAACGTAAATAGCCTTTTTGCGCACACACGTCGTTCGTGTAACGCTTTAAGGTCTTTACTGCAGCACGTACCAATAAAAAAAATACGTCGTAGTAATATTAATTGGTTTACCATTTGGCGTGCTTAAGTTAAAAGTTATTTTACTTTTGCATCTATTCTTTAAATTATTAGAACGCTAGGTCTAAAAGAGTTTTCTGAGTTATCTAGAAGAGTAAACGTGTGTTATTTTCACTTCTTAGAATATTCGATTGATAAGACGTGTCTGCATATGATAGAATTCTATTTGGAGACAATGCCACACTAAAAACCAGTGGAAAAAGTATGTAATTCATAAACTCATTTCCTGTTAAATCAATGAACCATTAGAAACTTGAATGACTGCCGTAAGGAAAAGAAGAAATCACTGGACAGAACTGCAACCCTGTCTTATACAAAAAAATACTTTACTACACTTCCGTACAACACGTGATCTGGTAGAAAAAATCTGCTATGTCTACTTACCGGGAAGATATTTATCTATTTCATATAAAGAAAAGGTTGTGAAAAAGTTCTATTTAAAGTATATTAAAATATAGTAAAATTGAGACAATAATTTTTATATTTTAAAAGAACTTTATTAAACAAAATATGTGCTATTTTGTTCGATGACCTTCTGCCATTTTTCTAGCAACACCATAATCTCGGCACTGTAGTAGTTCTGTGGTTTCTGGACAAAAAGTTGTGATAACTGATTTTCACAGCCCTTGTTTGAAACTAATTTAAGACCATTCAGGGAGTCCTGCAGACACCGAAACAAACAGTATTCTGATGTAAGGTCTGGGCTATACGGTGGATGCATTAAAACTTACTAGCCAAGTTTTCTCAATTTTTGCCGAGAGATCCAAGATAGATGTGGTCTGGCGTTGTCATGGTGGATGACAGCACCCTTTCGGGTCCGATTTTTTAATCACTTACTTTAGTTTTGTCAATTACTGGCAGTGAGTATAGAACTAATCATTTGACCAGGCTGCAGCAGCTCAAAATATATGATTCCCTTCCAACCCCACCAAACACACAGCATGACATTTTTTGGCATTAATCTAGGCTGTATTATCGCTTGTGGAGCTTCATCCTTTCACCAAACATGATTTTGGCACCTGATTGTCAAACATGATCCACTTTTCGTCGCCCGTGATCAACCGCTTCATAAATGGCGTCAAGACATTTGGCACATAAAACATCAAGCATCTTTTTGTAGCCAGCATTCTCTAAATGATTTAAAACTATTTAGTAATGGGTAAGGCCCTTGGCGGTCCTATGGCTACTTGCATAACAGACTTGCTCAACTTTTGCTAAAATTCTATCAAATTTTTCTGTCATCGGTCGATCAGTGTGAGAAGCATATTTGACATCGAAATTTCCAGAACCAAAGCGACTGACCCCTCTTTTAGCTATTGATTTTGGTAACGTATCTTGACCATAAATAGCACAAATTTTTTCATAGGTCTGCGCAGCATTTGTTTTTAAAGGATTAAAATTGTAAAATGTAGCGAACTTTTCAGAAATTTGACTCATCTTCAAGACGCTCTAAATTAAGTCTGATTAAACGAATCCCAACAGTTTTTGCAACAGTAGTAGACTACCGTTCACAGCTTTCCACTCACGCTAAGTACAGCCTATCAAGTAAGAAAGTGTCCGCGATAATTCATTTTTGGTAGATGCGATTCTAGCGATTCAACAAAAAATCGGTAAAGGAAACTTTTGTCTACGACGCATTTTAGTAAGAGAATCAGTTGATTCCGAATTTTCGCCGAAATCACGTAAATGACGCGTTGGTTCGAGGCAGTCTTTCTTTGTTCCCATCCAAAGGAGCCTAAAATGACACATTCCGCGGCCGCTAAATATATTAAACAATCGGTATCGTTTGTGCAGAAGTAGGTAAATTATTTTAACGAGAAGAAAAATGTCGACAACTTCCTAAAACGTGGCTCGGTAGGCAAATTTACTCCGAAATTTAGAGAGAGAAGCTAGAGTGGCTCTCACAATCGCCGGGTGCCAACTCTATTGAAAACGTTTGTCCTTTGTAAAAAGCGATCTTAGAGGAAAGACTCTGAGGGCTTTGACTCAGTTGTCTCGCGAGAGAAAAATTTGCAGAGTATACAGAAAAGCTCGTCGACGGCATGCCTTGAAGATGCCAGGCGATTATTGATGCGGGAGGCGATTGGTCAACTTACTAAGGTAATTGCGCCATTTTTAAAATACCAAAGAATTGGTACTGATGGCAAAAAATGTTCTCGAAACACATTTTTTTCAAGATTACGAACGGTCATGTTCTTACTTGGCAGACTGTATGGCTTGATGCGACCTATAATACCTGAGATACCTGACATTTAAGCTAGCTGACGAGAAAAAGGCTCAATACTCTCTCGACAGTCTAGTATAATCTTATTTAATTTTTTCTCTGTTAACTAAAATTATACACTTCATTAAATTAGATTTTAAAAACGTTGGGTAAGCCAGAAAATTTTTTAAAATTTGGAAACATGACACAGTGAAGGAATCTGAAAACTGTTTTATATTTTCAGTATTTTTGATTATTTACGATTAAAAGTATAAGAGGTTAATTAGACGCGGCAGGGGGTTAAAAAGGTTGGTTTGTATTTATTATGTTATACATCCTCTCTAGTGTTCCCGAAAATTGTATTATTTTTTCAATACTTATGATGAAATCTACATTAGGTTAATGAAGGAGGTTACAGAAGTTATTTTGTAGATATCGTGTTACAAGGTTATTAGAGCGGAGGAATCTGATTTTTGAAATTTATATTTTAATTTCAACATAGGTAGTATGTAGAGGAAAATGCCAGGTTTAATTGTAAATATATCTTTCTTTTGTTATTAAAAAATTACCATATACACCTACAAAATAAAAAAATTGAACAGTCGATTTTTTTAAAGACATAGCATACGTGCTACAGGATACTCCCTAAAGCGCTACAGAAGCGGCGAGTGTGCGGAAAAAGCGATTCATGTGAATCGTTGCAAATTGTACTCGATGGGAAATCTAGTCTTGGGCAAATCATTTTAAAGGGCTGAAGTTAGCTTTTGAAAAGCTTTCTTTGCTATAAATGCAACACATTTATGCCAAAATACAATTGCTTCCAAGTTAACGCCCAGCAAGTTGAGCGACAATGCTAGAGGAATGGAAACATGTATTTCGCAACGTTAACTTTTCTAGCGAACACTGCCGGCTAAATTTTTGCAGCAAGAAAATTTTTGGGTCCTTTTTTTATCATGCACGCATCTCCTATCAGAGCAACAACATGGCTGCCAGCGTGGTCGCGGGTTATATTTACATCTGGATTTTAAGAAGAATCTTTTTATAACTTGCTCCGAAATTCATTATTAATAATTTTCCCACAAGTGAATGACTCGTTTGAAGTTATAATTGAAGTTTTTGTTGTGCGCTTAGAGCTTGTAAAAATATATGTGGTACCTCTACAGGAGTTAGTTTTTTTAGATTTCCCAAAGGTAATTTATTCATAATTCTTTATTTGTATTTTGCAATATATTATAAAAATATTATGATAATTCTGCTTTTATATTAGTAATACATTTTATTTGTAAAACAGTTAATGTTTTATTATTGTTAAGTATTAGTTTATGTTATTCCACTTGTACTTTTTTTTCTGAATTTAGGGCAGAATGTTTGCTAGAGTTAGGTTATATTATCTGCTAAAATTGGCTAACTAAAGGTCCAAAACTCAATCTGGGCATGCAAAAATAGTAATTCTGCAGCATAAATGATTTTGAATAAATCAATGTAATGTCAAATTATTGTATTAGATTTAACTGATGATAAATTGGAGCAAGAAGTGTGTTCACTTTATTTTAAAGTTCAGACGATCTTATCTTAAAATGGTAATTATAATTATTTTCAATCTCTTCAGATTACTGGGATTCACTGAAATATAAGGAGTGATTGTTGACATTATACGTGCGAAGCTAAAGGTGTGCAGAGATATATTCTCAAAATGATCATTGTCCCCCCCGGACAATCTCCCTAATAGTTGAGAAATATAAATTCAGCAATGAGATATTTAAATAATAAGCGTTAAAGCCAAATGTATTTTCTCCTTGTATTTTTTTTGCCTTTTCCCTGTTTTTTTTTGCATATTTATTTTAATAAGTACTTGATAAAAAAATGGTGACAGGTCATGTGATTATTATAAACTCGAACAAAGGTGCCGAGTTGGGCTGTCGCTACTGTTTTATGTTTACTGTGGCATTACATTCCACTTAGTTACCGTCATCCCAGGGTAGAATTTCTTCAATGTTTTTGTTAAATTGAATAACTTTCTGGTTTCTGTGAATATTTGCATAGATAGCTGATAATTGCATATTTCAAGTAAAAAATAAGCATACTGTCATCGGCAAAGTTGTAGACTGGATTCCTGGTCCTCTCCAGCACATTGTTAATGTAAAGGAGAAAGAGAGTAGGAGACAATCTGGAGCCTTAAAGCACAACGGCGTTGATAGAAAGTGTACTAGAAAGATACCTCGTCAACTGCCAGTGGTAAAAATCGCCTACTTAACCAACAATCCGTCATACTAAACACGGTCTAATGCCTTAGATATATCAAGGGCAACTACTCAAGATTCTCTAAAATGTTTAAACGACTATGCGTGACTTAAATTAGAAGCTCTCCTACTGATTTTTGCGTACGAAAACCATATTAATGGTCGTTAATAATATAACATATTTTAACCTGGGCTAACCTATAAAGTAAGATATGGGCAATAAAGCATGAAAAGTTAAACTAGTAGCTTTATAAATAGACTATCTTCTAAGAACTGGGAGCCTGTCAAGAATAGAGAAATAAAAAAAATTAGAAATATACTCAGACAGAAAAATTAAAATAACCTGAATGGTTTGGTCATCTGCCAAGGATGTTTGATTCAAGAAGAACAAGAAAAAGATTATTAAATGAATGCTACTATGTAAACGGAAATGATGAAGCGCAAACAAATGCTGGCATGAGGGTATATAAAAAGCAAAAACTGGTAAAATTTAAAATGCTGACAGTACCACTAAGTATAGTTGTATACAGGGTGCCCCATATGTATGGAATAATGATTCCACAGCATTTATTAATCATTGTATCTAAAAAAATATTTAGATAAAAATTATAGTGTTATACGGCGCACATCTCTCGTTGACAATAAAATGTATATTGTTTTATTTTTTTAGTCCTACTAAAAATTCTAGATATTATTTGTCTAACATACTATATGTCTAAATTGAACTGTTTGGAAATTATTGATATTTGAAATTAAGAAGGTCAAATTTAAAAAAAAAAATTTAACCTCGCTTGTATCAAACATTTACTGTCAGGTATCGACTCAACGCGTCAAAAAATGATTTATTGACGAAAACGTTTATTACTGCATTTTGTGAAACTGCAATTTGAGCGTAATATCATAATGGTATATTGAACAGAAACTGAAAGAACCACTTTGTTAATGATGGTTGGTTACTGAGACCGTAGGAGAACCCAATATACGATTGTGACGCGTTGAATTTTGCGAGGTCATGATGGAACGAATCAATAATGATCCTAACCTAATTCACAATATTGTTTTTTCTGACAAGGTCACATTTTGTCTTAACGGAAGAGTTAACAGGCATAACTGCCAATAATGGTCTACTGAGAATCCTCACTGGATAATCGACAGTCATTCTGAAAGACCACAAAAGATAAACGTGTAGGCAGGGATTTGTGGACGTCATATCATTGGTCACTTTTTTTATCGATGGAAATCTTACAGGACAGCTGTATTTACAGTTACTCCAAGAGCAACTTCCTAACAGGAATCTGTGGGATCCACAGGACGGAGCATCTCCTCACTATTAAATCAATGTTCGTAGATATTTGGATACGATTTCTTCTAGTCGATGGATAGGCAGAAGAGATGCTGTAGAATGGCCTGCAAGGAGTCCCGACCTTATGCCGATAATTTAAAACCCAAAGTTTACCGAGGTCGTCCTGAAACTGTAGAAGATTTACAACAAAGAATTCAATATGAAGTAGCACAGATAACTCCGGATTATCTGCAAAATTCTGTTCAGACTATTTATGACAGATTGGGTCATTGCCTCGCTGTTAACGGCAGATATTTTGAGCAAATGTTATCTAAAAAATAGATCTAGAGTATTTATTAATAGTTTTATTGTCTTTTTTTTATTTTATATTTCAATTGAGAATAATTCCAAAACAGTTTAATTTGGACATATGGCATATTAGACAAATAATATCTACAATTTTTAGTAGGACTCAAGAATAAAATAACATACAGGGCTTTCTATTTTAAAAAATTTAATATGACGTAATTTCTTCAGTTCAAAACATTTTATCGTCAACGTCAGCATGTGCGCCGTTTAACACCCTATAACTTTTATTTAAACATTTTTTTGATAGACTGATTAATAAATGCTGTGGAATCATTATTCTGTACATATAGGTCACCCTGTATATATGGGTTAATATCTAATCTTATGTACAAAGATAAAGGAGACTGATTTAATAAAACACAAAATATTAATTAACTCATTTAAATCTATTCAAACCGCTTCAAAGTAATCTCCTCCCACTGAAACACACTTATACCAAGGTTTTTTTGATTTACTTATTCGAATCCTAATGAAATCGTTTAAAAATATCCTCCATCATTGCACGTATTTAACATCCAGATAGCAAGATCTTTTTTGTATTAAAAGAATTTTTAGTGAAAAAAGAAATATAAATAAAACCTTAAAGGGGAAATGCCATAACAGTATCCATAATTTGTCACATTAACTCATTATAATAGCTAGCGTATTAAAATTTTATTAATCCGATATTCGGATCTAAAAATTTTAATTAATTTTTTTCAAAATTCAACCCAAGAAGGTTAGTTTTACGGTTTCATAAGAGCCGAACGATGACATGATGGCATTATGGTGGAAAAGTGGCCAGGTACCTGCACTATGGAATTAATGTAGCAAGTGACGAAGTATCGCCACCAATTGCTTTAAAACTTCGTGATACTTATTTTTCATATGGGAGACATCGTCAAGCTGTTGCAGCAACTGCGACTTTATTATTGACAAAATCCATGTGTTTCAGTCTGGAAGAATCTGGAACTTTGAGATAGTTTAGTAGATGTGACATGGTTGTTCTGAATCACTCTGTATTCACACATCTTGCTTTGAACTGAAGTATTCCACTTTTGTAAAAATTCACTTATCACCACTTCGCAGTCTATTTAAAGATTTCTAGAAAATGTGAAGTGATGTAATGGTAACTTTTAGTTCTTCGGTTCAAACAAACAAAAGTGCTGGTGTCTGATGTTGCCATAGCTTAACACGCAACGACTCTGGTGATGTACCCTCAAATATAGCAGACTTTCTTAGGAAACGTTTCCTAGATTTTAGTTTTGATTTTGCAGATGTTTGGTTGTGCAATGGATTTCTAAAGTACGAGCTCAGCTATGGAGGATCGAGTTTTTCTGTAGTTGGACTAAAACATTCTATATATTATGATATATCTTACAGCGAAAGTCTATAGATGCCATATTTATATTGAGGCAGATAATGGAAAAAAACTAAAGAATTTAACAAATCTGCATATATGTGTTTCGTCGACATGACTCAAGCCTGCGATAGAGTGCAATTAACAGATATTATAAAAATATAACAAGAATATCAGACAAACCAGAAGATAATAAAAATCATACATGATATTAACACGGAATGCAAAACAGATATAAAAATGATGCTGAGCAAGGAAGTAAAAATAAACGCCGGAATAAGACAAGGCAATTCACTTAGTCCCTTTATCTTCAATGTCGTCATGGACAGAATAGTGGAGAATCTTCCAAAAAATAGATCATACAAAATGCGCAACACACACTTCCACAGAATCTGCTACGCTGATGGTGCAGTCCTCATCTCCGATTCTGGGGATAACCTTCAGAAGATCTCTCATGCCTTCAATTTGGAAGCGAGAAAACTAAACGTAGTTATTAACATAAGCAAGACAAAATATATGGTAGCTTCAAAAGAATTATTAAGATGCAAGCTGTAGATCCAAGGAAGTACTACTGAGGAGGTTAACAATTTTAAATACCTGGGAAGAATGATAACAAGCTACGGAGAAGAGAAAGGGAAGAAAAACAAACAGTTTATGAAGGCATCACTAATAGCAGATTGCTTGACGGATATAGTATGGGAAAATAAATAGCTCACAGTGGAAAGCAAAATAAGAATATACAAGACAACAGTGAGCTGACACATATAAAGCAGCACAAATGATGAGGACAACAGAAATGAAGGCGATTAGGGACATAAATGGAAAAACTATCCACGACAAAATTCGCAACAAAGATCTACAAGAAGTAAGTAAGATCCAAGAAATATCCAAAAGGACTAGAAATAGAACAAAAGAATGATATAAACCCGTAGATCGAATGGACGGGTAAAAAGGGCCAAACTCAATAAACCTTGCGGTAGAAGAACAAGGGGCAAACCTCTGAAAAGGTGGAAGGAATGCTGGACGTCCACATTGGAAGAGATATAATGGGGTTAAAACAGGCATTATGCCTACTTTTATGCATACCATATAAGCAAGAAGAAGAAGAAATCTATTCGACCCCTTTCAAAGTAATCTTCTCTCACTGCAACATACTTATGACAAGGTTTTTTCAAATTCCCAATTTTACTTATTCCAGTTCTAAAGAAACCGTTTAAAAATATGGGTTATCATTGTACGTATGATATTATTGTATTAAAAAAATTTTTAGTAGAGAAAGAATTGTAAATAAAACCTTAAGTGCCATAACAGTATATCTTACTTGTCACATAAACTCATTATAATAGCTAGCCTATTAAAATTTTACTAATCCGAAATTATAATCTGAAATATTAAATATATTTGTCATTTAATTTATCTTAGTAAGCACTGTAACCCGTAAAAAAATGGTTTAACCTAACGAACACCCTGTATACATATGTATGTAAGTTAACATATGCAAAAAAACAAAGTGCAATACTGCAATAATTTAAAATCAGCAGGACCAGGCAAGGCTCAGCAGGATAGTCGAAAGACCGCGCTGCAGGTTTGCGTGCATGTTATGGTGAAGTGCTCTTGGTCCCCACCTGGGGGCCTCCGCCAATCCCCAACGAGGGGCGGAGTCCAAGCTGCTATAATTACATTGCAGCATTACATATTCATACATTATTGCGACCATTTTATTTAATACATCATTAATTCTTCTCTCCATGCATATATATACACGCGAATTTATGTTCATCCATACAAAAAAAAATTAAATAAAATAAAAAATGGCAACTCACGTTATTTATAATAATTTAATTGAATTACCTCTTTTGCCATGGCATTTTACTATTAAGGATATTCTCATGATTACTTAAAATAAAGGGTATGCAATGATTTTTTTTATGGTTGTATTATTATCTTGATGGTTGAATGTAAAAAATATGTACATGCCATTGGTTTTACTTGAAGGTTAATTCAGTTATACGAGTTAGCACTAACCCTAAACCTAGTAAATATTGTCAGGGACATACAGATGGTTGTATTATCTCCATCATTCTGAATCACATATCGATTGTTGTCTTTTTATTAAGCAGTAGAAATGTTCTTTTTTAACTACTGAAATTTTCAGCGTTATCTACCTAAAAAGAATCAGTAGAAAATAATACACAGCACAATAAGAATTATTCAAATCATTTACTTCTGTTGGTATACTTCCCTTCAGTTGGTCATGAATCGTTGTAAATTGTACTCGGTCAGAAACATAGACCTGGACAAACTATTCCAAAGGGATGAGGTTTTTCATATAAAAGACTGCTTGAAAGGTGAATCTCATACGGATGTGAAGTATTAGCACGACGTTTATTTCTAGCATGCACCGCTCTGGAAGGAATTAAGCGAGCTACATCCATGGAACACTTCCGTGAAAATACTTTAGAATAGATGTAAATCGCCAACCGTTCTTCGATATTCCAACGAATCAAGGTTGCTGGACAGTCCTGAGTCTCCAGTCAGGCGAACAGCTCTCTTCTTAATTTATTCCAATATACACAGTGTATGTTTGGGAGCAGAGCTCTAAATATGGCAGCAGTATTCCATCGTTGGTCGAATTTGAGCTTTGTACAAAATTAACAGTTGTTGTGGAGTGTAAAGCTTTATAGGTCAATTAAATCGGTAAATTAGTTTTAACAACGATTTTTAGGACATACTTGTTAAGGATATTGACCAATTTCACTTGATTCTATGTCGACAAATGAAATCGAGCTTAAATAAATAAGTTACGGGGTGTTAAATTAGAAGGTTAGAGCAGAAATTCAACACAAAAAAACGTTGTTTCTGCTGTTTCGCAAGAGCCGAACGATGAAATGATGCGATATCGTGCAAAAGTGACCAGGTACCTGCACCATGGTATTCATGTAGCAAGTAACGAATTATCGCTACCAATTGCTTCAAAACTTCGCAATACTTATTTTCCGTATTCGAGACGTAGTCAGGTTGTTGCAGCAACTACGACTTTATCACTGGCAAAATCCATATATTCTAGTCTGTTCCAGTTGACAGCATACCTCGAAGATTCCAGGGGATTATTGATGCAGGAGGCGATTGGATAACTTACTAAGGTAATTGCTCCGTTGTTAGCACACCAAAGAATACATTGATGGCAAAAAATGTTCTCGAAAGACATTTTTACAAGAATCCAAGCGTCACGTTCTTACTTGACAGACTGTAGATGTTGGTTATTCTGAATCGGTCCATATTCACCCATCTTGTTTTCAACTGTAGCTTTCCATTTCTTTTTAATTCAGTCGGCACCACCATGCAATCTATATAGTGATTCCTAGAAATTATATCGCTTAGATGGAAGTGTTCTTCATTTCAAACAAAAATGTTTGATGTTCTAGCTTTATGCAACGACGCTGGTGACGTACCCTCAAATGTAGCAAACCCTCTTAGAAACCGTCTCTTAGATTTCAGTTTTAATTTTGCAGATGTGCAATGGATGGCTAAAGTACGATCTCAGAGAATGGAGTTTTCCTGTAGTTCAACTAAAATATCCGATATAACTCACCATTGTTCGTTTAGACAGGCGAAACGATGGTGGATAATAATCCTGGAGTCGTACAAACAAATTCAATATTGCCTTCACTTTTCGCTTGTCTGAGCGACTTCTTTTTGGATTTATGGTAATCTCTATTCAAGACAAGGTTTGTTTTAAGCTCATACACAAAAGACCACGTTTCATCGTTAATAAGGATAGTTTTGTGGAAACTTGAGCCTTTAAGTGTAGTTTTGTTGAGTACTTAATTCGATATATGGTCGTCGGTTAACTTAACAATCTCTAAAGAACTAGACTTTCGCTTAAAATATTGTAAAGAGTTGATTTGAGAATCTCCACTTCATCTTGAAATAATCATTCGGATAATTTCGAATTTTTTCTAATGAAATTATACACTTATAGAGCACTAAGTTCCCTCAATCGAATTGACGGCCCGAATTTTCATAGTTTATCATGTCCTACATCACCAATTTAGAATGCTTAAACCACAGTATATGTACTAGAACGGGACAAGCATTCATTACTGCACGCTTATTGATGCGTCCTGGTTGCTAGGTTTAATCTAAAGTCAACTGCATCTCCTTTTCCAGCTGTTGATTAAAACAGGCTATTCTTCCTATTACTATAGCTAGGTATATTTTGAAATACGAGGCTGGTTTGAAAAGTCCGTGCAAAGTCCGAGAGATGGCACCACCGGCGCGTATCGAGGTCATGTTTAGTTAGTAGCATCTTTTGAATGAACGCACACCAAGTTTTAACCATATTGGTCTATTTCTTTGTGTTTGGCATTCGTGTGAATCAAGGAAGTCGAGTGATTTTCAAGAAATGGACGAAAAAGAATTTCGTGTGGTGATTAAACATTACTTTATGAAAGGCAAAACGCCTCAGGAGACTAAAGAGAAGCTTGATAAACATTATGGTGACTCTGCACCTTCGATTAGAACAGTTTATAAGTGGTTTCAAAATTTTCGGACTGGCCATATGGGCACAAGTGACGCTGAACGTTCTGGACGGCCTGTGGAGGTTACGACTCCAGAAATCATTGATCAAATCCATGATATGGTGATGGATGACAGAAGAGTTAAGGTGCGTGAGATTGCTAGAGCTGTGGGCATCTCGACTGAACGGGTACATAATATTTTGCATAAACGTTTGGACATGAGAAAGCTATCCACAAGATGGGTGCCGCGATTGCTCACGCTTGACCAAAAACGGAATAGTGTGAAGTGTTGCAAGGATGGTTTGCAGCTGTTCCAGAAGAATCCGGAGGACTTTAAGTGTCGTTTCGTCATTATGGATGAAACATGGATACATTACTATACTCCTGAGACCAAACAACAATCTAAACAATGGGTTACCAAAGGGGAATCTGCACCAAAAAAGGCGAAGACCGTTCCTTCGGCCGGAAAGGTTATGGCGACTGTCTTTTGGGATTCGCAAGGGATAATCCTCATTGACTATCTGGAAAAGGGTAAAACTATTACAGGTGAATATTATTCATCGTTATTGGACCGTTTGAAAACCGAGCTGCAAGAAAAACGCCCGCGATTGGCCCACAAGAAAGTCCTTTTCCATCACGACAACGCACCAGCACACACCTCAGCAGTTGTGGTCGCAAAATTAATGGAAATAGGATTCCAACTCATTTCACATCCCCCTATTCTCCAGACTTGGCCCCCTCGGACTACTATTTGTTCCCCAATTTGAAGAAATGGCTGCCGGGACAACGATTTTATTCAAACGAGAAGGTGATTGCAGACACTAATAGATATTTTGCAGACTTGGACAAATCCTATTATTCGGAAGGGATCAACAAACTAGAACATCGTTGGACGAAGTGTATAAGCCTAAAAGGAGACTATGTCGAAAAATAAAAAAGGTTTACCACAAACACATAAGTAGTTTTTATTTTTGCACGGACTTTTCAAACCAGCCTCGTAAATACCATAACACAATCGACACAACCGTAATAAAAGGTAGCGCTTCGGACAACAAACGTATTCAACAGCTAATTTTCATCATTTTTATGTCCTATATCATCAATTTAGAATGCTTAAACCACAGTATATGTACTAGAACGGGACAAGCATTCATTACTGCACGCTTATTGATGCGTCCTGGTTGCTAGGTTTAATCTAAAGTCAACTGCATCTCCTTTTCCAGCTGTTGATTAAAACAGGCTATCCTTCCTATTACTATAGCTAGGTATATTTTGAAATAAATACCACACAATCGACACAACCGTAATGAAAGGTAGCAGTTCGGACAACAAACGTATTCAACAGCAGGCGCTATTTTCTAAGTGTTTTCGAAAACTTCGATTTACTCTTGGATAAAGGGGGTAATGTTTGCAAACTCAATATAATTGAACGCACCTGTACAGAAAACCCTCTTACATCCGAAACATGTTCTAATTAATTGCTTACAGATAATGCAGTAATAAGCGTGCAATTAGTTGCACATAGTTAAGTTAATATGAGACGAACATTATATAGCGTATTAGAATTATGAAATCAGTTTTATTTTGTAATATTCTAAAATGGTATTTTGAAAAATAGAATAATTTTCATAGGCCATTATCTTAAAAATTATTGATACCTTATTTCGGAAATGCTGCAGTTTTATATAAAAATTTTATAGTGTACACTGAAACTAAAAGTAATTACCAGTAGTTTGTGTACAGTAAAATCACTCTTTGCATTTACCGTGGTTACAAAAAATTGCTTTTTCCCAAACATAATCTGTCCCTGCATTTGCAACTTAGCTAAGAGCGAAGAGAAACAAAATGAGTAACCTCATCAGTAGTAACATGAAATGTACTACATAACAGTTATCTCCACAGCCAATCATCGCTCCTGATAAAGCTAACAGGATTAGCGAAACGTGCGTCGAGAGCAAAAATAAAGTGTTCGTTTTAGTGGTCATAACTGTGTCAGTGTGCTAAAGATTCCTTCCGACGTACATGTAGTTTTTTTTTTCAGATGTAGGTACATGTCGTAGACTAACAAAGTATAGCTAAATATTAAAATAAATTATAACTAAATCCAGATTTCGGTGGTTAGTGAAATGCGTAGTCTTGAAAAAATGTGTTCCGAAAACATTTTTTACCCTAAATATATATTCTTAAGTTGTCCAGTCGCCTTCTTAATGAGTAATCGCTTGTTATCTTCGAGGCATGCTGTCGACGAGATTTTCTCCAAATTTTTCGAGTCTCGAGAGACAATTGAGTCAAAATCCTCAGAGTCTTTCTATTTACGAAGGAATCTAGTATCTTATCGTGGGCCCAAGCAAGCCAGTTCGCGGCATGAATGGGCACGAAGATGTTGTCGAACTTATCGACTTTAAATGTGTCATTCAAAGCCGATTTTCTTAATTTCGCCGCTCCTTGACGCAGCGTCAATTTTGGGTCCCGTGAAAACTAACACACGATCTGTTTTTCAACTTTCGGAGTGATCGAGCCAAGTTTTGGCAAATCGTCGACATTTTTCGTCTCGTTAAAATGATTTACCCACTTCTTCACGAACGATACCGACTTTTTAACATATTTAGCGGCCGCGGAATGTGTCATTTCGGGCCCATTTGAATGGGAACAAAGAAAGACTGCGTTGAACCAATGCGCAAACAAGTGATTCATTTTGGATTTGACGTGATTTCGACAAAAGTTTGGAATCGAATGATACTTTTACTAAAATATGTCGTAGACAAACGCTCCTTCTAACGATTTTTTATTGAATCGCTAAAATCGCATCTATCAAAAATGAATTATGGCCGACACGTTCTTATTTACGTTTTTACGTTGAAAATAAAATGTTTTGAACTGTCACTTCGAAGAAATTACGCCATCTTAATTTTTTTAAAATGGAAAGCCCTATATATTTATTTTATTTTTGAGTCCTACTAAAAATTCTAGCTATTATTTGTCTAACATATCATATGTCTAAATTGAATTGTTTTGGAATTATTGTCATTAGAAATTTAAAAAAAAAAAAAACAAAAAAACTATTAATAAGTGCTTTTTAATTTTTAAGGTTCAAATGCTCAAAATGGCTACCGTTAACAGCATGGCTCAGTCGGTCATAAACAGCCTGAAGAGGGTTTTGCAGAGAATCCAGGGTGATCTGTGCTACTTCATATTGAATTATTTTTTGTAAATTTTCTACAGGTCGACTTCGATAAACTTTGGTTTTCAAATGACCCTATAAAAAAAAATCGAGTGGCGTAGAGTCGGGACTCCTTGCAGGCCAACTTGTACAGGTCTTTTTCCCGATGAAAATAATTTGGATCCTTAACAGGAATCTGTGGTATCAACAGGACGGAGCACCTCCACACTATAAAATCAGTGTTCGTAGATATTGGGATGCGATTTTTTCCAATCAATGGATAGGCAGAAGTTGTGCTGTACAATGGCTTGCAAGGAGTCGTGACCTTATGCCACTCGATTTTTTTTTATAGGGTCATTTGAAAATCAAAGTTTACCGAAGTGGATCTGAAACTGTAGAAAATTTACAACAAAAAATTCAGTATGAAGTAGCACAGATCACCCCGGATTTTCTGCAAAACTTTGTTCAGGTTGTTTATGACAGATTGGATCATTGCCTCGCTGTTAACGGTAGACTTTTGAGCAAATGCTGCCTTAAAAATAAACCTAGAGTATTTATTAATAGTTTTTTCATTTTTTTTTTATTCAAATGACAATAATTCCAAAAAGTCCAGTTTAGACATGTGGTATATCTATAATTTTTAGTAGGACTCAAAAATAATTTTAAAAAAAAATCAAGATGGCGTAATTTCTTCGAACTGATAGTTCAAAACATTTTATCGTCAACGTTAGTATATGCGCCGTATAACACCCTATAACTTTTATTTAAATATTTTTCTGATACACTGATTAATAAATGCTGTGGAAACATTATTCCATATATACGAGGCGCCCTGTATACTGCAGTCGTCGACCAAGTAAGAAAGTGTCGCGCACTATTTATTAAAAAATTAATTTATTTAAAAGTTTTTTACAACATCGGACAGTAAAAGTTTGCCTTTAAAATGCTTGCCATAAAAATTCAGTAGTTTGTCCAGTCCCCATCAGCGTGGATGATCACCTGTCATCTTCGGAACCTACTTTCAGAGAGATTTTCAGCGTGTTCTTGTAGCAAAAATTTCCAAATTGTCCGAGTCTACCGCGACAGCTTTTTCGCTCTGACACATTTTTCTGTGACGCTTCTGTTTGTTGTATGACCACACGTTCTCAATTGTGTGTGCATCAGGCATTTGGGATGGCCATTCTAGTGTTACTATACCGGATTCCCCTTTTCACTGGCTACACGTTTTACTCCGATGTTTGTCGTTATCCTCTTGAAAACCCCACACAAACCACGATTTGGCAGTCGGTACTAATGCCTTCTTTAAAATCTGATCTTCACAGGGTGTTTCACGGTGCGCTGAACCAATCGGCTAGTGAAAATTGACTCGTAGGGTGATAACATAAGCCTAAAATGAAAATTACATTGCTCGACTCTCGATCTATGTTTTCCTTTTTTCTAATTGTTAGCTCAGAGATGAGGTCGAATTGTTTCATACGATTTATCCAGACCTTTCTGCTTTAGTTTTTACGCCCCTTGGCGCAAAGTTAACGGAGGATTTCAGGAAGATATCTTAATAATCATTTTTTGTCCTTGTCCGACAGGTCTTGAACCACGTTCTGGTAGATTATCAACATTTTATAACTGGGAGTATCGTTTCACACACTTGCTAACGAATGCCCGCGACTTGCCCATTTAGTAAGAACGTGTCCGTGATAATTCATTTTTGGTAGATGCGATTCTAGCGATTTAACAAAAAATCTGTAAAGGGAACCTTTGTCTACTTCAAATTTTAGTAAAAGTATCAGTCGATTCCGAAATTTTGTCGAAATCACCTAAAATTCAAAATGAGTCATTTGTTTGTGGGTTGGTTCGAGTTCCCATCCAAAGGGGCCTAAAATGCCACATTCTGTGGCTGCTAAATATATTAAAAAGTCGGTATCGTTTATGAAGAACTAGGTAAATCATTTTAACGAGACGAAAAATGGCGACGACTTACCAAAAGGTGGCTCAGTAGGCAAAGTCACTCCGAAAGTCGAAAAATGAATCGTGTCTTTATTTTCACAGAAACTGATGCTGCGACAAAGAGCGGTAAAATCGGGTTTGAATGTGTCGCATGAGACCATACGACCACATCTTCGTGCTTATGATATCAAATTTCGAAGCACGTTGAAGAAATCTTGCTGAGCGAAAATCACGTCGCGAAGCGGCTCGTTTACGATAAGATACTAGAATGGCCTCACAATCGCCGGACGCCAACCCTATTGGAAACGTTTCGACCCTTGCAAAGAGAAAGTTCAGGGGAAAGACTCTGAGGAGCTTGACTCAATTGTCCGCGAGATTTGAAAAATTTGCAGAGTATGCAGAAGGTTTCGTCGGCAGCATGCCTCGAAGATGCCAGGCGGTTATTGATATAGGAGGCGATTGGACAACTTACTGAGGTAGATTGCGCCGTTAACACAGTAAATAATACAGTGATGGCAAAAAAAGGTCTTGAAACACATTTTTTCAAGAATATGAGCCATCATGTTCTTACTTGACAGACTGTACTTAGCAGCCACGGTAGGCGTCATTCTCAGATCTTTTAGATGATTACATAGGAACATAGCCTCGAAGCGCGAAGCGTATGCATCACTCATGTTCTACAATGAACTAGTTAACTATAAATAAGGTTAGAAATGAATCTCTTTCAACAAAATATTGTTTGCAGGGGTGCCAACAATAACCTAAAAAAAAACAGAAATTTCTTTATAGTTATGGTATAGCCGACACGTTTTTACTTGACCGACTCTATAAAGATTTTTCTCTAGTTTATCAACTGATTTTTCTACCATAAATATTTTAATTTTAATCATTTTTACGGGACACCTACTGACAATAAAAAACACAAATTGAGAATTAACGTGGCTCGTAATTATAATTCGTTTACAGAATACCTACTTATTACAAGCTTTAAAACAGTATCATGATTCCATAAAAAATTAAAATAAATCAATTATTACCAAATAACAAGCACTATAATAAGCTCATCCCCATTTTGTTTACATCAGCATAACATTTATGGGCAGGCTTCTTCTGGGCGTAAGAAACAATCAAAATGTCATTTGGAGTTAATCTTCTTGGTTTTGTTACGATACCCTAAGGAAGGGTATATTATTAGAGTATTAAAATAAGAGTTATATAAAGTAGTTTGTTGATACAGCAAAAAGTATATTGAACCAAAGGAATGTTTCTTGATAGCCACAAACATACACACACACAATTATATTAAACTAATTATTATTAGTTTAGGGTACAAAGGGTAGTTTTGTATTAAACAAACTGTAAGCAATATTATTTAAAAAACATATAAGGAGTTGCTTAAAATATGTAAAGAAAATAATAAAAGTGACCCAAAAAAAATTGATTAACTTTATACCTTGTACTTACAAAGTGAATACTAGGTAAATATTAACTTCTATTAAATTTGACGTTAGCTATTATTACTTTCTATCAACTTTTTTTACCGCTTTCTCTTGAAAAATCTTTTTCATCATATTATTTTTAAATAACTGGCCAGGTGCAAGTCGAACTTGCACAATTAGTGTTCTGTACGTTGATTGCCTTTAAAATAAAAATTTTTGTTACGGAGGTATAAAATGACTACACAAAATACACCCCGAATGAGTTTTCAACAAAGTTTGTTTCCAATCTTTGTTAAAAACTAATGGCCTTGAAATTTTTGTTTTTTTTTATATACCAGATAAATTATTAAACGTAATATACTCGTGATAATTTTTGTTCAATCTTCAGCCTGTGGAGAATATTCCAGAATTTTTTCAAAATCTTTTGATCAGTACTTTTCGAGATAAGGGGGGACAGCGATTTTTGGTAATTTTTTAAAAATAATACAAAGAAAAGTGTACGCTAGTATTACATTATATATATATATATATATATATATATATATATATATATATATATATATATATATACATATATATATATATATATATATATATATATATATATATATATATATATATATATATACGAGGCTGGTTTGAAAAGTCCGAGAGATGGCACCACCGGCGCGTACCGAGGTCATGTTTAGTTAGTAGCATCTCTTGAATGAACGCACACCAAGTTTCAGCCATATTGGTCTATTTCTTTGTGTTTGGCATTCGTGTGAATCAAGGAAGTCGAGTGATTTTCAAGAAATGGACGAAAAAGAATTTCGTGTGGTGATTAAACATTACTTTATGAAAGGCAAAACGCCTCAGGAGACTAAAGAGAAGCTTGATAAACATTATGGTGACTCTGCACCTTCGATTAGAACAGTTTATAAGTGGTTTCAAAATTTTCGGACTGGCCATATGGGCACAAGTAACGCTGAACGTTCTGGACGGCCTGTGGAGGTTACGACTCCAGAAATCATTGATCAAATCCATGATATGGTGATGAATGACAGAAGAGTTAAGGTGCGTGAGATTGCTAGTGCTGTGGGCATCTCGACTGAACGGGTACATAATATTTTGCATAAACATTTGGACATGAGAAAGCTATCCGCAAGATGGGTGCCGCGATTGCTCACGCTTGACCAAAAACGGAATCGTGTGAAGTGTTGCAAGGATGGTTTGCAGCTGTTCCAGAAGAATCCGGAGGACTTTAAGCGTCGTTTCGTCACTGTGGATGAAACATGGATACATCACTATACTCCTGAGACCAAACAACAATCTAAACAATGGGTTACCAAGGGGGAATCTGCACCAAAAAAGGCGAAAACCGTTCCTTCGGCCGGAAAGGTTATGGCGACTATCTTTTGGGATTCGCAAGGGATAATCCTCATCGACTATCTGGAAAAGGGTAAAACTATTACAGGTGAATATTATTCATCGTTATTGGACCGTTTGAAAACCGAGTTGCAAGAAAAACGCCCGCGATTGGCCCACAAGAAAGTCCTTTTCCATCACGACAACGCACCAGCACACACCTCAGCAGTTGTGGTCGCAAAATTAATGGAAATAGGATTCCAACTCGTTTCACATCCCCCCTATTCTCCAGACTTGGCTACCTCGGACTACTATTTGTTCCCCAGTTTGAAGAAATGGCTGGCGGGACAAAGATTTTATTCAAACGAGGAGGTGATTGCAGACACTAATGGATATTTTGCAGACTTGGACAAATCCTATTATTCGGAAGGGATCAACAAACTAAAACATCGTTGGACGAAGTGTATAAGCCTAAAAGGAGACTATGTCGAAAAATAAAAAAGGTTTACCCCAAACACATAAGTAGTTTTTATTTTTGCACGGACTTTTCAAACCAGCCTCGTATATATATATATATATATATATATATATATATATATATATATATATATATATATATATATATTCTTGAACTCGTGTTTTCACAAGCTTTCATTTGACACTCCACTCGATGAACTGGTAAAAAATTTGTTTTTTCTCTTCCGATTTCACCTTCCAAAACTAACCCTTTAAGTCAAAATTTAACTTTTAAAACTATACGGCTCTGATGGGGCTATCAGTTCCTATATTAGTGCCAAGTTTCAACTTTCTATGTCAAATAGTTTTGGAAAAATCGGGTGTGATATACGGACGGACAGACAGACGGAGGGGCAGACGGAAAGAAAGACAGACGGACAGATAGACGAAAAGGCAGGCAGACGGACAGACACCGAAGTGATTTTATAAGTGTTCCGTATGGAACACTAAAAAATAAATATTTGGCAATTGCTCGAAATATAAACTATAGGCATCCGAAAGTACGGGTAAACGGAGATAAAAATTTAAAAAATGTCCGAATTAAATAGTGAACGTAGTAAAAATAAATGAATATCTCCTTATTTAAGACAACGAATAACCCATTTCAATCCAAAAAATATTTTCGTAACACCCTGTCTATAGATATTTTATATCTGTAGCGTAATACCTGCTTACGGTGCAGAAGGTCTTGGGTTCAAATCCCGGCAGGTCGGTATACTTATTTACTAATTAATTTCAGTATATTTGGCTTGCCAAATATATATATATATATATATATATATATATATATATATATATATATATACTAGTTGTTGGAGAAATGTAATACGGCCCGTGGCAGCAATAGTACGTTGTAGAAAAAGGTGCCGTGAAATAACAATGTATGTTTCGGAACTTGGAGAACATTGATAGATTTACCCAGTACTTTCCTTCCAAACATCTAGTTCTAAAATAACTAGGAAATTTGACTTTCTCAAGTGAAGGGTAAGTAAATTTTCATTCATTCATTCATTCCTCCCAAAGCAGTGCATGTTAGAAATAGACGTCGCGCTGGTGCTTCACATCCATATGAGGTTCAGCTGGTTACTCCGCGTACAACGCTTTTCAAGCAGTCTGTTATATGGAGAACATCATCCCTTTGGAATAATTTGCCCAGCGCTGTGTTTCCCACCGAGTACAATTTACAGCGATTCAAGAACAATGCTTTAGGGACTTCCCTGCAGCGCGTGTGCTAGACTCATAAAAAAAAAATCATATACAACATATCGACACCCGCCCCTTTCACCGCCTTCTTCTAAAACGATATTGCTTAAAAACCATAGGTTTCATTTCTATTTGAAGTATTGTCATAATAATTATGGTGACAACAGATGGACTGGTCGACACACATACACACGGATGAAAATGGGAAAATATGGTTTTCGTGAAATACGTTCCCTAAAAGGCAAAGAAAAGTGAAAATCGCGGAATATATTTTTTCATGAATACGATACTCCCTTTTAGTAAGGGAAGTAAAAAACAATAATTTACGAACTGCGTCAAAAGTAAAGTTTCGGCCAAGTTAACTGTTTGTATTTTTAAAACTTGTTCTAACATAACATATAATCAACTTAACATTTTTAGGTCTCTCTGTAACCAGAACTAAATGCCTTCCATACACTATTTCTGTCAAATTTGGAAATAAGGAAAAAGCACACTAATATAGAAGTATATTACGATATATACGCAACCTCCCTTCTAAACTCCCAACCCATTCCTTTTATTTTTTATTGTAAATAATTTGCTAAAATTGTATAAAATATACAACCAAAATCTAGGAAAAATTCTCATAATAATATTGAAACTATACAATATTTAATAAGCCACCTTCCCCTATTAACATTGAAAATAAGAAAAAAATTATGTGAATTTTCGATATTTTGACTTAAAGAACCCTGAAAAAGAGCCAAAATACAACAAATACAAAATCACCCTTCTGTCTTCTCCACCATTTATAAGCTGCATAATTATTTATTGTACATAAATAGTGCAGTAAAAAAAGGTCAAAATAATGATGAGATATACATAGTTTAGATACAGCAATGTTATGATTTTAACCTCATTGGGGTATCACCAGGAGTATTGTCCTGAGTTTTGAACCTCGAAAAACTTGTGCTCTTTTGTTTATAAACAAATGAAATTTTCAAAATGGGTTTTTTAGTTTAAAATGTGAATAATTTCAATGGATCGAGACAAACAAAAAACTAAACTCTTTGTAACGAAATTTCCAACAAATCCTCGTTGCTTTTAAATCGTTCAAATGTGGACATAACCTACAAAATTGAAAAATAGACAAAAATCTGTTTTTTTTTTTCATTTTATTATACATTTAGTCCAAAATGGATCTTTTTTTTTCAAAATTTAGGTCTCAACGTTAGCTTGCCAATGCCATTAAAGAAAAAAA
The DNA here is from genome assembly GCA_019049505.1 of Pachyrhynchus sulphureomaculatus. Classification (NCBI taxonomy): domain Eukaryota; kingdom Metazoa; phylum Arthropoda; class Insecta; order Coleoptera; family Curculionidae; genus Pachyrhynchus; species Pachyrhynchus sulphureomaculatus. The sequence continues at coordinate 88,583,168 of CM032456.1, forward strand.
GATTTGGAGTATTTTTTACATTTGTTTATTAATGAAATAACAACAATTGACAGTTTAAAAAAAAAAAAAAATTAACGAAAATGTTTTTTTTGTTAAATAAAGGTCTCGCGATTCTCTACTAGATGTGATAATTTTTTTTTCAAAATGACCTAAGAAACACACTTGTTTTTATTTAATTAATAAATGAATGTAAAAAACGTTTAAAATGGACGAAGGACGAAGCTGGGCCCTCTTTTTAAGTTGAAAAACTCGAAAAACGACCGTTTTTGGCTAGAAAGGCAGGTCCAGCTTCGTCCTCGGGTATTGGCGGTGCCTGCCTTTTGCAGGTTCCCTTTTATTTTATCTAGAACAGACTTAATTTATTGATTTTATATAGTTAAATGACCTTTTTTCGGGCCCTAAAGCTAGGTCTGGTCTTGGCGGCATCTGCTCCTTGGGACGCTCCACTTTTTTAGTGTCAACAAATGTTATGGTACTTCATTCAAGTTGTTAAACAACAGCCCATTTTTGGATATAGCATTTTGGGCCTTATCTGGGCATTTCAGGGCACGGGGGCCTCAAAATTAACGTTAAAGGCTTTCATCCGACTGGCCCAATAGAATGAACAACCAAGTAGACGGTTAGTCGACAAGTCAAAATTTCAGGTCGCCCTCTTGGTCTAAAAGCAACCTAATTTTTGAATTTATCGACTTGAAAAACCCTACATATATATATATATATATATATATATATATATATATATATATATATATATATATATATATATATATATATATATATATATATGTATGTATGGTTTATATGAATCGAACACTCTAATCTCCTCTCCCACTCTTTCATCCCTTATATGTTTTACTATTAAAGTAAGGAATTTGTTTATTATTCGAACAAAAAAAAACAAGAAAAGTTACCATATTACTATTAAAACATTAAAATTTAGCAACCTCCATTCCTTTCACCCCCTTGGCCTGAAGCAATATCATTCAAAAACTATAGGTCTCATCCCTTCAATAGGTAGAATTTGATATCTCATTGCGTTCGAGAGTTATCGTGCCAACAGACCGACAGACCGACTAAAAGAGTAACTCTGTTTTTCGTGATCGGGATTTTTTCACGATTAGAGTAGTTTGCTTTAGCAAGGAAATTAGAATGGGTAAATCCATATTGAGATGGAGAGGCGAACGATAAAAAAAAATATACATTAAGATATGACTCATGACTCGGTGCTTACAACTGAAAGGGATGTTTTTAAGAGGTTCCAAAAGGCATGGGAAAACGCAACTCGCCATACGATGTTATAAAGTTATTTCTATAAAAAATTAAATATTAGCTGATATTTTACTTCGGAAATATCCAGCAATTTAAGTTTAACCACGTAATTACCCATTTAATAATGGAGATAAAGTTTATAATAGAAGCCAAGCTACTGGAACTCAAGCTAGTTTAAATAATTAGTAAGTATATGCTTTTATATAAGTCTATTCATAGTAATTATCTGCGTTTTATTTATGAGAATCGGAAGAAAATAACATGGTTGAAATAATGTTACCTAGATGTTCATGTCTGTATCACATTTTGTGAAATGACATGCGATTGCAATTTTGTCGTGGCACTATTAATTCAATTTTATTAAAGTAACAGAAAGCAGTGCCATCCATGGCGAATTTAACAGGGCAGCATTTAACTTTTGCCTCTTGAACATTTCTGACCAAAAGCCGCAATGGCACTCTAAGTCTTTAAGGCATCTAAAGACCTTATTTCAGTCACAGATTAAAGCACTGAATATGACACGTTGATCTGTGCATCCGAAAGCACCACAAACCGTTATTCAAAATGGGGAATGCATTGTTCATTTCCTTGAATAAGATATTTTCATGGGAACTGCAACAGAATCCAATCACAGCGAGAAATAGATTCTTCAAAGTAGTTAATTATGTTGACGACTTCTGTATTTACATCGTCTACATTCATAATTCCCTAAGCTCTCGGAATATTCAGGTTAAGGCTAATGGTCATATCTCCAAGATCTACGCTCTTTCCGGGGAGCGGGGTCCCACAAGAGTTTGTATTTAGGTGACTTGAATGACGCAAATATAGCAATGATCTGTACCTAAAATTATTAAAGAACTACTGCACCATTAAACTTTTTACTGTACTCACACTTTTAGACAATTTTTAAACTCAAAGGATCGTCATTTGTAGTTTGGCGGAAAATTTGAATTTTATAAAGTCCAAAAATCATATGTATATATACATATATATATATATATATATATATATATATATATATATATATATATATACTCGTAT
>CM032456.1:88587977-88625477 GCA_019049505.1 Pachyrhynchus sulphureomaculatus
ATTGCTCCATCTTGTTGGAAGCCTACCTTTGTTCCTTTTGTCTGGGTCTTCATTCTATTAGTCTTCTACACCATCGGTTATCATTCTTTCTAGCTATATGGCCTGCCCATTTCCATTTAGACTGTGTAATATTTTGGATAATATCTATTACTTTTGTTCGTTGTCTGATAATTATGTTTGTTATTCTATCCTTCCTTGTGATATCCATTATAGCTCTCTCTCCATTGGCCGTTGCCATACTCTCAGTTTGTTTGCTGACTGTTTTGTTAATGTGAGTGTCTCGGCACCCTATGTGATTATCGGCAGAACGCATTGTTCATACACTTTCTTTTTTAAGCACATTGGCAAATTATCTTGCAGCATATCTCTCAGTTTCCCAAAAGCTGTCCATCCCAAATCCATACGACGGTGTATATCACGGGTTTGGTTATCTTTGCCAATTTATAATTCATGACCCAAATACTTGTAATTTTGCCCCACCTCGCTTTTGTTAAATTTCATATAACTGTTCGTAACTAGATTAGTTATAAAATTGGTTTTCTGAAAGTTGATATTTAGACCAATACTTGCTGATGTTATTTGCAATTCAGTAAGCATTTGTTGGGCATCACCTATATTGACGGCTATTATGACAATATCATCAGCATAGTGCAGATGATTTAGGTGTTCGCCATAGATGTTTTTGCCTTTTCAATCCCAATTAAGTTCCTTAAAAGCATATTCTAACACCACCGTAAAAAGTTTAGGAGAGATTGTATCACCTTGTCTGATTTCACGTTCCACTCGGTATTTATTTGAGCATTCATGGACTCTTACACTTGATATTGCGTTATTATAAATGAATTTAATTAATTGATTATATCTGTAGTCTGTTTTCGACAATATCGCCGACAACTCCGGTGTCAAAAGCTTTTTTAAAATCCACAAATACTAATACGAGTGGTTTGTTGTATTCTATAGATTTCTCTAAAAGGATTTTGATGGTCTGTAAATGATCATTAGCACCGTATCTTTCGTAAACCAGACTGTTCGCGTGGTTGATAAATATCTAGTTTTCGCTCTAGGCATTTTGATATGATTTTGGTGAACCACATATGCAAATAGGAGAGCAAACTGATTGGTCTGTAATTCTTAAGTTCGATTATGTCTCCTTTTTTATGTACCGTCACTGTGTTTTTCCATATTCTTGGGATTATGCTATTTTTGAAGCGGGGGTTAAAAAGATAAACTAAAACCCTCAACAAGTCTTCGCCACCCATTTTTACAGCTTCAATTACGATCTGATCTTCTCCGGGAGCTTTGTTATTTTTCATTTTTTTAAGAGAAAGCCTTACTTCTTCCAGTGTTATCTTCTGCAATTCCTCTGAACGTTGGTCGATCAATTTATGTATTTGTGATTTCGAAGCTTCATTTGTTGACTCTTTTTGTTGACTTATGTATAGACTGTTATAGAATTCTTCTGCAATTTCTATGGGTCTTTCCCTGTTTGTCGTTTCAGTTCCTTCACCATCTGTGTATTTATCTTCTTCCATCTGTGAATTTAATATATATATATATATATATATATATATATATATATATATATATATATATATATATATATATATATATATATATATATATATATATATATATATATATATATATATATATATATATATATATATATATATATATATATATATATATATATATATATATATATATATATATATATATATATATATGTATAAAATATAATTAAAAGAACTTATTGAACGGAATTAATAAAATATTCTGTGTAATAAGATGCCGTGCAAGGTAAAACTTAATCAGTTTATCTAGAAAACGGCTCATCCAGTCGTGTTTCATAGAAGTTAACTTTTTAGAATTTAACATAGAAAAATATAAATTTCGATGCATAAAATGGCTAAGTCTATTTTTCCCCTCCTTTCCCTACCCTTTTAAAATGTCGACAACACCAGTTTCAACACATTAAACAATGTTTATAACACCCTGTATATATACAGTGACAGGCAGAAAGAGTGCGACATATGGGATTTTTCTTTATTATTAAATTAAGAAGGAAAATGAGTTTATAAGTGGATTTTCGATTACTTGAAACCTAAAAAATGATTTTGCAGTATGCAAAACTTTAAATAGACTGGACAAAAATCCTATTTTGTCAGTATTTGACCGATATAAATATGCACAACGTTATTGATAAGCAATCATGGTCATATACTTTTATCTTCATTTTGAATATTTTTGTGACATTTACCTAATGTGTGTGTCTGAATTTAATATCGGTACTTTTACCCCAAAAGAAAAACTACTATTTAATGTACTATTTTTTATTTTAAACTGGTTCTTTGCTCTTAATATACATTAAAATGAAATAAAAAATCTCCAGCTATTCTAATTACATATACTATTCAATAAAATTTACTTTTTCTATCCCGAAGGCCAGATGGGACCCTCTGTAACCGTCGTCCACAAGCACACGCGAACTCCTGTTGAGGTAATAGTACACGCGCAGGTCAAAGTGCACCCCTGCCGTCTATTAAACGCTTCTTAAGACGAAGAATAATCCTTAGTAATTGCTACGTATTTATTCAATTTTCTAGCACTTCCGGCAAGTACAATATGAACCCTTTTTATAAGCCCGGATGCTGGGTCCTAGGGACCGTCCAATTGTAGGGTTCAAGCCTGTAATTTGGCCACAAAGGATACTTTGTCGAATGTGACACGGGGTGGAGTTGCTTCCATAAAAGAGGTAAAACCTTCAATGTCGCTCTTGCTGATTGAGGGTGTACGACAACTTTTTTAGTATTATGTAGGGCAAAGGACGCAAAGTATAAAAGTTGCCCTATACTAGACATCTGGAACGTTCCGTTATAAAGCAATCAATAAATTTTGTACAATAAGATGAATATACCGCTTAAAAAACTATATCAATTTTTACACGAAAATCGAGTCCCGATAATTCCCATCGGTTTGGTTTTACCAATTCTCATTTGGGTTAATATCAAATATTACCAAGATATATTTCTACCTCGAATACACCCGTGCATTTTTTCATTGTGCTAGTTTAAACGGTGAATTAACGTTCCCAATAATAGATGGCGTCATCTTCTTGACTAATTAAAGTGTATAATTTAGGTCAGTTTTAAGAGAGTCAGTTCCTATTTACGCACGTCAAATCAAGGAAACTAATCAAAAGTCATCGACTTGTGAAACAAACTTTTGTTGTTATTAAATTATATTCCACCACCTATTAATTATCGTTGCCCTTAAAAAAATTATTATTTAGGTTTCTTAAAAGTGTTCATATTTCCCATAATGGCGTCACATAAAAAAAAACGTATTAGACGGTTGAGGAACTAGGAATTTTTTGACAATTTACAATTTCAAATTCGCTCTTCCATATTTTATAACAATAAAATAAGAATTAACAAACCCTCACATTAGTTTATTCTAGCTTACAAACAAAATGAAACCTATTCTAATCAATTTCAGAAAGTTTTTTTTCCAACTGCTAACTGTAATCCAATTTCTATTGTTATTGGACAAGTTATCTTTTCGCTTATTGTTATCGCGCGATTTTATTTCTTGATAGATATGGCATTATCTTTACGTCAGCTGTACCTGTTTTTAAGATAATAACATGGATAGGGTATCTATGGATCCACCTTTGTAACAGTTAGCATAGCAACTATTGTCATGACAACTGACATTCAAAATAGGAGGGGGTGGAAGAGAAGAATTTTTTTGCTGTTTATGTATCCATGATGTTCTTAACAGTACCACTTGATTCGATCCATTATAGACGACATTGGTATCAAAATATGTTGTAGATGGGAAATGCAATGAAGATAGTGTTCTTCCCACTTTGTTCTCGATTGAGACATGTATCTAAAGCTCGACTAGGAGGGAAGAGTCATGGTATTCTCAAGTAGGATACATATCTGAAGTCTAACTGGATGGACTGGTCGCCACTTACAGAACTATTCTTCGCCTCCATGCCACGGATACGTTCATAAGTAGACAGGCCGTCATCAAGGTTCAATAATAAACGAAAAGGGTAGTAAAATAGAGGGCTGAGAATACCATCTGCGATTAGGTGGTACGGAGTTCACGTTAAACTGTAGAACCCGTCTGGTTGACGTTACCCAAATATTAAATATGATTGGCAAAGAGCTTTTACCTGTTTGTCTGATTATAAGTTTCTATAAAGACTAGTAAACAGTGTTAAATTACAACACAACCAAACTTATGTCAATACCTCTAAGTTCTAAAACAGAATATAATAATTATTGTCGTTGCTCATCTTTCCAAACAAACGAAGAGTCTCGATGCAGGATAGCTATTAAATGATACTGACGATTTAATTGTTAATCCTTTTGTTTTGAACCGTTGATTTCATTTTTAGTGTTCCGTACGGAACACTTATAAGATCAGTTCGGTGTCTGTCCGTTACACGCAATTTTTTCCGAAACTATTTGACGTAGAAAGTTGAAATTTGGCACTAATATAGAAATTGATGGTCCTGTTGGAGTCGTGTAGTTTTAAAAAGTAAAATTTTTATTTAAAGGATTATTTTGGGAGGTGAAATCGGAAGTGAAAAAAAACTTTTACCAGGTCATAGTGGGGTGTCAAATGAAAGCTTGTGAAAACACGAGTTGAAATATATATATATGTGTATATATATATATATATATATATATATATATATATATATATATATATATATATATATATATATATATGGTAAATATAGAAGAGGAAGGTCAGTAAAAGGGCTTACTGGTAACAACTAAGAGGGTTTTAACTTAGGGATAGCCCTTAGAACTACAGAGTGAACAAAAAGATCTCAAAGTTCTTAGTAACTGTAGTTTTATTCTAATTTCGAGCTTTCGATGCCAAATCGTCATCTTCAGGACCTAGGAGACACAGAAAGAAACCTCATCAGCCACAGAACCACTTGAAAGAGTATTCCATACTTCAAAAAGAAGAAAGGCAAGATGCCCCATCATAATATTTAATATTCTTAAAAGACTGTGTTATTGGAATAAAAGGGTACTTGCTGAATACTCACAGTTGGCTCTCCATCCAAGGAGAAAACGATCTATATCAGTTGAGGGAAAGGAAGTGTTGACACATGATTTTAAAACAATGATTAACACCGAACTTATTTTTATACAAGTAAATTCATAACAATCAAATATAGAATTGTTAATTTAATTTTTCAATTAGAAGAAAATCGTACTTGGGAATTAATAGAATTATTATAATTTAAAAATCATACCATAAATTTTTTTCCCAACTGACACGTGCTCGGCCATTTTGAAATAAATCTAGTAATTTTAATTTATACAATCGTCAATGCGGTCGAAAACTAAACTTGCGTGATGAGAAAAGTTATTAAAAAAAGCTCAAATTAAGATGGTTCTAAGGAATGAAAAATAAAATAAAATAAGCAAAAGTCGAAAATTTATGCAGTATCAAAATTCAAAGAAACTCTGGTGTAAACATCACTGGTTATTATTTTTTTAGTATGTTCTTGGGCCAAAAAATATGTGTAAATGGAACTTAAACCTTCGACATATTTTTTATTGTTAAGACTATTCTGGCAGTTCTTTATATAGCACATTTCCAGAAAATTCCGTCCGAACATGTTACTTTCAGTGTATAAAATGAAGATTTCGTTATAGTGGACCTTATGATCGTATTTATTTATATGTTGACTGACACTAGTAGATGCTAGTTTTTGCTTACAATCATTTTTATGTAGCGCTATATATTAGTCTGGCCAATGTAGATTGACCCAGATTTACATTTAATTCCATAAACTATACCTAACTTTTACCAAAGATCAGTTTTATCTTTTTTGTAAGAGAAGTAACACCCGAGCCTCTTCAAATTGTACCGAGCCATTCCAACGTTTATGCCTCTGAAAAGTGCGACAGTTGATGGGAAAGACCCTCTATGTGCTGTAACTTTCCAAATTTTATCTCAGTTGATATTGCATTGTTTAAAATATTTCTTTGTTTAGGTCTATTAATCGGTTGGAAGGTTTTTTTTATGATAGATTTTGAATATTTGTTAGCATTTAGGATGTTTTCTAATGATTTGAAATTTTTTTCTTTAAGTGTAGGGTGACAGTTGGGGTGCTGTTAATATGTTTAATTTTTGTTTCAAAGGATGATAGGTGTGATAAGGTATATATCGTCCAGAGCTTCTTTTTTTTCTATACCAGTGTAATTTTATTATGTTGTTGTCAGATCGAACTATCCTTATGTCAAGATATATATATATATATATATATATATATATATATATATATATATATACATATACATATACATATACATATACATATATTCGTGGCGTTTAGTAAAATTCAACTGGTTTTCTTATAGTGTGAAAATGACTTTATTTAAACCAAATATGCTTCATTATTATCGACAATGTTTCGCCATTTTTTGGGTAGAGCCATGATGCCATCGGTGAAGAACTTCTGTGGTTTTCTGATTGAAAAACTGAATCGAGTGATTTTAACAGGCTTCTTTTGAAAGCAGCTTAATTCCGCTGAGAGAGTTCTGCAGAGATCGGAACAAGTGATAGTCAGAGGGTGCTATATCTGGACTATACCGTGGATGCATCAAAACTTCCCAACCAAGCTCACGCCATTTTTGACGGGTCATCAAAGAAGTGTGTGGTCGGGCGTTATCATGATGGAAGACAACACCTTACCTATTAATCAATTTGGGCCGTTTTCTTTCAATTGCCTTGCGTAATCTCTCTAGTTGTCCACAGTAGAGTTGAGAATCAATCGTCTGACCAGCTCATGGTGGACGATTCCCTTCCAGTCCCACTAGACACACAGCATCACCTTTTTTGGCGCCAATCCTGGCTTCGCGAACGCTTGTGACGGCTCACCACCCCTTGCCCACGATCTTTTACACTTCCGATTGTCGTACGTGATCCATTTTTCATGATTGATCCTGAAGCTAGTAGCCACGAGAATCCAAAGAGTGGTGTCTACGCCTGAGATTTAAATGTTGGATACCTTAACATCAAAAGTCATTTAATTGAAGGAAAACCGTATTGTGTGAGCCAACATCGTTACAAAATTCCATCGATAATTTGACTATATGAAGATTCACAATTATTAAAAATTGTAGTAAAAATACAACTTATAGTACTACAAAATTTAATTATCGAAATCCACCACAATTAAATAATAGAATAAGTCTTAATCTGGGCTAGATAATTACAGTTTTGTTCGTGTAAAATATTCATAATATGCGGTATTATTTTTTTCCGCATCGCAACTACGATCATATTTACGTCTGCGAAACAAATTAATCTAATAACATAAAAATAAACGATATATATTTTTAATTACAGGTATAATTGAATAAAATTAGACTAATTAAAACATGCTTTTTAATTAAGATAAGTATTATTGCATTTTATTTTATTATATTACTCGGATGTTATTAACTTTTAGATGTCTAACTAGTTCTAGAAATATCGTAAGTATCAGTAAAAATATATAAAATATAAATAGCTCGGATACTTGGTATAGCATCTTGATTCCCGGTCACGTAATCCTCAATGGCCAGATTACTAACATCCTCAACGATCCTGCTTATGACCAGTACACTAACCCAGTGACATATTCCAAGATGATAATGGGCTTATACAGTCTGTGGACTGTATAAGCCCATTATCATCACCCAAACGTGACCGTTCGTATTTTTGAAAAAGGGTGTTTCGAGAAAATTTTTTGCCATCAAGGTATTCTTTAGTATGCTAATAACGGCGTAATTACCTTAGTAAGTTGTCGCCTGGCATGTTTGAGGCATGCTGTCGACGAGATTTTCTGCATTCTCCAAATTTTTCGAATCTCGCGAGAAAACTGAGTCAAAGTCCTCAGAGTCTTTCCTCTGAGCTTTCTCTTTACAAGGGACCAAACGTTTTCAATAGGGTTGGCGTCTAGCAATTGTGAGGGCCCCTCTAGTATCTTATCGTGGCCCCAAGCGAGCCGCTTCCCGACGTAATTTTCGCCCAGCAAAGGTTTCATCAACGTGCTTCGAAATTTGACATCATGAGCACGAAGATGTTGTCGAATGGTCTCATGGGACAAATTTAAACTCAATTTTCTTAATTTTGCCGCTTCTTGATGCAGCGTCAATTTCGGGTCCCGTGAAAACAAAGAAACGATTCGTTTTTCGACTTTCGGAGTAACTTTGCCTACCGAGTCACGTTTTGGCAAGTCGTTGAAATTTTTCGTCTTGTTGAAATGATTTATTCACTTCTTCACAAACGATATTGACTTTTTAACATATTAGGCTGCCGCAGAATGTGTCATTTTAGGCCCCTTTGGATGAGAACAAAGAAAAGTCTTTCTCTGCCTCGAACCGGCTCGCACACAAGTGACTCATTTTGGATTTTACGTGATTTCGACGAAAGTTCGGAACCGACTGACACTTTTACTAAACTGCGTCGTAGACAAGGGTTCCATCTACCGATTTTTTGTTGAATCGCTAGAATCGCATCTACCAAAAATGAATTATCCCGGATGCGTTCTTACTTGACAGACTTTATACATAGTGAACCTTAAAGACTTTATTAAGATAGCGAATTTTAGTGGCGCTACCTATTGAATATGATATACTTTGGAAAAGTACATCTTTTGCTGACATTATATATAATTTTTATGACAAAGAGCGGGAAATTTTACAAACAGAAGTACACAGATTTTCTTTTATTTAGCGTGAGAATTTCCTAAAAATTCAAAAAGGCTAGCGCGCCAAACAAGTTAATTTGAAAATTTTCGCGCACCGCTCGAAAGTTAATCGATATTACTTGTTTTCAGAGTGTAAAAAAAAATTTAAAAGATAGTTTTTTTAAAAGGAGACTTTCAGCTTTCCGATGATATTAATAGTTTTTATTTTTGTTGCTTTATAATTTGTAAAACTTAAAACGAAATTTTTGTTTGCATGACTTTAACGGGCTTACAGTAAATTACAAATATTTAATAAAATATAGTATTGAAAAAAAATCATTGTGTATATATCATTATTGTGCCTTCAAGTTTCAATATGAGAATAAAGTTTTGTGTTAAACTCGGTAAACATTTACCGAAACGTATCAATTGATGAAACATGTTTATGGTGATGATTGTTTATCCCGTAGCATATGTAAGTATAAACGTTTTAAAAAAAGTCATGAGGACCTAAATGACGATGAATAGATCACAACCAAAATTCATAATAACCGAAGAAAATGTCGAAATTATTTGTAAATTCATTAAAAAAAAGAGTCGAAACTTTCGTTGCGATGCATGAAAATGCAATTAAATATGTCTAATGCTTCAATCCATCGCATTTTGACTAAGCATTTAGGGTTCAAAAAGATTTGCGCACGGTTTGTACCATACAAATTGACTAATGATTAAAATTGTGTCGTATTCAACATTGTAATGGCTTGATTCTTCTTCTTACGACGCCGTCTCCTCACGAAGGTTAGCGATCCATATAGCTAAACGAATTTTAGAAACTGCTGCTCGAAAAATATCAGTCGAAGCACATCCAAACCACCTTCTCATATCCTTCAGCCAAGAATTCTGCGTCTTCCGATCGATCGTTTGCCCTTTATTTTATCTTCAATAATTAGACGTAGCAATTCGTAGTTTGAGCCCCTCATTATATGTCCGAAGTATTGGGTTTTTATTATTTTTATGGTTGTTAGTAATTCCTTCATTTTGCTCATTCTTTCCAGTACTTCTGTGTTTTTTATTTTCTGCACCCAGGAGATGCGAAGAAGGCGTCTATAAATGTAAATTTCAAAAGATTCCAGTCGTTTCTCTGAACCAGAGTCAAGGATCCACCACTCACATCCATAAAATAGCACGGAGAATACATACTCTCTTACCATTCACATTCGGAGTTCGAAACTGAGACTTGTGCGATGGAAAAATGTATTCATATTTATATATGTTACTCGTGCCTGTTCAATTCGGGAACATATTTCCTTTCTTGGGTCCCACTTGTCATTTATATTGGTTCCGAAATATTTAAATGTGGAGACCTATTCAACGGCGTTGTCTCTGATTTCGAGGGATTCTGGTGGTAGATTTTTCTTTGTTATTACCATCCACTTGATTTTCATAGTTAATCCAAATCTTTCGCTGGCTGTTACAACTGGATTGATCAGTTTCTGGAGATCTTTGGTATTATTTGCTAATAGAACAGCATACCGTATGTTGTTCAGTGTACTTCCATTAACTGTTTTCTTTCAATGGATTCATAGATGGTCTCATTAAACATAGCATCAGAATAAAGATTGAACAAAAGTGGTTGATTGATTTCAGTACAGATTTTTAATAATTTTTAGATCTTTCTTGTCTATATTTGTTGTTTTTTTTAGAATTTTTATTAATTTTTCGTGCATCATACAGTCGAAAGCTTTATTGTAATCTATAAAATATACATATACATCTACATTCATATCTTTATAACACTGGACCAGTACATTTAATGAGAATAAAGCTTCCCGTGTACCTATGCCTTTTCGGAATTCGAATTGTGTGTTATATATTTCTGCTTCACATTTTCTATATATTCTGGTATCGATGATTCTCAGGAATATCTTGAGAACGTGAGACATTAAACTTATCAAGCGATAATCGTCACATTTCATTGATTTTGACTTTTTAGAAATTGACTTGATTAAACATATTGTCTGTCGTGTGCCGAGGCTCTCGAAACACCAGAAATAGTAATCAATGAAACATGAGAAATAGATGATAAACAGGTGAAAGAAGTTCTTAAAAAATTAAAAAACCGAAAATCAGCTGGTAAGGACGAAAGACAAAATGAACTATTAAAGTACGGAGAAGTGGAACTGACTAAAGAATTGACAAAGCTCATAAACAAAATAATACAGGTATCGAGAATACCAGAAGAATGGAAAACAAGCATAATGATATCACTTTCTAAAAAAGGATAAAAAACCGATCCAGATGATTATCGAGCCTGTTGTGCACAACTTTAAAACTGACAACAAAAATTGTTACCAATAAAATAATTCCACTTTTACAGCATTCCGAAGAACAACAAGAATCCAGGAGCGGAAGATCCTGTAACGACGCAATATTTATAATCAGACAAATTATTGAAAAATCAATTGAGTATAACAGACGAGCGTTCTTATGCTTTATAGATAGGTAAAAGCATCTGATAGAGTATAGCTGCAAGACAGAGTGCACACACTTTATGACCGTTGGATATAATAAAACTAACTGGGAACATTTACAAGAGAAATAAAATAGAAGCGAGAGTAAATTCGGAGTTAACTGAACCCATAGAGGTATTAGACAAGGAAACTCACTGAGTGCCCTACTGTTTAACATTTTATTAGATGAAATAATTCAACAGGTAAAAACAAAAAAATGGGCAATAAAGAGATACAAATATTGTGTTAAGCCAACGATACTGTTCTAGTCGCTGAGAATGAAGATGACTTGCAGAGATTATTACATCAGTTTAGTACAATAGCAAAGAAATTTAATATGAAAATATCGGCTGGAAAAACCAAATCAGTAGTTATCTTCAAAGAATCAATTAGGTGCAAGCTGGAAATCGATAATCAGATTATAGAGCAGGTGATGACAATAAAATATTTAGGAATCAAATTATATATAACAACAACATAGAAGAAGAAATAAAAGAACAAATAGTAAAAGCCAATAGAATAGCAGGATGCTTGAATGATACTATTTGGAAAAATAAATACTTGAGAACAGAAGTAAAATCTCGTATATATAAATCTATAGTTCGACCAGTTATGATATACACAGCAGAGACAAGACCAGAAACACGCAAAACTCAGAGATACTACAAAGAAGTGAAATGAAAACATTAAGAAGAATTGCAGGAAGCACACTTTGGGTTAGAGAAATAAATGACAACATAAGGCACATATGTGAAGTAGAGGACATTAACAAATGGATAAGAAACAGAAAACAAGAATGGAACCAACATATAAATATAATGTCCGAACGACGATTAGTGAAAATAGCTCGAGATAAACCACCGGTGGGTCGAAGGAGTATAGGACACTCACGAAAAGGATGGAACGACGACCTATAGCGACAATACATTAAAAAAAACAGGCAGGAATGCCTGATATAAAGAAGAAGAAGAAGACTTGATTAAAGAGTCAAAAAAGGACATAAACTTCATGTATTCCATTGCAACTGGCGATGAGATGTGGTGTGTTCAATATAATCCAGAAACCAAACGCCAAAGTTCTGAATGGAATCACCCAAGCGAAGAAAGTCCGGAAAAGTCGTTTAGAGAAGTCAAGAGTGAAAACAATGTTGATTTGTTTCTACAATTCGGAGAGTATAGTGCACAAGGAATTCATTCCACTTGGCCAAACAGTTAATGCTGTGTATTATCTAGGTGTTATAAACCGTTTATTGTCGCGTATTCGTCATGTGCAGTCACAACATCGTGAAAGTGAAAATTGGCAACTGACACCATAATGTACCATCTCATCGCCTGACGTTTGTTACTTATTTTTTGACCAAAAACGACATTTTAACTACTAACCATTGACAGTATTCCCTTGATTTAGCTTCGTGCGAGTTGTATCTATTCCCAGAATTACATTTATCGATGAAAGAAAGGCATTATGCGCACACTGAAGATATCCAAAAGGCGCCGATCAAGATAATGAAGGACATCTCAAAAGATGAGCTAAAAAACTCATTTTTAACATGCTTATTGAATCTGCAAAATGCTGTATCAACTCCGAGGAGGACTATTTTGAAGATATTAAATGAATTTTCCAAACTAATAAGTTTTTATTTTCATTTTTAAAAAATTCTTTTTACTTTGAGACACACACAATCGAAAATCAAAAGAGGCATGAAAAAATGTATGCATCTATAGCCCAGTCGTCAGAGGCCAATTTTTGATGAAAAGCTCGCATTAAACGTTAACAGGCTGCATTTGGATATACAGGTAGTTTTTTGGTAGTAGAATAAATAAAAAAGTTTGCTGCTCTAAAGTGTACACTAAGCCTACAAAATCGAAAATATAATGAAAAATTCGGTTTTTCGCAAATATCTCGAAAAGTAAAAAAAGATATCGAAAAACTAATAGCACCACGTGAAAGAACGGGAAATTTTACAAAATAAATAGTATATATATTATTTTTTTCTAGTTTTATCGTAATTTAAAAAAATTATTTAAAATAACATGGCTGGTATAATCGCTTCAGTTGTAGTGGGAATCATGCTTCCAACTTCATTTATTTTAAATTAACGTTTCTGTATACCGCTAAATGTTTTGAAATTGACCATTAAGGGGTTTCTCATGGTGCTGATTAGGAATCCGATGACAGAGTTGAAAAATTCAAAATAGCGGATCCAATATGGCGGCTAGAGAGTACGTAATTCATTTAATTTTCCAATTGTCTACCAAGGGGTTTTTTGGGGTACAGATTAAGAATCTGAGGCCAGATTTAAAAAATTCAAAATGGGTGATCCAAAATGGCAGTCAGTGTATATAAAAAAAAATAAATGAAAATATATTTATTTATATAAAAAATAATTGTATAAATACAAAACAGCAACCAACACTTAATTTGCAATTAAAGTTAACTACTTTTCATTTAAAAGTTTATTTAACAATATACACACTACGTAAGCATCGCAGAGATGATAAAAAACAGATCTGGACAGGTGGCGATGAGCATTTTTCTTCTCCGATCGCCATTAACAAAATTCCTTCGAGTAATTTAGAATTCTTTGTACCTGGATGTTGAAATGAAATATAAATACTTTATACTTAGAGCTTAGACTTTTATCTTTCGTTTTCCACCTTTAAATATTTTTATTTTAAGTTGTATGATTAATAATAAGCAAAAAATACGGTAATCATGACAACTTTTTTAAGAGCAAAATTATAAAAAAGGGGAAATTTTTGTAAAGTTTTTAATGATTTTCTAATATCGAGTATAGTTCGAACTGCAACTAAAAAAAAAATTACGACTTTTTTTACCATCTTGTACTGCTTTCAACGTAAAATTGTCGACGGTGCACTACAGCAGGCAAATTTTCCTATTTTAAAACTCAATTTTTAAATAACACATACAATGTGGGTATTTTTATTTGTTCTTATATTAAGAGTTAAGATATAGTATTGATATATGCACAAAAAATTTTTTTCAATACTATATTTTAGTAAATATTTGTAATTTACTGTGTGTCCGTTAAAATCATGCAAACAAAAATTTCGTTTTGTTTTACAAATTATAAAGCAATAAAAACAAAAACTATTAGTATCATCGGAAAGCTGAATGACTCCTCTTCAAAAAGCTATCTTTTAATTTTTTTACACTCTGAAAACAAGTAATATCGATAAACTTTGGAGCGGCTACACTTTTGAATCACCTATCCGAATTTTTAATAAATTCTCATGCTAATAAAAAATATTGGAAAAAAAAGATCTATATACTATTTTTTGTAAAATTTCCAACTCTTTCACGTAATGCTATTAATTTTTCAATATTTTTTTCATTTTTTAAAATATTACCGAAAAATCGATTTTTTTATTTTATTTTGAATTTTGTGGGCTTAGCGTACATCAAATTTTAGCAAACTTCTTTTTATCGTAATCTACGTACAAAATAATAACTGTATGCCAAAATGCAGCCTATTAACATTTAATGAGAGCTCAAAACCCCTGGCGACTGGGCTATTAGGGAAATTTTGTACCACTTACGAGTAAATATAAGGTTTTTTTAAAGTTATTTTTGTTTTTTAAATATGTTTTTATAATACAATGAAAATCTAAAAGAAAATAACATTTTATATAACATTTTAAGCTGATTTTAAGGCGATTACGATCCTGAATTCATATATTTATTTATTTTTCATATAAACCCACCTTCATATTTTATCCCTACATAACTTCAACCATTTATCAAATTTCCCAGTTATAGTTCTACCTCAATGGTTTCCATATTCCGAAGTGTATGCATTTCCTGAAAGTGAACGAAAACAGCAATATAGGAGGGTCAGCGCTGCATTAAATTTAATATTTTCCGTAAATCTCCCCATAAATATTATGACTATAACTTCTGCCTGTGTGTATTTTACGTCGTTTTTTAATATTTCGAAAGTTTATTATAATAAATTTATGGAATGAGAAGTATTGGTGGCAAAACTATTCTACAAGATTTTTGTATTTCTTCACGTTTCAAGGTTCCTAGATTATGAACAATATATTTCAAATTTCCAACGGTCTGTTGGTTAATCTGTCTTGGTATGATAACTTCCTAGCTAATTCATTATCATCATCATCGTCATTAGCTTATTCCACCCATAGTCGGATGTAAGCGTCCCCAAGTGGTCTCCAATGAGCTAATCTTTTTATGTCGACCCTCCATGTTGTCTGTGGTCTACCTCGGCATCTTGTATGTTCTCCAGGCCTTCATTCAACCATACGGTGTGTCCATCTGTTATCATTCGTCCTTGCGATATGCCCCGCCAAATTCCACCTCAATATACATATTCGTTGTATTACATTTGTCACTTTTGTTCTTCTTCGTATCTCGATATTAGGAATATAATCTTAGAGTTTAATATTTTCCTCTCCTTTGCTCTTTGGGTTAGCTGGAGTTTATTTATTATACTTTTATTTAAGTCCATGTTCAGTGCCATATGTTAATACCGGTAGCACATATTGATCGAACACTCTGGCTTTTATTGTATTTGGGATGTCCAATTTAAATGTAGATCGTAACCTTGCGAACGCAGACCAAGCCAACAGACTCTTCTATCCAAGTCAGCCTATGAATTATTTTTTGATTTTCGATTTTTGGTCCTAAATATATGGATGTTTGTACCTTTCCTATTCTTTCACCTTCCTGGCTGCTATCTTCACTTTCGTTGTTCGAATATTTGCTTTTAGTGAAGTTGATGTTTAGGCGTATTTATGGAGACGTATTATTTAATTCCATCAGCATTTCTTCTAATTATTCTTTTGTGTTGGCGTTCAGAGTGACATCATCTGCGCACCTTAAGTGATTTAGTCGTTCACCGTCCATTAGTATTCCTAGCTAATTACTACACAACAATTATCACCATATCACCTAACATTTCATTTTTGTATTCGACGTACGTTTTACTAACTCTGTTAGCGTCATCAGGAGCATGGTTAGCGAAAGGTGCGTCGAGTGCAAAAATGAAGTGTTTGATGTAGCGGTGATAATTGTTGTATAGTATCACTGTACCAATAATTAAAAAATCTGTGACACTAGGCTCAGTTGCATTTCTTACAATACAATGGTAAAAAATTATATATACAATGGCAATGTATAAATGTAAATTAAAATTAACTATAAAAAGTCAAAAATAATGATTATAGATTGCGGGAACATCTTAGGCCAAAATCCCGCCCTTATCTCTCAATGTCAAGTAGTTAAATCGTTTGTCTACCTAGGATCAGTAATACATGGAAAAGGCAGTACAGAACATGAAATCAGACTCCGTAGACTTGGCCAAACTGCTATGTCACAACCAAAATTAAACTTGTAAAACAACTTGTATACTCAGTCTTCCGATACGCTTCTGAGACATGGGTAATTCGCCAACCAAATCTAAGGCAAACTGAGACGTTCGAGATATGGTGATGGCGTAGAATGCTTCGAATATCTTGGACGGCTAAACGAACCAATACGTCTGTTTTATAAAAAATCCAGCCAACCAGAGACTATCCAGTATGCCGTATAAAAAAATATTAAGATTGTTCGGACACATCAGGCATAGTGACAATATAGAAAAAGTTGTGATTCAGGGAAAGAAGAAGGGGAAGATCACTCATTAAAGGGACAGATACTGATACAAAACTGTTGGACATAAACTTAGAAAACGCCAGCAAAATAACCCAAGACAGAGATCGAGGAAGAAATGCAATTAAAAGAGCGATTGATCAGCAAGACACACATCATGAGTGGCATTGAAACCACTAAATGTCGAATATGACATTAGGTGAAGAAGATAAGAGAATGTATAATATATGGTATTTGTGGGACTATACTAGGGCTGTCGGTCCAATTCGCCTCGGTTGTTTGGCCTTTTGTACATACAGACGTTGTAGTTGATAAAGTCGTCTCTGTTATGGACTATGACTTTCTCTGGAAAGCTGTCATACTGTTACCCGACATGGTCTTTCACAGTGTGTGTAGTGTGGTTGTACCCTTTAGATTGGTGTATTCTTGTATGGTAGCTGGTGGTTGATTTTTGCAGTAGTGAGTTAAAACGACCGAAAGTTCTGTGGCAATTCCTAATAGTGTCGGAGGCTTATTGGAAGCTTGCGCTGATTTTCGGATGGATACTAGGGCTGTACTATTTTATGTGCCCCTAGTGGTGAGCTTGGTGCTGGCGAATTCTACAAACTTAGGATGTTCTAAATATATACTTAAGATGAAGGATGCAGCAGTTTGCACTCTTTGTAGGAACTTCTGAAGATTCTTCCAAGTTATTGCCTTAAATTGGACTTGACTCTTTGGGTCTCTATTCGAATTTGTTCTGTCGTACTTCTGTGGTTTGGAGTATGTTTTTCTTTTTTGACCTTTGGCGGAGCCTCGTCTTTTTTGTTGGACTTTGCGTTTCTGACGGCTGTTGCTTTTTGGAAAGATGAAAACGTCCTGATATTTAATATTAAGTGCGTATAATTTTATACTTCGGTTATGCTAAGATATTTTCTTGTATATTTGCTTGCCGTCGTAGCAACGGAAACAACTCAATGACCAAACTAAAGGTGTGTCCACTCACACCGTATGATGTCAGAATATAAGGTATTACTCTGTCATCGTTGCAGAACGGTTGTTACTGCCAGATCTACATCTATAGCTGATGAGACCATTATATTTGGCACCTGCGTACTCTTAATGCAGTAAAAAAAGTAAACAATAATTGTTGCCTGCTGACCCACAAAATTTCTATGCTTTTTATTAAAAATACCATAACGTAATATATATATATATATATATATATATATATATATATATATATATATATATATATATATATATATATATATATATAAGCAAATAAAAAAAGAGATTTGTTAGCATTTAAATGAGTCCTTTTCTTTTCTGATCACTCGCATGGTAGAAATAGCATCATGACATGCAGCATGTCGCTGTACTGACCCCATCATAACCCTCATAAAAGGATTTATACGTCTTTCTTCAGCAATAGTTGATGGTACCGTTGGAAAATTAATATTTCTTTTTGCTTTAACGTTGGCCAGTACTCTTAAAATATCTCTATTTTCTTTTTCTACATATCTAGCAAACTCTAGATTTTGTTGTGCATTTTCATGACCGCCAAAAACCAAAGTATAATGTGGTAATTTTGCTAGTTTCTCGACTAAAATCGTGTACATCTGTTCAGGAGTTCCTTCAAAAAATTTGCCACAACCACCAACAAACAGTGTATCACCAGTAAAAACAGCGGTATTACCGTCTGTGTCTTGTACATAATAACAAACATGCCCAGTGGTATGACAGGGAGTAAGAATACAGGTAACATTAGTAGTTCCAATTTTTAACTTTTCACCGTCTGTTACCTCATGTGTTAATGCTCCAATTCTCTCATCACCTCCATAAACCTCAAGAGGCTTTGCTGACCTTTTAACTAACTCTTCATTACCACCTGCGTGATCCCAGTGATGATGGGTAGTTAAAACTGCATTGAGATTAACTCCTAGGCTTTCTACAACTTCAAGAACAGCATCAGGGCATACAGGATCTACAACAGCAGCTTGGCGTGTAGCTTCATCAGTAATTAAGTACATATAATTGTCGCTCAAAGCGGGTATCACTGTAACTTTCATTTTTGGTAAAGTAACTTTAATCGTAGAGCTATGAGAACTCCTTGAACTAACGTTTTTGAATTCTAAAAATAAAATTATAAATTAATTAAAATAGAGGAAACACAAAATTCACCAATTTATCACACTAAAAGAAATTTAAAATTATGAAATGGTTACCCAAGCTCATTTCATAAAAAAATATTCAACGTTGCTTCATTATTGCTGAGATGATAGAATCTCAGCGAAAATAACCTCAGTTATTGTTAAAGCTGCGGAAGCAGTGGACAGTATAAGCTGCTACGTTATTTAAAACGATAAAAAACACATTTATGATAAATTTTGGTAATTTTGGTAGAAAAATAACCATTTTATTTTGTTGTTAATACCACTATTAAGATCCTACCATAACGGCAATATACAGGTATATGCTTACTTTGATAATCTACACCAAAAACTCCTTGCATAACTCTTGGAAGAGAATTAAAAAGAAAACCGAACATTTTACGACAAATTTTTTCGAAACAATGACATGTTTTGATTCGTAAAAGTCACTGTAATATTTGAGTGATAAAACTATAGGCGTATTCAGCAAATTGTTTATTTCAAAATTCAACATTCTGTATTGTGTGTCTGATAAATTACTATCTCTTTTTTCTACTAAAATTTGTGTTAATTTTTCTAATTCTGCCAAAAGAGCAATTTTGGTAAAATGTATCTAGATATAAAAGTTTACTAAGAAATTATACCAGAGAAGAAAATAGGGAAAACAGGTAAAATAATTAACAAAAATCATTCAACAGGCCCTTAAGAGTAAGTGACTTGTGTGAATATTATTTTTTTGAAGCAGATTTTTTAAAACTCCAAAGTCATCAGTACAGATACAAAAATTAGTATTACTTTTAATATTGGGCTCACAACCACCACGGATACTAATTGTTGTATTTTACTGGTATATTGTACAAGGTTCTCAGTTAATGTTAGCTCGGTTGATGAGTCGTGATATGACGGAAAGCCTCCCGAGATGATTCAAGAGATGAGAGAACAGTAAGTAACTGCTGATATATAGGCCGATAAATGTGTTCTGTTCTCTTCTCTGTCAATTTTAGCTCTGCTGATGAGTACAACGAAACGCGAATCCGAAACCCAAGATGGTCTGGAAGATGGGAGAACAGTAAATAACTTCTGAAATATAGAGTTTATTCAATAAATTTTTACTTACAGAAAATGTTTATTTTTGGAATAAATACAATTATTTCTCACAATATCTTCCATATTTTTTAATGTATGTATTGTAAAGTTGTTTTTCATATAATAGGGGTTTTGACATAATGACATTTGACTTGGAATATAAAAAAAACAGACTCTAACTTGACCAAGCCTATTTTTGTACAATGTCGTTTTGAAGTTTTATTTCTCAAATTATGGTTTATATCTTTTATTATACAAAAATTGGTAAAATAATTACCCAATACTTTCCTTGTACAGTATTAAAATAGGTACTGACTTTGACTTTTACATAATCAATAATAACTTAGTCCAAACACTACAAGTCGATATTTTCAATAAGTACTTTATGGTAAAATATTATTCACAACAATAAGTTGAACAGCCGAAGGGCCACGGACATATGTCAAACTGAAAATTGACATTTTCCCCTAAATACCATTTCTTTTAAACGTAAAAGTAATATACAGTCTGTCAAGTAAGAACTCAAGAGGCTTTACTGACCTTTTAATTAATTCTTCATTACCACCTGCGTAATCCCAGTGATGATGGGTAGTTAAAACTGCATTGAGATTAACTCCTAAGCTTTCTACAACTTCAAGAACAGCAGCAGGGATTACAGGATCTACAACAGCAGCTTGGAGTGTAGCTTCATCAGTAATTAAGTACATATAATTGTCGCTCAAAGCGGGTATCACCGTAACTTTCATTTTTGGTAGAGTAACTTTAATCGTAGAGTTATGAGAACTCCTTGAACTAACGTCTTTGAATTCTAAAAATAAAATCATAAATTAATTAAAATAGAGGAAAAAAAATTAAAATTATGAAATGATTACCGAAGCTCATTTCGTAAAAAATATTCAACGTTGCTGCATTATTCCTTAGAGGATACAATCTCAGCGAAAATAACATCGGTTATTGTTAAAGCTTTGATGAAGCAGCGAGGACTTTTGTTATTTCCTTAGTGTACGCTAATTTACTTCATGATTGTTTAAAATGACGTCCTCTCTTCGGGAATTATGACGGTTGAAGGTCAAAGATTAAAATGGTAACTTTGTGTGAGAAATACCCTACAGAAATTTATAATTTTTTTGTATGGGTAAAGCACACGTACTGAAAGAAAATTCCTAAAGCGTTACAGGAGCGATGCATGTGCGAAAAAAGCGATTCACGTTAGTCTTGAGTTGCGTGAGATACTCCCTATAAAAGGCTGCTTGAAAGGGGTTGTATGAAGAATAACAAGCTGAATTTCATAAGGATGTTATGTATTAACGCTACGTGTATTTCTAACATGTACCGTGGGAGGAATTAACCGGGCACATCGATTGAAGATTTTCCTTGAAAATGTGAAAAGAATAGACTCAAGTCACCAACCGTTCTTCGATGGTCCAAGGAATCAAGGTCGCTGGTGAGTTTTGGTGTACAATCAGGCGAATGACTAAAATCCAACCAATACAGTGCATGTTTGGGAGCAGCGCCCCAAAGATAGGAGCAGTATTCCATCGTTGGTCGAATTTGCGCTTTGTACAGAATTAAAAGTTGTGGTAAAATGTAAAGCTTTCAAGTTCGAAATAATATTATCAGCCTGCGAAGACATATTTGCTCCCAAGTTAACTCCAAGCAAATTGAGTGACGATGCCAGAGGTTTACTAATTTAGAGAAAAAACTACCGCCTCAGTTTTTGTAGCGTTATTTTCTACTTGGTTAAGTACTTTGATTAAGGTTTTTGATATTTCAACACTGCTTAAAGAAAGATTTAACGTAGAAGGGCAATCATCTATGGCTCGGATTGTTGCTAGGAATTAGTCAAAGATTAAGCAAATGATAATCCTTGCTTATGACTACTAAGAAATCATCATTAATGATCCGTGCGGGACAAGTATGATAGTAGTTTACTATCCCTATTTCATGCATAGAAAAATGCACAAATATCGATTTGGCAATCATTATAAAGATTATAACTGACTTTTTGAATAATGACAAGTGAAAGTGTGGCCTCATGCGCCCTACAATCCAGACATAACTTCAATTTATTCTCCAGGTTGGAAGAATCTACGCAGAGACACCATTGTTTCTTCTTTGAGGAGCTTTCTACAATGGGTAGAGGTACTCTAGTAGTATAACAAATCTCCCAAAATATAGGAACGTTGTCACTGTAGAGGAGTACTAAATTTAAAATCAAATATACATATATGTAAGTGTGCATTATTTTTAAAATTGCTCTCGTATAAGGACACCTTTCCGGACTAGGTTAATTGCTTGCTATTTGGAGTCCATGTAATAAATGAAGCAGAAATTTTTTTATAAAAAATAATGATAATGGATAAAGAAATAATTCCATCACAATGGAATAATGCAACTGTTGTCATTATGCATAAATAACCGGTCAAGTGCAAGTTGAACTTGCACAATTAGTGTTCCGTACGTTGATTGTTTTTAAAATAAAAAAATTTTGTTAGGGTGGTATAAAATGATCAGTGACTTCACAAAACACACCCCAAATAAGTTTTCAACAAAGTTTATTTCCAATCTTTATTGAAAATTGATGACCTTGAAATTTCTGTTTTTTTTATATACCAGATAAATTATTACAGGTAATGCACTCGTGATAATTTTCGTTCAATCTACACCCTGTGGAGAATATTCCAGAATTTTTTCAAAATTTTTTGATAAGTACTTTCCAAGATAAGGCGGGTGGACAGCGATTTTTCGCGATTTTTTTAAAAATAATACAAAGAAAAGTGCGCGCAAGTATTACATTATATATATATTTTTGACACCACACTCGATTACCTAGTAAAAAAATTCTTTTTTCACTTCCGATTTCACCCCCCCCAAAACTAACCCCTTAAGTCAAATTTAACTTTCAAAACTACATGGCTCTGATGAGGCCATCAATTCCTATATTGTTACCAAATTTCAACTTTCTATGACAAATAGTTTCGGAGAAAATCGGGTGTGACAGACGGACGGACAGACAGACAGACAGACAGACGGACAGACAGACACCAAAGTGATCTTATCAGTGTTCCGTACGGAACACTAAAAAGGAGATACTTCAGACCTTACAAACTATCGGCCTATTAGCCTCCTGATTCATATAAACAAATTATTCACTAAAATACTTATCAAACGTCTAACAAATAAATTTGAGTTTTTTCTTTCAAAAGAGCAGGCAGATTTCGCACAGCACCAAACGACCATCTGCTTACAGTTAAAGTTCTCATCGAAAAATGAATAAAATATAATAAGTCTCTGATGCTTATATTTATGGACTTCGAAAAGGCTTTTGATTGTGTAAATCAACAGAGACTCTTGGACGCGCTTACTAAATGTCTGTATTGATCATCGATACTTCAGAGTAAATAAATACATATATGAAAATGCCACCACTAGGGCCAAAACATAAACTAACCAATCCACCAGCAAATTTCAAATCGAATGAGGAGTGCTCCAGGGTGATACGCTCTCTGCCAAGCTTTTCGTAACAGTTCTAGAAAGTATGCTACAATCCATAAACTGGGCAAAATGGGACTTAACATTGACGGTGAAAAGTTAAATCTCCTTTGTCTTGACGACGACATTATCTTAACACACAATATACAAGAAGCGCAAACTATGCTGCATAGGCTTTAAGAATCTTCAGGAAGGGTTGGACACTATCAACTCAATAATATAGAGATCGAGCAAGTACACCGATATAAATACCTGGAACATGAACTCAGTATAGGCCGAGACAACCAAACACATGTAATTCAGCGGAGAATAGGTCTCTCCTGAACGGTATATGGCATACTGGGCTATATGTTTAAATCTAATCGTCCGATGTATTTAAAAAGAAAAGTTTTTGACAGATGCGTACTACACGCCCTTACAGGAGCCGATACTCTCACATTGACGAAGGAAAATATCAACAAAATATGTGTCATGCAAAGAAAAATGGAGAGGTCAATGTTAGGCGTTACTCTTAGAGATGACATCCCAAATCACATGATCAGGAAAAGAACAGGGGTACAAGACGCCGTCCAATTCATTCTACATCTTAAATGGAACTAGGCTGGACGTATTATAAAGTTTAGGAATGGACGATGGACAAAAGAAATTATAGAGGGGCGACCAAGATCCGAAGCCTATCGAAGTAGAGGTAGACCACCAAATCGGTGGACAGATGATCTAAAGGGAGCGGCTGGAAATTGGGTGCAAGTGGCCTAGAACAGAAAAAGGTGGTAAGACTTGGCGGAGGCTTTCGTCCAGCAGTGGACAGTATAAGCTGATACGTTATTTAAAACGATAAATAACACATTTATGATAAATTTTAATAATTTTGGTAGAAAAATAACCATTTTATTTTGTTGTTAATACCACTATTAAGATCCTTCCATAACGGCAATATACAGGTATATACGAGACTGGTTTGAAAAGTCCGTGCAAAGTCCGAGAGATGGCATCACCGGCGCGTATCGAGATCATGTTTAGGTAGTAGCATCTCTTGAATGAACGCACACCAAGTTTCAGCCATATTGGTCTATTTCTTTGTGTTTGGCATACGGGTGAATCAAGGAAGTCGAGTGATTTTCAAGAAATGGACGAAAAAGAATTTCGTGTGGTGATTAAACATTACTTTATGAAAGGCAAAACGCCTCAGGAGACTAAAGAGAAGCTTGATAAACATTATGCTGATTCTGCACCTTCGAGTAGTACAGTCTATAAGAAGAGTTAAGGTGCGTGAGATTGCTAGTGCTGTGGGCATCTCGACTGAACTGGTACATAATATTTTGCATAAACATTTGGACATGAGAAAGCTATCCGCAAGATGGATGCCGCGATTGCTCACGCTTGACCAAAAACGGAATCGTGTGAAGTGTTACAAGGATGGTTTGCAGCGACCCCCCCCCCCCCCCCCCCCCCCCCAAAAAAAAAAAAAAAATAAAAAAACGATTCCAGAAGAATCCGGAGGACTTTAAGTGTCGTTTCGTCACTGTGGATGAAACATGGATACATTACTATACTCCTGAGACCAAACAACAATCTAAACAATGGGTTACCAAGGGGGAATCTGCACCAAAAAAGGCGAAGACCGTTCCTTCGGCCGGAAAGGTTATGGCGACTGTCTTTTGGGATGAATATTATTCATCGTTATTGGACCGTTTGAAAACCGAGCTACAAGAAAAACGCCCGCGATTGGCCCACAAGAAAGTCCTTTTCCATCACGACAACGCACCAGCACACACCTCAGCAGTTGTGGTCGCAAAATTAATGGAAATAGGATTCCAACTCGTTTCACATTCCCCCTATTCTCCAGACTTGGCTCCCTCGGACTACTATTTGTTTCCCAATTTGAAGAAATGGCTGGCGGGACAAAGATTTTTTCAAACGAGGAGGTGATTGCAGACACTAATAGATATTTTGCAGACTTGGACAAATCCTATTATTCGGAAGGAATCAACAAACTAGAACATCGTTGGACGAAGTGTATAAGCCTAAAAGGAGACTATGTCGAAAAATAAAAAAGGTTTACCCCAAACACATAAGTAGTTTTTATTTTTGCACGGACTTTTCAAACCAGCCTCGTACTTACTTTGATAATCTACACCAAAAACTCCTTGCATAACTCTTGGAAGAGAATTAACAAGAAAACTGAACATTTTACGACAAATTTTTTCGAAACAATGACATGTTTTGATTCGTAAAAGTCACTGTAATATTTGAGTGATAAAACTATAGACGTATTCAGCAAATTGTTTATTTCAAAATTCGACATTCTGTATTGTTTGTCTAATAAATTACTACCTCTTTTTTGTACTAAGATTTTAGTGTTAATTCAGGTTAGGTTAGATAAGAATAAACAATAAGTATAGAGTTCATTTTTTATATTCCATGCAAATTTTTCTAATTCTGCCAAAAGAGCAATTTTGGTAAAATGTATTTAGATATAAAAGTTTACTAAGAAATTATGCCAGAGAAGAAAATAGGGAAAACAGGTAAAATAATTAATAAAATTCATTCAACAGGCCCTTAAGAGTAAGTGACTTGTGTGAATGTTATTTTTTTGAAGCAGATTTTTTTAAAATTCCAAAGTCATCAGTATCAGTAAGATACAAAAATTAGTATTACTTTTAATGTTGGGCTCACATCCACCACGGATACTAATTGTTGTATTTTACTGGTATATTTTACAAGGTTCTCAGTTAAGGTTAGCTCGGTTGATGAGTCGTAAAATGACGGAAAACTTCCCGAGATGATTCAAGAGATGAGAGAACAGTAAGTAACTGCTGATATAAAGACCGCGTTCAATTTTGGTCGTTAATGTTGATTTTCATACACGTAGGTTGACCAGTTCTTAGAGATTTCGCTGCTTAGTGTTGATTTTTAACAAAATGTGACTTTACTATTGCCAAAAATTCCTCTGCCGGTCTATAGATCAAACGGTCCAAGGCGGCGGGTAGGTACACTTTCAATATTAGGCTTGTATAAGCCAGAGATGCTGATGAGTACAACGAAACGCGAACCCGAAACCCAAGATGGTCTGGAAGATGGGGGAGAACAGTAAAAACTTCTGAAATATAGACTTTATTCAATAAATTTTTACTCACAAAAAACATGTTTATTTTCGGAATAAATACAATTATTTCTTACAATATCTTCCATATTTTTTAATGTATGTATTGTAAAGTTGTTTTTCATATAACAGGGGTTTCGACATAATGACATTTGACTTGGAATATAAAAAAAGCAGACTCTAACTTGACCAAGCCTATTTTTGTACAATGTCATTTTGAAGTTCCATTTGTCAAATTATGGTTTATATGTTTTTATGATACAAAAATTGGTAAAATAATTACCCAATACTTTCCTTGTACAGTATTAAAATAGGTACTGACTTTGACTTTTACATAATTAATAATAACTTAGTCCAAACACTACAAGTCGATATTTTCAATAAGTACTTTATGGTAAAATATTATTCACAACAACAAATTGAACAGCCGAAGGGCCACGGACATATGTCAAACTGAAAATTGACATTTTCCCCTGAATACCATTTCTGTTAAACGTAAAAATAATATACAGTCTGTCAAGTAAGAACGTGCTCGTATTCTTGAAAAAAATGTGTTTCGAGAACATTTTTTGCTATCGACGTATTCTTTGGTGTGCTAACAAAGGCGCAATTCCATTAGTAAGTTACACCTAGATTTTCTGCATACTCTGCAAATTTTTTAAATCTCACGAGACAACTGAGTGAAAGTGCTCAGAGTCTTTCCTCTGAGCTTTCTCTTTACTAATCGCTTTCAATAATGTTGACGTCCGGCGATTGTGAGGGCCACTCTAGTATCTTATCGCGGACACAAGCGAGCCGCTTCACGACGTGATTTTCACCCAGCAAAGGTTTCTTCAATTTGACATCAGCACGAAGATGTTGTTAAATGATCTCATTCAAACCCGATTTTCTTAATTTTGCCGCTTCTTGCTGCAGCTTCAATTTCGGGTCCCTTGAAAACAAAGAAACGATCCATTTTTTGACTTTCGGAGTGACTTTGCCGGCCGAGCCATGTTTTGGCAAGTCATTTTTCGCCTTGTTTAAATGATCTAACCTAACAAGATTGAAAATGAAGAACTTACGAGTAAAAAATTACTTAATGTCTGTAACTTACGTTATATATATATATATATATATATATATATATATATATATATATATATATATATATATATATATACAAATCCCGAGTTTCAATCCGTTCGACGCTAACTGGCGCTAAGCGGCAAATCACAGTGTCGAGTAACAGCAGCAGCAAAAGCACTTGAAACTACCAAATGAGATTTTGGCGAAACGTCGTGCAAATTTATTGTTAGACGAACGGACTGAAATGCGGAATTTTATTGTATTACATTCCACCACCAGTAAAAACCTCTATTGTAACATTATATATATATATATATATATATATATATATATATATATATATATATATATATATATATATATATATATATATATATATATTGTGTAATACGAGGAATGAATCCTTCCAACCCCAGACCACAAATAATATGAACTAACCTGAACTATAATGTAAAAACAACAAACATTTTTTATATTTATCGACTCCAAAAACCTTGAAAACGACATAAAAAGCCATATATATGAAGTAACACCTGTAATACCCTTACATGTTTAATTATAAATAATTATGCTAAAATTTTGTTCATTATTTCAACAAAAAATTTTAAAAAAGTCTCATAATGTTATCGAAAGTATACAAAACTTATATTTTACATACACATCGCACTCATCGCTGAAAGTACTCATGTAGCACATTGTATAAGACAGTTTGGTGTTGAATAAGCCAAGTAGATGTTGACTATAGGCAGTCATGAATGTTCCCGACTTGACAGTATTTTATATATCTTGCAATTATAGGTAGAATATTAATTTTATGAACAAAATTGATTGTAATTAATAGTTCCTGACAAACCTACTAACATCCTATAATAAATTGACCACACATGTAGATGATTTTAATAAACAATTCGTATAAAATGGCTAAACTCTGCCCGTGTGTGAAACCATATTTGTGTATGACATATTGACAGGTTTACATGCCCACAATTAATTCGAAGGAAGTTCTTTTTTCATCGTTATTTATTTGTCATCACTTGTTTATGGGAATCCAGCATGTAAATGGGTGGTAATAGAAATCATGTATGGTAATTAATACTCTGAGACTTGCTTTAATCATTAAGAATTTAAATTATTGAAGTTGTTTGCATATGAAGTGAGAATTAATTTTCTCTTTTTATTTTTTGCGCTATAATTTAAAATTTATTTAATTTGGTTGTTAAGTTGCTATCTTGTGTAATGGAATACTAACATTACTATTAACCTTTCATCAAAAAACGGTCTCGTTTTTTTTCAGGGTAGCTCCTTAATTACACATGTAAACTGTCTTTGTCCTGATTTCTAACTTTCATACATGTATGGATTTGCTAGAAGGAAAGATAACCATAAAACAATTGTAACAGCAACTAACTAAGTAATGTGAAAAGAGGCGGGTGACATAAGGAATTTTTCCTTAATATTAAATTTACGGGGGCCGCCTTTTAAGTTTTTAGAAACGACCACTAGATGGCGCTATTGAGATGTGACGTTATCATTGTTGTCAAATTTGACATTTGCTATTGTTAAAACAGTAGCAGCTGAGAAATTGGCCGAGTAGTTTGTTACAGTGAGCGTTTAAAAAAAACAGTTTTGTGAACAAATGGAAATTTCACGTGAAGATTTTCACTGAATGATTTTTTACTTTTTTAGTAACTCAACAACAATGCCTCAAATTGCTTTGTTCAACTTTTGGTAATGAATCACCATCAAAAAAGACTGTTTACAACTCATTAGAAGAATTTCGTCATGGACGTGCTTCTGTCAGCGATGAATTTCCTGAAGGTCGAGCAAAATCGGTTGTTGTTCCAAAAAACATAGATACAGTGCGCAACATGATTGAAGAGGATCGGCATGAGATAAAGGTACCCTTAAGCATATCGAAGACTGCAGTACATTCGAGTTTGCATAAACATTTAGCTGTGAAAAAGATCTGTTTCCGATGAATTCCACATAATTTGACCGAAATTCAAAAACAGGCTCGTGTCAATTGCTCAAAAAATTCGACCAAGGACATGCAAAATCCGCATACGACATCGTACCAGGAGAATAAATTCGTACGAGCAGGAGACTAATCAACAATCAATTGTTTGGGTGTTCCAAGATGAACCGAATCCAACAAAAGTGGTTCGTTCACGAAACACTTCCAATAAAATGATCCCTTGTTTCTCTGGTTATAGTGGACATGTTGCAAACATTGCTTTAGAGGATTGAAGAACAGTTAATGCTGAATAGTATACAACAATTTTCTAGAAGTCATCGATGAAATCAGGGAAAACAACCGAAAACGTCGCATCATTCTTCATCATGACAATGCTAGTTCTCACACAGAACGTGAAACAATTGATTATTTGACGGAGAAAAACATCGAATCAAAGTCTCATTGCCCGAATTTACCTGATTTATAGCCTAAAGTCTTCTTTTTGTTTCCGAATATCAAAAAAAATGTGTGGACAGCGATTTTCATCATCTCAAGACGCTGTTGAATCCTGCCAAAACCATATTTTGGCGGGATTTAAGGTTTGAAAATTGGTTCAAATGCTTGCAAAAGTATATAAATCTTAAAAAGGAATATTTTGAGAAACAATAAAACGATTTGTACTAATTTCTTTTTCTTTCATTGTTTTTGTAAAAGGTAGAAGTAAAGGGAGTTTGCAGACTGATTCTGCATCACTTAAAACCCAAAAAATGATTTAAGAGTAAAGTCCACTCTGTTTGTTAAAATATTAAAAACATTTATAAAAAAAAGCGTTTGGATTTTCATCTTATGATCGGATTCAAAATTTTAGACAGCTTCGATAAAAATTGTATTTTATCAGCTTTTGACCAATAAAAAATTTTTATTTTTAGAATTCGAGATATAATTTTTAGTTATGTTTTACTTATTTTACACCCAATAAATAAAAAATCTTGATTTTCCCAAAACTACAACTATCGTACAGATAATTATCGAATATTTTTACCCTATTATTTACAGTTTAAGGTTTTCGTTCTTTAAAGGACACTCTAGTGTCAGAATTTATTTTAAAACATAAGGGAATAAATGGAAACTAGATACATTTTTTAAAGTTTATGATTTTTAATTTGTCAAGAGCCTGTAATTTATTTATTTTTTGTGTGCTGTATAGTCAATGTTACCTGTGTTACCTTTAGTAAATATTAATTCACTAGTTTTCTTTTCTTTTTTTTGCAATAAAATCGTGCTGCTAGAATATGCTTAAAAAACGGGAACCTCAAATTGCCTGCAAGAGGGTAAAAATATCCAATAATTGTCCGTGTGACAGTTGCGGTTTTACGAAAATAATCTTTTTTAGTGTTCCGTACGGAACACTTATAAGATCACTTCGGTGTCCGTCTGTCTGTCACACCCGATTTTCTCCGAAACTATTTGAGATAGAAAGTTGAAATTTGGCACCAATATAGGAATTAATAGCCTCATCAGAGCCGTGGAGTTTTGAAAGGTCAAGAACAATAAATACAACATTACGAAAACTTGTTACAAGAACGAAGACCACAATATCAAGAAGAAAAAAACTCCATCGCTATACAAGGAGAACAAATAATAATAGATGAAGAAGCAGTCGTAGGAAATGGAAGCTAAAAACTGGAAGAGCTTGTGGACCAGAAGGGGTATACGCAGAACTTTTTTAAATGGAACAAATAAACTGTTCAGTTTGCTAACATTAATTTTCAACAGATACGTCAACGGAGAAGAAGTTCCACAAAGTTGGAAATTAGCGTATATTTCCTCAATACATGAAAGAGGAAGAAAAGACTGCTGCTCTAATTACAGATGTATCTCCGTAACAAGCACAATTACTAGACTGTACGGCCGAATCTTAAGAAATATGATAGAGGAGGAGTTTAACGATGAAGAAGAACAATGTGGATTTAGAGCCGGAAGATCTTGTACTGACAATGTGTTTTGTATGAAGCAAATAACTGAAAAAAGGCGCTCTGTTAATCTAGCAACACATGTTTTATTTGTAGACTTAACCAAGGGTTACGCTTGGTGCAAACTATGGGACGTTCTTCAAAGTACGAACATTAATCAGACTCTGCTAATAGCTTTACAAAACCTCTATAATGGATCAACGTCTCAAATTAAAATAGGACACAGACTGTCAAGGCCTTTTTATATAACAAAGGGATTACAACAAGGCTGCTCTATTTTAACCACTCTGTTTAAGATATATGTTAAGCATGCACTAACGCAATGGAAACGAAAATGTTTTGGAATGAGGATACCTTTGCGGATGACCAAGCAATTATTGCTGGAAACAAAGATGACCTACAATATATGACATGTAAACTGAAAGAAACATACGGAGGCTGGGGGCTAGATATAAATACAGAGAAAACGAAATATCTTTGTATCGAAGACAAAATTAGTGACCTAGAGATTGACGATACAGAAGATATAAAAGCATGTGAAGAATATAAGTCTTTGGATATAACGTTCGACACAACTGGTACAGACGAAAAGAAAATAAGAACAAGAGTAACAGAAGCAAGGAAAATAATAGGATGTTTGAATGGGATGGGATATATGGATCTGAGACTTAGAGAATTACTAAAAAACAAGAAAAGAATAGAAGCAATCGAAATGGATGCTTTAAGAAGATCTGCCAGAATATCGAGAATGCAAGGAATAAGAAACGAAGAGATTCGCCAGCAAATGGGAGTTGTGGACACAGTTATGAAGGATATTGAAAGGAAGCATGTTCAACGAATGGAACAAACACGACTACCAAAAGTAACAATCGAATGGGTACCGAATTTGAGAAGAAAAATAGGAAGACCGAAGAAAAATTGGATGGAAGGAATTAGAAAAGTTATGACCGATCGAAATCTAGAAGGACAATGGGAAGACCGAATAATAATTTATGTGGTATATAAAAAAACAAAAATTTTAAGGTCATTAATTTTCAATAAAGATCGGAAAAAAACTTTATTGAAAAATCATTTGGGATGTGTTTTGAGAAGTTATTGATCATTTTATACCTCCGTAACAAAAATCAACGTATGGAACATTAATTGTGCAAGTCCAACTAGCACTTGACCGTTCTTTTTAATTATTAGTTGTAAAAAAAGTATAGCAGGATTTGGAATCAACAAACAAATTTCAAAATTCTTCTAGCAAGCTAACCAGTGTATTTCGAAATCAAGAAATAAAAATCTCCTTGCGATCACATTTTTATTAGTCAAAAACTAACAAAATATGATTTTTGTCCGATTAAACTAAACTATTTCGTATTACCGGAAAATAAAATTCTAAACACTTTTTTCTTATAAATATTTTCGATATCCTAACAAACAGAGTGACTTAGATTTTAAACTTTAGATAATTCAAATTTCCCGGCAAAACAAATAACAACGGCACCGCAAAATTATTTTTTGGCTTTGGAGAGATGCAAAATCCACCTCTAAATTCCCTTTTTTTTTCTAAATTTACTAATAAAGAAAAATGTCATCTATAACACACTTTTTGCCTGTCACTATATATCAGAAGTTTAAAAAAGACCGAAATAGGAAAGACATTGTGGTGCAGCTCAAGGAAAACAATTTATTTGAAATTCTTCGACAAAAATTTTATTATCAAAACACAGATTAGGTCTGCTGTTATAATCAGACAAAAATACTATGTACCAGCAGCTCACGTGAGACCACTGGCATGACATTAAATTATAAGATCATAAGTAATGTGCATTTCAACTACAGTAAAATAAATAGTAATTAATACGTTAATATCTACTAATTTTCGCATGTTACTAACTACAAATAAACTTACATAATTTATTTGATATAATTTCAACATCAGAATTCAATTCTTGGATCAAAGTATACGCCTAAGTATTATATAATTTGAGACTCAATACTATCATGATTCGAGTTCCAGTAAATATTTGATTAGAGCAAGTTAATTTAAATTAAATCACGATTACACGGTGAGTTTGGGTATATCCATATTTACACTTAACTCACTTTTTAATTTATTTTTATTTTATTAAAGCAATATCGTCTGCAAATAATACAATATCAATATTCATCTTACTGGCTCCCAAATCAATAGAAACAAAATTGATCATCAGACAGAATCTTGCGAGCTTTAATTTCAAATATTGTTTTATCAGAACTTTTAATGTTAAGGAAAGGAGGTATATTGAATTATTTTCTTAGGATATGATTTCAGTCGATTTATAGTTAAACTAGCAGTGCCCGCGGCTTGGCTCGCGTGGACTTGATTCACTATTATCGTCACTGCTTATTCCTTATGTTACCTAACGTAATAAAATATATCGTATAACCTGATCAGAGAACATATGTAATTTATAAAAAAAAAATACGTAAATCAGATAAGTGGTTCTTGAGTGCTAAAACGGACAAACAAACAGACAGACAGATACACAGATAGACAGAGAGACATTGCGTTTTATATATATTATAGATTTTTTGTGATAAATGTTAAGTTAAAAATTAAAAAAAACACGTAACTAGGATAAGTGGTGCTCGAATGATAAGTACACTAACAGACAGGCAGAGAGACGTTGCGTTTTATATATATTATATATATATTATTAATATTATATAACTTGGTCAAAGAACATATGTACGAATTAAAAAAAAAAAAAAAAAAACACGTAAATCGGATAAATGGTTCTCTAATGATAAGCGCACTAACGGACAGACAGACCGACAGAGAGACGTTGAATTTTATATATATATATTGTGTTCTTTGTTACATGACATTGTTCCATATTTAATGGTTTAGGCAGCGTATTGCCAGAGAGTGCGCTAATAGCAACCTTTTTTCCGACTTGACAATTTTAGAGAAATATAAGTTACATTATTGTAACTCAAATCCGTAAGTGTAGTAAACAAAAGTAGATACGAAATTTTTATTTAAGTTATACAAAATACAATATTATGTCGTACTTACAAACAAAAAAAAAAACATTGAAGAAATGAAATAGTCACTCAACACTTGGAAAGCTTCTTTTCCGCGACATTCTTGAATGTTTTTTTTAAACAGTCCCTTTTTAAACTCCAGCAGTAATCTGCCATCATGTGCATGTCCCATCTTCCTTGGTAGCGGTCCTCCATAACTTTAATATCTTGGTGAAATCTTTCACCTTGTTCCTCACTCATGTCTCCTAAATTTTCTGGAAAACGGTCTAAGTGGCTGTGTAAATAGTGTATTTTAATACTCATATTGCACCCTAAGGATTTGAAACTATTAAGCATCTTGTTAACCATTTCAACATAGTTTTGAGCTTTATGTTTGCCTAGAAAATTTTCTACAACTGCAACAAATGATGTCCAAGCTTCTCGTTCAACTTGATTCATTGAATTTATGAAGGCAGGATCCTTAATTAATTGTCTTATTTGTGGGCCGTCAAATATCCCTGCTTTGAGTTTTTCTGTGCTCAACTGATGCATTTTTACCCCTATATATGCAAAACAAGACTCATTCTTATCAAGAGCCTTTACAAATTGCTTCATTAAGCCCAACTTTATATGTAACGGAGGAAGTATGATTTTTTCTCTTTCAACCAAAGCGTCGTTAATGACATTCTTTCCCCCAACGTCCCCAATGTTTTGTCCCTACTATCCCAGAGGCACAAGAAACACGGATATTTCGTGTAACCACTTTGCTGCCCAAGAAGAAAGTTTACCATTTTTAAGTCTACACAAATCATCCATTGATGTTCGTAATACTTTATCTTCTGCAAGACCAAAGCTATGGTATTATATTCTTCTTTCAGTTTCGTTACGTGAGCTAGTGGTATTGAACCATATTTATTCCCATTATGTAGAAGGACACATTTTAAACTTCGCTTTGAACTGTCAATAAATAGGCGCCAATCATCTGGAATATATTCAGAAAGTCCCATTTCTTTCATGAGTCCTCTAATTTCGTGACAAAATACATGATTGTCTTCTTGAGAAAAGAATGGTAGCAGATCTTTTTCTCTTGTACGGTAAAAGGTAATTTTGGTTCCTTGTTCCAGTAAATTTTTGTCGTTCAACCTAGAAGCCAGTACTTCAGAAGCTTTTTTCGATAAATTGAGATCCCTGGTGAGATCATTTAATTCATTTTGATTGAAGCATTGAGGAACTGATGACGTCCCCTCATAGTCACTGTTAGTTTCATTAGCATCAGAACTTTTATTAGCATCAGAAGAGCGATCAGAGGGAAAATATTCGTCATCAGAGATATGTGGTAGCTGATGAAATGTTGGAATCGGTATTTCATCTGAGTGCAGGATAGGGCGTATTGCCGAGTCTAAATTGGGATAAGTCCACTTACTGCGGTTATTTCGATTGATTCCATTAGGATTTACTAAACAGAAATAACAATCATTGAAGTGGTTTTTTGGTTCTCTCCAAACCATTGGTACGCCGAATTTTAGACATTTTCTTTTCCCGGTAGTCCACTGCCGTAAATGCTCTGTACAAGTTTTACATACGAGATGCGGGGCCCACGTTTTGTCCTGATCACCAAGCTTAACTCCAAAGTATCCAAGATACGCTCGCTTTACAAAGTCAGTAATAGTTTGTCTGTTTTGTTGAAACATGTATTCTCCGCATATATAGCAAAACACATCAGGTTGATTTACACAACTTCTTCTTGAACTGGAACCTGAACTCATTTTAATTCTATTCAATAACACAAAAACACTCTTTTCTTAACATAAAATAACACGCCGAATTCGATCTACTCTCATTAGTAAGAACGCACAAACTGACGAGACTTACCCGAG
Source organism: Pachyrhynchus sulphureomaculatus (assembly GCA_019049505.1). Taxonomy (NCBI): domain Eukaryota; kingdom Metazoa; phylum Arthropoda; class Insecta; order Coleoptera; family Curculionidae; genus Pachyrhynchus; species Pachyrhynchus sulphureomaculatus. The sequence continues at coordinate 88,624,511 of CM032456.1, forward strand.
TTAGGTGATTAAAAGGGTCAGTTCAGGTACCTGATAGGCAATGGTTCCACTATTTATAGATTTACCTGGAATTTACTCAATTACAGACTGACAATAAAACCATTGTACCTACATTAATAAATGTATAATAATTTTAGAACTCTCATAAATGAATATACTGAATAAAAACCACATTGGTAGATAAGTTGATGTATCTAAAAAAGTAGAGCTGATAGAGAAAAACGGATTGCATGTATAGATTTAGCGTCCCAAATATAGTTAAAATCAGCTCTAAAATCCCAGGCACCAAGACAAAAATATTTTTTTTGTTGCCCTGTGTTATAGATGTAATAAAATATATATCTATAACCTGGTCAGAGAACAAACGTATGAATTAAAAAAAAGCATGTAAATCGGATAAGTGGTTCTCGAGTGATAAGCACACTAACGGACAGACAGACAGAGAGACGCTGCATTTTATATATATTATTTGCTACATGATATTGTTCCATATTTAATGGTTGAGTCAGCGTATTGTAAGAGAACGCGCTAGCGGCAAACTTTTTTTCGACTTGATTCACTATTATCGTCACTGCTTATTCCTTATGTTACCTAACGTAATAAAATATATCTTGTAACCCGGCCAGAGAACATATGTATGTTTAAAAAAAAAAACAAGTAAATCGGGTAAGTGGTTCTCGAGTGATAAGCGCACTAACGGACAGACAAACAGACAGACAGAGACAGATAGACAGAGAGACGTTGTATTTTATATATATTATAGATGGGTAGTATTAAAAGCTTCCCATTGTTAATTATTCATTCGTTGCCTACACAATCAAAAGCATTTAATAACTCACGGAATGTTACTCCTACAAATTTACCACTTTGAGCTTGATGTACAAGACCTTTTGCTTAATATTAACTATGTAACATATTCATATTCTATAGACCATTGCTTAAATTTTGCAACATTCTGAATATTTCT
>CM032456.1:88630477-88787977 GCA_019049505.1 Pachyrhynchus sulphureomaculatus
TTGATCATCAGTTAATATTTTTCTCATCATTAATTCATTATCAGCATATACATATTATTCAAAATTAAAGTGCTTCAACATCTTTTTAATCTCGATTTCCACTGTACTTGAATGTCAGCATCGTAAACAAATTCTAGACAATCAGTAGGATCTTCTCGATGTTTTTCAATCCATTGAGTCAACGGTAGCTCATCATCTGAGTCATATCTACATTCCTTCCTGAAAAATCCGCCAAGCTTAAAACGGTTTCTCTACTGACTGTTTGCCAAGCCATATGGATAAAGTTTATAGCGTCCAAGAGAGTTACAGAGAAAATGTTACCTTTATCGATCCTCTCTAATATTTTCATAAGTAAAATCTTTCTATAATGACATCTTAAAGAATTTATCACATCTTGATCCATAGGCTGGAGCTTTGCACTTGTATTTGGAGGCATAAAAACCAATTTTATTTACTGCAGATCAACTTCAAGGTGCACGGGACAGTTGTTAATCAAAACTAATATTTTTCTGTTTGTGAATTTTAATTCTTTGTCCCATTCAATTAGTTCGTTTTTAAAAATTTCTGTTGTCATCCAGGCTTTACTGTTTGATTTGTACTTTACTGGTAAATGTTTGTTTTTAAAACACCTGGGATTGGTGGACTTTCCTATCACCAACAATTTTCTTTTCTCCGTTCTAGACCTATTTGCAGTTATTAACACAGTATTCCTTACTTTTAATAGTTTTTCATCAGCACAATTCTCTCCGACAAACTTTAATGTCTTATCAGGCGTCATGTCGTAAAACAAATCCATTTCATAGGCATTAAAAATTTCCACACATAACTTTCTCGAATTTCGGGCCATACATTGGGCAACCACTGATCAACAACAGTTATATCCGCTCCTGCAGTTTCTCCTACTATCTTACACCCACTAATATTATGTCGGTTTTTAAATCGTTCAATCCAACTTCTAGAACAGTTAAACTCAGTGTTCTCTATTTTCCTTCCGAATTCACTAGCTTTCCTTGTAAAGTATAGCCGGTATAAGAACATGTTCATGTCGTTTTTGACTAAACCATTTAAGGAGTCTTTTATCGACTTGGTCATGTACAGATTTTCTTACTTTTTTACAACTGAAGTTTCTTTTATCATAGATTCATAAGCTTTCTTGCTTCTTCTTCCATATGGTAGAAATCGTAGATTTAGTTAAATTGAACTGTTTGCAAACATTACTTTGTTTAACCCCATTTTCTATTTTACTTATAATATCGTGTTTGTCTTTTAAAGTAAACGCTTTACGCTTTTGTGTACTCATTTTAAAATAAAAACTTAAACATTCACTTTGCTACTTTGATCAAATATGCATTAGAACCACATAACACAACAAATGAATTAAAAATAATACTGCTCGAACTAGCGACGCGGCGGATACAAGCAGAATAGGGGCTCTCAGCGAGTTTCGGTGAATTCCCTAGATCAAGTCGCGCGACATCGCGCACAGGGAGTGGCAAGTTCGTTATAAATGGACACAAAACATCCAAATTTGGTTCGCTTTATCCGGAAGTTCGTTATAACCGATAAAAATTTGCATTGGTCTTATGGAAGTTTTTCGTGCATTATAAAAGAGTTCGTTTTAACCGGAAATTCGCTATAAACGGGTTCGTTTTAAGCAGACTTCACTATATATATATATATATATATATATATATATATATATATATATATATATATATATATATATATATATATATATATATATATATATATATATATATATATATATATATATATATATATATATATACCTACAACAAAAAATAAGAATTGTGAACTAAACATTGCAATCGAAGAATAAGAATCGCAACTTTTGGGAAATTAAAGCAGAATATTTAAGCAAAAATGAAATCCCGATCCCCATTTTGTGAGAAAGAATTCGGAGAATGTGATCAAGATAACTAGTTATCTCCTAAACCATGGATGCTTCAGTACGAATTCACTAAGGGTGAAGTCGTATTTAACCAATACTAGGAAAGAAGGTTTGAAGCTCAAAAAAGAAATTCCATTTTTGCCTTAAAAAAATCTTATATTGATGTCATTATTAATTAATTTTCATCCACACAATTGATAAAATAAATGATTAGGATTATCAACTTTTTGGCGAATTTTTACTCTTTTAGTCTAAAATCTTAGACTTAAAGAATGAAGATTATTCATGCATAATTCAAACACCAAGTCTTTAAAAATAGATAAAACAATAAATTCATTAATTCAACCACAAATTTGGTTCAACTCAGTAAGCTTTGGTTTTGTTTTTTGAAATAGTGATTTATTTTGAAAATAAGCAATAGATGAATCAATGTGGATAATTCGTATCGTTTTATCACCTAAAAGTTTACTTTCACTGATCATACGAATTTTAATAATTAATTAAAATTAGTTATATAAATTTAATCATTTGAATTTTTAAAGTGGAAACAAACAATTTTACAGCATTGTATTGTAATAAATAGTGGAAACTTATTTTATTTAACATAAGGACACAACACACAGATTTCCTAGAAATCCTAAAAAATATCATATCGTCGCCTCTTTATCAACAAAACTAATAATAGGTAATAATTAAACTGGGTCATTTTTAATGGCACCGGCAGAAAATTGCTCAAAGGAACCAAAAGGTACCGACATTGGCGCCTGAATTAGATTTTTTTTAGGTGTAACTAACTTGAGCGACATGGGTCAACTTCAAAAATACCTCAAAGGGACCTCCTATAGAGTGGACAGGTCTGATGACACATGTCAATCTTATTAGTATTTATTGTTAGAAGGTGTAGGCGAGATGTTGAAGGTGTGCCTTTGGCATTTTATACGGTTTTTACGTACTATTTACAATGGATTTAATTTGTTTTAGATGCAATAACAATTTGAAAGGGGTGGTCTTCTAACTTGTTAAGAATAGTAATGGTACAGTATATTATCATGATAATATATATTTGTTATTTAGGTGGAAGGTGGATTTAAAACTATAAATTAAATAATATAAGGTAATTAAAGAATGCTTTGTTCCATTATTTTTTTTTCTGGAAATATTGATTTAGGAAATTTTGTTTTAGAAAATTTTTCTTCTTCTTCTCCGTCGTTGTTTCAGGGTTGAAGCTCGAGATATCATGAAAAATTTCGTGTAATAGATCTCTAGTTTTTCCTATCCTGTGTATTCTGAAGGGTTTCCTATAATAGGGTATGGGTATAGGATCCAACGTGATGGAGATCGACCCCTTGGTCTTTTGCCTTCAACTTTACCCTGTACTATTAGCTTTTCTAAGCTTTCCTCGTTTTTACGAGATATGTGACCAAGATATGAAAGAATTCGCCTCCGGCCCACTTCTGATAGCCCCTCTGTTATTTGCAGCTCGTTAAGGATTGAGATTTTGGTCCTCTTTACCGTCCAGCTAATCTGAACTACATCTCGAATATGTCCGCTCTTTTCTGGTCTGCTGCACTTAAAGTCCACGATTCAGCCCCGTATAGAAAAGTTGAATATATAAGTCCCTTGACCAATCTCTTTTTGGTATTGGTACTTACTTACCTGTCCTTCCATATCTTCTGCAAGTTTGCCATTGCGTCACGTGATATTGAGATGTGCCGTTTTAATTCTTTTGAATTTCCTCCGTGTGCACCAATAAGTACGCCCAGGTATACGAATTCTTCCACGAGTTGAATGTTGGGTAGCCGATTTTCTGTTGGAACTGAGTTATTTTTGTTGACCAGCATAAGTTTTCGTTCAACCAGAGTAATTTCAAGATTGGCTTTCGTTCTTTACCCTCTTAAGCATTTCTTCAAGTTCCGAGTCACTGGCGGCTATTACGGTATTATCATCCGCGTATCTAAGGTTGGTGATTTTCTTTCCTCCTATGGAAAGGCTCCCTTCGAAGTCGTCAAGGCTCTTCCTCTTGATGTATTCCCCGTATGTATTAAATAATCTTGGAGACCATATACAACTCTGTCGAGCGCCCTTGAGAACATCGAATGGTTTAGAGAGACTGTTTTCCTGTCGTATCACCGCTTCTGATTGTACATATAAATTACGTACCAGCAGAATCAGATGACCTAGCACTCCCATTTCTTTCAGGATTGTCCAGAAATGTTCCCATACTACACTGTCAAAAACTAAATTTTTAGGGTCCCGTAATTTTTCATAGACCAACCAGTTATTTTTATGAGAAAATGTGAAATTTTAAGTACATTTTTAACAATGTACTCCACGAAATCGTCTATACAGTTTTATCAGAAGTAAAAGATCTACATTATTTTTTAGAAGTAGCAAAACGTGATTAAAGTAGTAGTTAGTTCAGGTGAACGATTAACTTACTCCGCCATTAGAAGAATGTTTTGCTTTTTGTTCGTCGATCGGACCGTAATCATATAAAATGATTGAAAGATGCCTTTTATGCAAAACGCCCATGGTCGCTCCCAGTTCGTCGGCTACACCCATTTTAAATATTCCCAATGAGAGGGTAGGCCGTAGCGGATATTTTAATGCATTTTATGGATTCGTGCACAACGTTTATCTGTATTATAGTCCTTGGTAATTTCCATATAGGATGATGACGGCCATGTTGCGACCTGGAGAGCTGCTGGCCGACCAAATTATAGTTATAAAGCGAAAGCCTTTTGCTGATTTCACCCTTAGGGCAACAATTCGACGCTCCAGTGCCTTTAACAAAATTATTCCATCCCGTTATGTTATTTATTTTTGTCGAAATTGCTTATAATAAGATTATACCAGTTGAAGACGTAAAGAAATAATTGTCAAAATAATAGTTAATAATAAAAAAAGCCGGCCAAGTGCAAGTCGGACTTGAGCAATTAGCGTTCCATATAGTGATTGCTTTTAAAGTAAAAAAAATTGTTACGGAGATCTAAAATGATCGGTGACTTCACAAAAGACACCTCAAATGAGTTTTCAAGAATCAGTAGCTTGGATTCAAAGACAAACTTGTTTGTGATGGCTAAAAAAACCTTCTACAACGTGAACTTCTATACCATTAGGAAAATTGCCAATCGCATTGTCTATCAAGGTTCTGTCTCTAGTAGAATTAATATCTTGTATTTTGTATAAGCTCAATGCTATTCGAATAAATGGCTAGACTATTATTAACAAATTAGACTTACTTTACTTTACTTTTTCGTGTCGTGTCCGGATTGTTCTATAGTTTCTCAGCCCAGTAATGAGCCATGTCCAATGTTTCCGGCTTGTCCAACCATAGTTCGTCGAGGGTACAGTGAGTGAGGCAGTTTGGGCATATTAGGAGATGTTCCATGTCTTAGATGTTCTTACAAAAAATTTATGTCAAAATCTCCAAAAATAATTACACAGTCACACAAAAAAAAGTTCATCACCATGAATCAAAATACAGGGATCTAGTGTATTTTTCGACGCTGAATTCGAATCCGTAGTTAAAGATTTATTGTGTTATTTTTTTTTGGACAAAAACATTCCTTTAAATGGTCTAAAACTATACTTACAATATAATGACTCTTAATGAAGCGTGAAAAATGGTAAATATTTTATAGTCTAGAGAAGAGAATATACATTCAAACCACAGCAAGCTATTTCTATTAATTAAGCGAAAATCCACCCTTATAGAGGGTAAAAGTATCTATAAAACTCAAATAACGCCCGTTTAAATAACATGTACAAAGGACAAATTCTTGTAGCTCTTAGGACAAGATATCTGAATCTGGTGTGACAACCAGACATTACTCTTAAATTTCCCCTATAGGGTGTAAAATCCACCCCCATCTACGGAGATATCTCATAAGTTTCAATAACGAGGAGTTCAGGTTTCTGTAATTTTAGGCAGGGTAAACAAACATGGAGTAGATTCACTTGAACCACCGATACACGACTATAAACTCCCATTAGAGGATGGTAGAAACTACCTCACATAACCTAAACTAACCTGGACCAATAAGGTCGAGAATCATCTCCAGGAGGGGGGAATTACTCCCTGGAATTGATGGATCTTAGAACTTCTAGCATCTGAGAAAAAAAATACAGGCTGTATTTGTCCATCCTGCCTGAGATTACAAAAGCCTGTATTTTTTTCTCAGATGCTAGAACTTCTAAGATCCATCAATCCCAGGGAGTAGTTCCTTTTACGGATGATTTTCGACCTTATTAGGAAGATGATCTAGTTGTCTTGAATGTTTAGCACAATGAGATAAAAGTACTTAATCCTTTCCGAATTTTATAACATCCATGTGTACCACCCTCTAAGGGTAGTTTATAGTCTCGTTCAAGCGAATCTACTCTATATTTGTTCAACTACAAAAGTTGTTACGTCGTTATTTAAATTTATGAGATACCTCCGTAGGTGGGGGTGGTTTTTACACCTTATAGGGGTGAGTTTCAACCCTTTAAGAGTAATGTCTGGTTGTTACACCAGATTCAGATATTTTCTCCTAAGAGCTTCAAGAATTTGTCCTTTGTACATGCTATTTAAACTCACGTACGTTATTTGAGTTTTAGAGGTACTTTTCACCCCCTATAAGGGGAAATTTTGGTTTAATTAATAGAAATGTGGTTTGAATGCATGTTTTTTCTCTAGACTATAAAATGTTTCCCATTTTTCACATTTTTTTAAGAGTCATTACATTATTATTATAGTTTGAGCCCATTTCAAGGGATGTTTTTGGCCAAAAAAAAACGAGAACATAAATCTTTTTTTTAACAACAGATTTTAATTCAGCATCGAAAAATACACTACATTCATGAATTTTGGTTCGTGGCAACGAACTTTTTTTTTGTGTGGCTGTGTTATCTTAGATCCTGTGCTGTGCGTGTGTGTTTATACTTTTATCTTTACAGGGAGCATCATTTTTTGTTAAATAGGGTTTGGACTTATACAAGTACGAAACATATATCAAGAAAAGTTTGTTTCCGATCTTTGTTTTTATATATCAGATAAATTATATGCCTATAGAGGCATAAATCTAAGGATTCAAAAGTGGACGTTCATGCACCGATGCCGTATTCATTGTGAGACGAGTAAAATAAAAATCTATAGAATACAACATTCCAGCATACTTGTGCCTGATAGATTTAAAAAAGCTTTCGACAATGTGCAAATAGAAGACGTTATTCATCTATTTTATAACAGGAACATCCCATTAGACTTAATTAAAACCATCGATAATATATATAAAGACAATAAAGTAGTCGCAAGATTAGCAGAAGGAATGACAGAACCAATCGACTATGAATCTGGAATCAGGCAGGGAGACTCTTTAAGTCCTCTTCTATTTAATATTGTCATGGATGCAATTATAAAAAATGTCAAATGAAAGAAGGGATATAGAATGGGTAACAGAGAACTTGAAATTATATGTTATGCAGATCATCGCGATAATAATGGCTGAGACCGAGAACGATCTGCAAAGGCTGCTATACGAATTCTACATAGCAGCAAAACAATATAATATGTCAATCTCAACTGAAAAAACCAAGACAATAGTAATAGCAAAAGAGCCGATTAGGTGCAAGCTGGTGGGGGAAGATAAACCAATAGAACAGGTGGTGGTGGTCGACTACCTGGGCATCAAAATATATAGTATCGAAAAAATCGAGGAGGAAGTAAAACATCAAGTCAACAAGGCTAACAGGATAGCGGGTTGCCTCAATGATACCATATTTATAAATAAATTCCTCTCCGTGCAGACCAAAACAAGAATATACAAGAGCGTAATACGACCAGTAACGACTTATACATCTGAAACAATACCCAATACAAGTATAACACAGAGGATGCTGGAATCAACTGAAATGAGAATACTTAGGAGATGTACAAACAAAACACTTAGAGATAGAGAAAGAAATGAAGACATAAGACGCACATGTAATATACTTAATATCAACCAGTGGATAAGAAGAAGAAAAGTGGAATGAGATCAATACACAGGAAGAAGGGCAAACAACATGATAGTACGGATAGCAAGAGACAAGTCACCGAATGGAAGATCAATGGAACGTCCAAGAAATAGAGGGCGATCTATAGAGCAGGAAACAAAGAAAACAGGCAATATTGCCTAGCTATAAGTCGGAAGAAGGAGAAGATAAATTATCAAAGGTAATCCACTCGTGACAATTTTCATTCAATCTACACCTTATGGGGAATATTCCAGAATTATTTCGAAATTTTGTGATACTCTTAGGGGGAGACAACGATTTTTGCAAAAATAATATATAGAGAAGTTTGCGAGAGTATTACCAGGTGTACAAGCATGAAATGCGGATTTTTTTTTTCAAAAAAACATGTTAAATTCGGAAGAATGATAAAAAGTGCTTTATTCAAAGTATGCTCCATCGCTTGTTATACATATTTCCCATCTTTCGGGCAATTTGTGAATACCACGCCAGTAAAAATCTTTCCCTTTTGCTGCAAACCATTCATCGAGCCATTTTTTCACATCTTCGTACGAACCAAAGCGCTGCTCAGCAAGTGCGTGACCCATCGATGCAAACAAGTGGTAATCGGAAGGAGCCAAGTCTGGTGAGTAAGCCACATGGGGTAGAACTTCCCAGCTCAGTGCTTCCAACGTGTCGCGAACTGGTTTTGCCGTATGTGATGAAGCATTGTCATGAAGGAAAATGACTTTGTGTTGTCTCTTTCAGTATTCTGGCCTTTTTTCAAGCAGCGAACGGTTTTAAATCGATCAATTGTTGTTAGTAACGTTTAGTACTAACCGTTTCTCCAGGTTTTAACAGCTCATAATAGACCACGCCCCTCCGGTCCCACCAAACACAGAGCATCGTCTTTCTGCCAAAGCGATTCGGTCTTGCGGTCGATGTGGATGGTGCGTCTGGGTCTACCCATGATTTTTTGCGCTTGAGATTCTCAAAATAAATCCACTTTTCATCCCCTGTAACTATACGATGCAAAAACGACTTCCTTTTGTACCGAGCGAGCAAAATGTCACACGTGTTTTTGCGCTTTTCCATTTGCCTGTCGTTCAACTCATGTGGTACCCATCTACCGGTCTTCTGAATCTTTCCCATCTCTCGTAGCCGATTGGAAACAGCTTGTTGACTAACGCCCAATTGCTCGGCGAGTTGTTTTTGTGTTTGCGAATCATCTTCGTCCAACAATGCTTGCAATTCCACATCTTTTTTTGGCGGTTTTCCACGTTCCTCGTCTGCAACATCGAAGTCACCACTTTTGAAACGCCGAAACCATCTTTCACACGTATCTTACGATGGAGCATGTTTACCATAAGCTTCTCGAAGTAATCGATATGATTCAACCGCAGTTTTCTTCAATTGAAAACAAAAAATTAATGCTGTCCGCGAATGCTCTTTGTTCGGTATAAATTTCGACATATTGAACACAACAACACAACACTATGCACACACTTTTCCAATTTATCTCTCGTGCGCGTCTGATACTTGTTGATGACACAACAAAATGGCACCGTGTCAAATCTTTATAGCACAAACTGCATTGGTGCACCATCTGTTGTCTGAAATCCGCATTTCATAGTTGTACACCTGGTATATTATATATATTTTTGAACGCGTGTTTTCACAAACTTTCATATGACGCCCCACTCGATGGCAAAAATCCTTCTGACGTTATCTCTCTTAAGTAATAATTTAACTTTCAAAACTACACGGCTTTGATTGAGCCATCAATTCCCATATTTGTAACAAATTTCAACTTTGTATGTTAAATAGTTTCGGGGAAAATCGGCTGTAACAGACAGACAGATACCGAAATGATTCCATAAGTGTTCCGTTTTTTAATTTTGATTCAGAACACTAAAAACACTAGGCAAATATTTTGGCATAGACTTGAGAACATAAAAATTTGGAGCACCTGAGATCAACACACTTTGAGATACTTGATACCAGCATTTTAAAAAAATATTTTTTTGGTTTGCCACTACTTATCAAAAAGCATCAGAAAAAATACTTTTATTAATTTCAGTCTTTAAAATCGTGAACATTGCCAACACATTTTTTTTTTTTCATATTTCGCTACTTCCTCTCTATTATATGTGAACAGACACGAGTCCCAAATGCGACACCTTCTTCCGCCTTATTGCAAAGTCCCGGTAATAATCACATATTTACAGCTGGGGGAGGCGTAACGGATCCCCGCTAAGGGCCTGAGTCCTGTGACACATGGTTGGTAACAATGGTCCATATTCTATTACTTTATATCTATAAATGCATTATCAAAATATCGTCCGGCCTACTCGTTTGATAAAAATCAGGGGCGGCCCCGCGCATTATTCGAAGGGCACGCGTACTTGTTTAGGAAAACAGCCCCCCGAGGTTAGTTGATTGTTCGTTATTTTGCTCCCTAGTTGTAGCACCTTCCATTATGATAAAACAGGATGACTTTGTCAATAAAAAACTCCCCAGCACGAGAGTACACCATATGAAGTTTGAAACACGCTGCAAATGAATATCCAAGCGCCTGCCTAAACTAACATATCTTGGACGATCGCTGAAAAGCTGTGTTAAACTATGTATTACTGAAGAGCTATTAAACATGATGGAAGATCATCGACTTGCTTAAAACTAACAAGGTGGATATAACGAACTTACTAGCACTATTAAGCAACGATAAAGAAATAATCAAACACGTCTAAAGTGTATATGTTTGGAGTTGATAGCAGAATTCTCTCCTTGTAGATGCAAATACATGTTACAAAGAAATTTCTTATGCATTTTACTAGATTTTGCTACCTGTCTTGAATTATTTTTAAGGGTTCACCCTATTTTAGGCAGAAAACTTTTGCTAAACAATAGAATCATAAAATGTAAATGAGGGTTCATCGGCAGCACAGCCGTCCGAGCGTAACCTGCTTTTAGTGTTTAATAAATAAAATTATCTTAAAAATAAAATTATAGAAATATAAGATTTATTACCTAAAATTTTTTAATCTATAGGTCTATGTATATATACGATTTTACAATTCACGATATATAAGTACTTTAAAACAATCATCATCTTCAAAATCTGAAGACTCAACTTCTCTTAAATTGATAATTAAGGGTTCGATTTCCACAGTTTCTTTGATGTATTCGTCAAATTTCCACATTTTATTTTCTTCTTCTATAACAAGTCGAATGGCATTTTTCCAATTATGATATGGAGGTAATCTAAGCACTGTGATATTCCTTCCCTTTGCCATCTCATCGACTGCATATTTCTTGAACTGTGCCTTATTTTGTTTGGCAATTTTGAGAAGCACCGCTTTTAACATACCATCTTATGTTTGAGATTTTTGTCTCTTATCCACTGAAGAACATCCGCTTTCTTCCACGAATTTGTCGGGAGACGTTCTAATAATCGAGAAATTCACTCATTTGTTGGAAGTACCATTCCTCATGGTAATCACTACCAATCCATATGCTACCAATATAATTAGCCTGCGACCTTTTCCTGAAGGGGGTTGTAATCCAGTTGACCAACCTTCCATAAAAGCTTGTTTGGCACTCTTAATGTTTTTGTCAATCTACAATTTTTTGACTATCTGTCCCTTATTAACCCAAGTCTCATCTAAATAAAAAAATATCCATTTCCTCGACTCAAAATTTTCTGATGCTCGTAGATATTCTCTTCTCCAACAAATTATTTCTGTTTTATCGATAAGAACAGATTTTTCATTGTGTTTTTCCCAACGATAATTCAGGTTATGAAGGATTTTCCATATTTTCCATTTTTTTTCATATTTAAGTCCTGGTCTTCTCTAATTTCTTGCAAAACTTTATGTAGTGTAGGTATTTCTTTCTTAATAAAAAAATGGTGTACTTTTCTTCTTATTGCGTTTTTAAAGTCGTTTTCTTTCTTTTAGAAATCTATAAATAGTTGCTGATCCAACTCCCGTCATGTTGGCACAGGTTTCCACAATTTCACGGACTTGGCTTGTTGGCTGTTGATGCACTAGGGCATCGTGTATGTTAAGTATCACTGTTTTTTTCTCGGGAAAATGCAGGTTTCCAGACTCCACAAAGTTTGACAGGGGCAAAACTGAAAATTGAAGCATGGCTGTTCTGATTTGAACTAAGAATATTATAGGTTTTTGCTTCATTTTTATACTCACACAGAATGTTTTTATTGCATACATAGGTAATTAGGCACCTACCTACCAATAAGTACTTTGGTTAATTATGTTCCAATAACTGCTAAAATCATGCAAATAATTTTATTGTACCTATTATCATTAAGCTTTATAACACTGTAGATTTCAAGTTCTTAAGAAATGTTAATTGCACTTGTTTTGGCCTTTACCATACAAATAAGATTTTTAGTTTCATCATTTACATATTAAAATAAACTTTGAAATGTGTTGATTTATATAGCTTATTGTAAAGTTTAGAAGGTACGTAAAAAAAAAATATTTTAAAGAAAAAGGTCGCACTATTGTATAGAGATAGAAAATAAAGGTGATTGAAATTAAAAATGCGAATAATTGGTAGAGAAATTTCGGTCGCTTAGTGTCGAATTATAATGTGTTATTATTCATAACCGGTCAAGTGCAAGTTGGACTTGCTCAATTAGTGTTCCGTACGTTGATTGCTTTTTAACTAAAAATTTTCGTTACGGAAGTATAAAATGATCAGTGACTTCATAAAACACCTTCCAAATGAGTTTTCAACAAAGTTTTTTTCCGATCTTTTGTGAAAACTGATGACTTTGAAATACCAGATAAATTATTAAAGGTAATGCACTCCTGATAATTATCATTCAATCTAGACCCGGTAGAGAATATTTCAAAATTTTTTGATCGGTTCTTTTCGAGATAAAGTGGGGGGACAGCGATTTTAAGCACTTTTTAAAAACAATACAAAGAGAATTGCGCGCAAGTATTACATTATATATATTTTTGAACTCGTCTTTTTATAAACTTTCATTTGACACCCCACACGATGACCTGGTAAAAAAAAAATTTCACTTCCGATTTTACCCCCCAAAACTAACCCCTTAAATCAAAATTTCAGAACTACCCGGCTCTGATGAAGCCAACAATTCCTATATTATTGCCAAGTTTCAACTTTCTATGTCAAATAGTTTCGGAGAAAATTGGGTGTGACAGACAAACGGACAGACAGACGGACACCGAAGTGATCTTATAAGTGTTCCGTACGGAACACTAAAAATGAATTAGTAACGGTACAACAAGGAGAAATAGGTCTAGCAGAGAATAGAAAAAAACAGGAACGGATGACAGAAGAAATACTAAATCTGATGGGAGAAAGACGATTATATAAAACAAAAGATGTCTCAAAGTACAACGAACTAAACAGAGTAATACGTCGAAAATGTTAAAAAGCTCAACAAATCTAGTTAAGTAAGAAACGTTGAGAAATAGAGGAACTGCAAGAAAAATACGACACATTCAAACTATATAAGAAGGGAGAGAATTGACAGGAAAAAACAAGGAACAATTCAGAGAAATAGAAGTAATGAAATTGTATTAGATACTAAGGACAAAATAAAGACAGAAGCAATATATTGAACAACTTTTCAATGGACATAGATCAAAAAACTTACAACTGAACAGGGATAGTGAGATATGACCAAAGTGACAAAAAGCGAAGTTATTCATGCTATACAACAAGGGAAAAATCCTTAAAATATTTTCAGATGAAGGGTCATTTATTAATCGACTGGTAACCTTATTTAATAAAATATATGAAACTGGACAAATCCCTCTTGATTGGCTGAAGTCGACAATCCCAATACCTAGAAAATCAAAATCACTAAAATGTGGCAATTATCCCTTAATAAGTTTAATGTCTCACGTTCTCAAGATATTCCTAAGAATCATCTATACCAAAATTAGAGGATGGAACAAATAAATAAATGATTTATTTTTTTAAATTTTTTTATTGACTATAACAAATAAACCAAGTATATATCATTTTTCAACATAATCTCCTGCTTTGGAAATGCACTTTTCCCAGCGTATCGAAAGCTTTTTGATACCGTTGTCGTAAAAGAAAGGGGGCTGTGTCAGTAACCAATTGTGCACGAAGCCCTCCATCATGTTGTCGTCATCAAATCATTGACTTCCCAGCGCTTCTTTGAGTGGCTTAAAGAGATTAAAATCGCAAGAGATAAGTCAGGGCTGTAAGGACGGTGATCAAGTGTTGTCCAACTCAATTTCTCCAATTTTTCGCGAGTGAGAGCGCTGTCATGGAGAAGAATCACGTCTCTTCTCGGTTGGTCACGTCTTTTGCGGTGATAAGCAAGTTTAATCTCATCCGTGACATGGCGTGCAAAACGCCTTGTCCATGGACGACGATCATGGCTCTCATTTCCGACCTCTTTACGGCCTCCCATGAACTCCTTATGCCAGACGAACACACGAGGTTTTAACAGTGTTTAATCCATGAACTATGCCTTCAATCTCTTGCAATATTTCGGTCGGTTTCACGCCTTCACGCTTGAGAAATTTTATAATGACGTGTTGCTCAATCGAATAGTGCACGTCTCGCTCCGACATCATGAGCTGTACAACTGAATACACCTGGCGAGGTCAATCTATCGGTCTCCCCACTACTAACAAACCTAACCAACATTGCCAGAAGCGAGGGCCCGGTCCGAACGATACTAAGCGCTCAGTACAGAAAGTCTCGTTTATATTTGATCCAACCTTGTATACAGAAAATATGAAGCAGAAATAGATAACACACAATTCAGATTCCGAAAAGGTATGAATACACACAAAGCATTATTCTCATTAAACGTATTAGTCCAGCGCTGTAAAGATATGAACCTAGAAGTACATGCGTGTTTCGTAGATTACAATAAAGCTTTCGACTGTGTGATACACGAGAAATTAATAACGATTCTAGAAACGACTAACATATACAAAAGAGATTTAAGTATCATTAAAAATCTGTATTGGAATCAATCAGTAGAAGTTAAAATTGGGCTGGAAAGATCCAAAACGATAGAAATAAACCAAGGTGTGAGACAGGGATGCATCACCACTTTTGTTTAATCTTTATTCTGATGCTGTGTTTAGTGATGCCATAAACAAATCCACTAAAGGCATAACCGTTAATGGGAATACACTGAACAACACACGGCATGCTGATAATACTGTTCTATTAGCAAGCAATATCAAAGATCTTCAGCAATTGACCAATAGAGTCGTATATTAATTAAGAATGTAAGAAAAACCAATGGAACGGAAAGGCCAAATCCCTCGAATTCAAGAATAGCATCGTAGAACAGGTTCCTACATTTAAATCTTTATGAACTAATATAAATGACAAATGGAAATCTGGGAACGGAGATATATTCCAGAATTGAACAAACCCGAGTGAATATATGAATATGAATAAATTTTTGCATCACACAAGTCTCAGTCTCGAAGTCTAGATGAAAATGACGAGAACGGATGTATTTTCCGTGCTATTATATGCATGTGAGCGCTGAACCATTGACCCCCTCTTAGAGAAACAGACGCCTTCTGCGTATCTCCTGGGCACAGAAAATAAAAAACACAGAAGTACTAATAAAAATAAATAAAGCATAAGAATTACTATCAGCCATAAAAATAAGAAAAACTCATTTCTTCGAACATATAATGAGGGGTCCAAAATACATATTGCTACGTATAATTACACAGGAATACAAAAAAAATCAAGTTTTTTTCAGAAAACACACTTAAAGTTACCAGAAAACTATTAAATTGAAAAAAATATATTTTAATAAATAATGTAAAACTGTATAATCATTAAAATTATGTATGGAATAAAACTATTATTTCGAACATCTTTAAATGTTCTGAAACTACATTTATCATAAAAAACCTAAAAATATTAGATTTTAGTGTTCATGTTTACCAAAAAACACGCATACGCGACCTTTAACTCAGCCAAGTAGCAATATGCTGTTTAAAATAAATATGTGCAACGGCTAAATTAAAAAATTGTTTTTTAATTTCTATTAATATTGAACAAAACTATTATTTCAGTGCATTTACTTACTTAAACAAACGGACAGACACCGAAGTTATCTTATAAGTGTTCCGTACGGAAAACTAAAAATGAATTTTGCTGGTTGAAAGGAAGAAAAAAAACGAGAAGAGTTTTTTTTGAAACATTTTCTTACCAAGTTCTTATTAAAAACAAATATACAAAAAACAGGAAAAAGGCAAAAAATTACAAGGAAAAAATACATTTGGCTTCAACGCTTTTTTGTACGTTATTTATTTAAATATCTCATTGTTCAATTTATATTTCTCAACTATTAGAGATATTGTCCGGGGGGAAAAACGTTCATATTGAGAATGTATCTCTGCACACCTTCAGCTTCGCGCGTATAAGGCCAACAATCATTTTCCTTTCAACGAATATCAGTAATCTGGAGAGATTGAAAATAATTATAATTATTATTTTAAGATGAGATCGTCTTTATTCTGAACTTAAAAATGAAGTGAACACAATTTTTGCTAAATTTTACCATTAGCTAAATCGAATATAATAATTTTCATACAACTCATTAGTTTTACTGCCTATATACTACTTGTATAAAAAAATTAAATCCATGCATTGATTTATTCAAACTGATTCGTGCTGGAGAATTACTATTCTTGCATGCCCAGAAAATAGTTTTAACTGTATCTCTAATATGAAAACACAATTATTATAATCTTTATATGATATATTGCCTAACAGAAATAAAGAATTATGAATAAATTACCTTTTAGGACCTTTGTGAAATCTAAAAAAACTAACTTCTTTTTAGATACCACATATATTTTTACAAGCACTAACCACACAACAAAAACTTCCTCTTCGCATCTTTTTTATAATTATTTTCAATTATAACATCAAACGAGTCATTTATTTATTGAAAAATTATTAATAAGGAATTTTCTTTGAAATCCATATGTAAACACAACCCAGTATAGCGCTGGCAACCATGTTGTTGGTATGATACGGGACGCGTGCGTGATAAAAAAAACAGGACCTAAAAATTTTCTTGTACTGTATTTAGGTTTACTGTAATTGTACTCTCTTGGCGTTTTGTTTTTTGGTGTATGAACGCGTGCGTGATAAAAAAACAGGACCTAAAAATTTTCTTGTACTGTATTTAGGTTTACTGTAATTATACTCTCTTGGCGTTTTGTTTTTTGGTGTATGAACAAATAAAAGTAATATTGAAATAACCGGTCAAGTGCAAGCTGAACTTGCACAATTAGTATTCCGTACGTTGACTGCTTTTAAAATAAAAAATTTTGTTACGGAGGTAAAAAATGATCAGTGACTTCAACAAAGTTTGTTTCCAATCTTTAATGAAAGCTGATGACCTTCAAATTTTTGTTTTTTTTTTATACTAGATAAATTATTAAAAGTAATGCACTCGTGATAATTTTCGTTCAATCTACACCTCGTGGAGAATATTTCAGAATTTTTTAAAAATTTTTTGATAAGTCATTTTTGGAGATAAGGCGGCGGGGACAGCGATTTTCGCGATTTTTTAAAAATAATACAAAGAAAAGTGCGCGCAAGTATTACATTATTATATATATATATATATATATATATATATATATATATATATATATATATATATATATATATATATATATATATACCCGTGTTTTTTCACAAGCTTTCATTTGACACCACGCTCAATGACCTAGTAAAATTTTTTTTTTCGCTTCCGATTACACCCCCCAAAACTAACCCCTTAAGTCAAAATTTAACTTTCAAAACTACACGGCTCTGATGAGGCCATCAATTCCTATATTAGTACCAAATTTCAACTTTCTATGTCAAATAGTTTCGGAGAGAATCGGGTGTGGCAGACAGACAGACGCCGAAGTTATCTTATAAGTGTTCTGTATGGAACACTAAAAAGCATTTTACCAACCACATAGCACCTTTGTAAGTGTTAAAAGCGAGCGAGTTTTTTTTTGATTGAACCTTAAGAATTTTAGATGAAAAATTGAAATATGATGATTTATGTTTTTCGTTTAATAAAAAAAATTTGGACCGATTTTGAAGCGAGGTATTCATAATTAAAGTATACATACTTAACATGCAATAGGTCACTGAAGTGTAAAAAAAGGCATAGTTTCGTGTATATCTTAAGAATCAGTCCAAAATTTTTTAAAAAACTAATATTTAGTAAAAAAAAAATAGAAAATTTGAAATAAAATATTTTTTTTTTTATCGATTTGTAAAAAATATATAAATATTTAAAGTTGATATTTTTTAAAAGAATAACCGGATAGTAAGGGACAGATATCACAATTTGACAACGCTGTATGTCATCATACTTTACGCGCCAACATTCAAACAGCATTGAAAGTGGTTACCTTTTAAACAGAAATTTATTTGTAGGTTAAATAATTTATTGAATAAACACAACAATTTATAATTATTAATTAAAAATTTGAATTTGTATCTTTATATTTATTATTTTTTCTTTAGTATTTAAAAGATTTATATTTAAACAAAAATAAGTTTGTAGGTTCAATAATTTTTCAATAATATTTTAAATTAATATTATGTTTATTTATCAACATTGTTACATATCAATTGATAACAATATTAAATATATATTAAAAAAAACGGTTTTATAAATTTTGTCGGTAAAACTAAATAAATAATTAATAATACTAATAATAAATAAATAAAGTATTATAAACTATTTGTAAAGTAATTAATTACTTGATTTAACACTCGCGTATCTTTGGTTACACGTGGTTTCCCATTGTATTTTCGATTAGATAATAATTGCGCTATTCCTTTAGAATCTAATTTATCGTAAGAACTTTTTAGAACTTCCAAAGTTATGCATTCAGATGCAATCATAAGATCTGAAATAACACTTTTTAAAGGCATTAAAGGTGGCAATATTAGTTTTTCATGATGCACTGTTTATACAACACTTTAAATTTTCTCCTAACTCGTCTAACTCGATCTGTCGACCACTACACAGGTTAGGCTCTTCAGTTTTAAATTTTTTCGAGTCATTCAGTCCCGAAATATTTTTTTTGCGTTTATTGATGAGCTTTTTCTTTGCAGATTTGGTTTGATGTCGCAATTGATTATAATTAAAAGGCATTTTTTATTGCCACATTTATTTTCATTAAAAGTTTGGTTGTTTAGTGTGTCTGCATATGAAACTTTCCATCTATCGATTACAGTCTCCGATAAAAATAAAATACTCTGCCATTGAGTATTTTAAACTTTTTGTATTTACTGTCGGACCGTACTTTTGGCTCCGATTGTCACAAGTGAACAACAACCTTTTGCAACGTAACTTAGTTAAAGGTGGTGTATGCGTGTTTTTCGTTAAACATGAACACTAAAAACCTAATATTTTTAAGTTTTTGTGATAAATATAGATTCTAACATTTAAAGATGTCCGAAATAATAGTCTTAGTCCATAATTTTAATGATTTTAGAGTTTTCCACTATTTATTAAAATGGATTTTTTTCAATTTAATAATTTTCAACTTTAAGTGTGTTTTCTGAAAAAATCTCACAGTGGATGTCTTTTTTATGATTTTTTTTGGATTCATCATAAAAAATACTTACATGTGTCTGACTTAAAAGATAGAGAATTTTTTTTTGTATACCTGTGTTATTAGAGGCAAAATAAAGGGCAAACGATTGATGGAAAGGCGAGAGAATTCTTGGGTGAAAGACATGCGAAGTTGGTTTGGATGTATTTCGAGTGATATTTTTCGGGTAACAGTTTCTGAGGGTTTTTTAGTTATATGGGTCGCCAACCTTCATGAAGAGACGGCGTAGTAAGAAGAAAAATATTTTGGATAATCGTGCAAATTAAACAAAAAAAAAACAAATATCATAAACCATTTAAAATTACTTTGCTTCATCGTTAACAGTAAATTAGCATGATAAAGTTAAATGAATTTTACTTAATGAAAACTCCTAAAAATTCGTAAAGAAGCTGAAAGTCACGCTGCAATATAACACGTAGGCTGAAAAGTTTTTGGTCCCACGCATAGATGTCCTTTTCAAAAAATCCATATGATTTTTAGGAAATATCAACCTCCAAATGATACGTGTCAAAATTTCATGACATTTCGACGATTAGTTTACACGTTACAGAGGTTTTAGTGATGCTACTTTTCACATTTTCAAAAAAAAATGGAAAAAATCGAATTTCGTGTTTTTTGATGGGAAAAAATACCGTTCAAGCAAAGTAATGGCTTATTAAGAGTCTGCTCCTGGAAAATCACTCGTCAATAACTGGTATGCTAAATTTAAGAGCGGCCGTACAGATACAAATGATGCTGAACGCTCTGGACGCCCAAATGAGTCGGTCACACCGAAAAACATAAAAAAAATCCACAAAATTGTTTTGGATGACCGTAAAGTGAAATTGCGTGAGATAGCTGACACCCTAAAGATATTAAAATAATGTGTTGGTCATATTTTGCATGAACATTTGGGCTCCATTCGAAATGGATACCGCGTGTGCTCACAGTGGACCACAAACAACAACGTGTTGATGATTCTGAGCGCTGTTTGGACTTGTTGAAGCGCAATAAAAAGGATTTTTTCATGCGTTATGTGACAATGGATGAAACATGGATCCACTACTATACACCGGGATCAAATCGGCAGTCAGCTGAGTGGGTAGCAGGCGGTGAAAGCCGCCCGAAGCGACCAAAGACACTACAGTCGGCTGGGAAGATTTTGGCCTCTGTACTTTCGGATGCGCATGGAATAAGTTTCATCGATTACGCTGAGAAGGGAAAAATCTTCAACAGCGAATATTATATAAAGTTATTGGTGCGTTTGGAGGCAGAAATCGTAAAGAAACGGCCCCAAATGAACAAGAAAAAAGTGCTCTTCATCAAGAGCGTGTCACAAGTCAATGGTTAAGACGGCAAATTTACATAAATTGAAGCTCGTTCTAGTTCAGGTTATTTACTCAAAAAAAATGCTCGCTGGAAAGAGATTTGGCTTCATTCAAGAAGTTATCGCCGAAACTGAGGACTATTTCCGTTTCCGATGATTAAAACGTGAGCTGCTGAATTTGAACGTAGTTGTACATCCTTTCAGGATAATAAACGCAGAGGACGCCTGAAAACGTCTACGACCGACGAGATTGTGACAACAATTCAGAATAAACATATACTAAATGATCGCCATAAGAAGATATGCGAGCTGGTTGATATTGTAAACATTTCGGTAGGCCGTATCCACCAGATTTCACACGATGATTTAGATATGAGAAAGCGTTCCGCTTGATAGATGGGGCGTTTGTTAACAATCGACCAAAAATACTTTCGAATGAACATTTCCCCAGTGTGTTTAGACTTGTTTAAACATAATTCCAGTGAATTTCTTCGTCGCTTCTTAACAGCAGATAAAATAGGGATTCATCAAAGACGGCAGCATTAAAGAGCAGTCGATACAGTGGGTGAGAGCAAGTGAAAGTGTGCTCAAGAAATCAAAGACGGCTTCATATGCAGGAAAAGTTATCGCTAGGTTTTTTTTGGAATTTTCATGTATTTGTGATGGTAAGATCGTGGAAGAACTTAGAACCATCATAGGAGAGTATTATGCTTCACTACTGGACCAATTGAAAGGTGTTATTAACGAAACGTCCACATCTCGCAAAAAATCACGTTACGTGCGTCTTCACACAAGTCTCGGATGGTTTCTTCGAAATGCTTCCACATCCACCGTATCTGTTGAATTTGGCTCTGAGCGATTACTTCTTTTTCCAAACCTAAAAAATGGCTGGCTGGGCGAGAATTTACTTCGAATGATTTTTTTTTTTTATGGGTCTAGCACACGTGCTACAGGGAAGTCCCTAAAGCGCTCCAGGAGCGACATGTGTGCGGAAGTTAAAGCTGAGACGAATACCTATTTTGCAGAGTGGAGCAATTCTTATTCTAATGAGAGTATTCAAAAGTTGGTAAGTCGTGGAATTAAATGTATTGTTTGTAAGGGTGGCTATGTAGGAAAAATTTCCTTAACCTTACGTTTTTATTATTAGATCGAGAAGTTGTGAAACGATCCTCGAAGTTGGTCTAAATTCACCTTAAGAAGATCCAAAGCGTCACGAAGAAAAAAAAGTTAGTAGTTCCCATTCAAAGTGAAATCCAAGGAGCGTTAGGAAGCTACAAAATGCCAATTTTATGGCATTGCATTGCAATTAAATTCGGTGGAGTTGAAAGAAGTGACTAAGTAGATTTTTTAATTCGCATGTGCAAAATGCATTTCCTTGTTGAAAGGGATCGAAAAGCATGCACTTCCCACCTTCCCTGATAACTATGTCACTGGCCTGAAGTACGATTGTGAAAGAAAAGTATGACAAAGAACGAACAAATCGCACAAAGTAGTCTGAGTGAATGGTTAATTTTCTTTTATAAGTACCGCACACGCTGTAGCTCAATCGCAAAAGTAGCGATTCAAGTTGGTCTCAAATCGTTATAGAAAGTACTCAACGGTAGACATTCATTCCAAAAAGATCAGGTTATACATTCAAAAAATTTCTTGAAGAAAGTGATGTTCTCTTTAAAACAGGATTTAACAAGTACCGATTGTGTGTGAGAGGGAAGCCCCAAGTATGAGGGGATCGTCGATTTGAACTTTATATAGTACTAGCAGTGCCCGCGGCTCCGCTCGCGTGGACTTGATTCACTACTATCGTCACTGCTTATTTCTTATGTTACTTAACGTAATCAAATATCCGCCATTATTTCCCCTTATCTCTCATTATTTCTCCTTATCTCCCATTATCTCCACGTAATTTCCATTATGTTTTCCATTCTGCTCATCTCCCATTATTTCTCTTTATCTCCCATTATTTCACCTTATCTCCCGTTATTTCACCTTATCTCCCATTATCTAGGCTTATCTCGACTTATCTCGCAATAGTTCTCCTTATCTCCCATTATTTCTCCTTATCTCCCATTATCTCACCATAACCCCCATTATCTAGACTTATCTCTGCTTATCTCCCATTATTTCTCCTTATCTCCCATTATCTAGGTTTATATCGAATTATATAAAACATAAGTATAAATTTATAAAAACACGTAAATCGGATAAGTGATTCTCAAGTGATAAGCGCACTAACGGACAGACAGACAGACAGACAGACAGAGAGACGTTGCATTTTATATACGAGGCTGGTTTGAAGAGTCCATGCAAAAATAAAAACTACTTATGTGTTTGGGGTAAACCTTTTTTATTTTTCGACATAGTCTCCTTTTATGCTTATACACTTCGTCCAACGATGTTCTAGTTTGTAGATCCCTTCCGAATAATTGGATTTGTCCAAGTCTGCAAAATATCCATTAGTGTCTGCAATCACCTCCTCGTTTGAATAAAATCTTTGTCCCGCCAGCCATTTCTTCAAATTGGGGAACAAATAGTAGTCCGAGAGAGCCAGGTCTGGAGAATAGGGGGGGGGGGGGGTGAAACGAGTTGGAATCCTATTTCCATTAATTTTGCGACCACAACTGCTGAGGTGTGTGCTGGTGCGTTATCGTGATGGAAAAGGACTTTCTTGTGTGCCAATTGCGGGCGTTTTTTCTTGCAGCTCGGTTTTCAAACGGTCCAATAATGATGAATAATATTCACCTGTAATAGTTTTACCCTTTTCCAGATAGTCGATGAGGATTATCCCTTGCGAATCCCAAAAGACAGTCGCCATAACCTTTCCGGCCGAAGGAACGGTCTTCGCCTTTTTTGGTGCAGATTCCCCCTTGGTAACCCATTGTTTAGATTGTTGTTTGGTCTCAGGAGTATAGTAATGTATCCATGTTTCATCCACAGTGACGAAACGACGCTTAAAGTCCTCCGGATTCTTCTGGAACAGCTGCAAACCATCCTTGC
Organism: Pachyrhynchus sulphureomaculatus; assembly: GCA_019049505.1. Taxonomy (NCBI): domain Eukaryota; kingdom Metazoa; phylum Arthropoda; class Insecta; order Coleoptera; family Curculionidae; genus Pachyrhynchus; species Pachyrhynchus sulphureomaculatus. The sequence continues at coordinate 88,654,329 of CM032456.1, forward strand.
AACACTTCACACGATTCCGTTTTTGGTCAAGCGTGAGCAATCGCGGCACCCATCTTGCGGATAGCTTTCTCATGTCCAAATGTTTATGCAAAATATTATGTACCCGTTCAGTCGAGATGCCCACAGCACTAGCAATCTCACGCACCTTAACTCTTCTGTCATCCATCACCATATCATGGATTTGATCAATGATTTCTGGAGTCGTAACCTCCACAGGCCGTCCAGAACGTTCAGCGTCACTTGTGCCCATATGGCCAGTCCGAAAATTTTGAAACCAATTATAAAACTGTTCTAATCGAAGGTGCAGAGTCACCATAATGTTTATGAAGCTTCTCTTTAGTCTCCTGAGGCGTTTTGCCTTTCATAAAGTAATGTTTAATCACCACACGAAATTCTTTTTCGTCCATTTCTTGAAAATCACTCGACTTCCTTGATTCACACGAATGCCAAACAAAAAGAAATAGACCAATATGGCTGAAACTTGGTGTGCGTTCATTCAAGAGATGCTACTAACTAAACATGACCTCGATACGCGCCGGTGGTGCCATCTCTCGGACTTTGCACGGACTTTCCAAACCAGCCTCGTATATTATATTCTTTGCAACATGATATTGTTCCATATTTAATGGTTTAGGCAGTGTATTGCAAGGGAACGCGTTAACGGTAACCTTTCTTCTGACTTCATTCACTATTATTGTCACTGCTTATTCTTTATGTTACCTAATGCAATAAAATATATCCTATAACCTGCCCAGAGAACATATGTATGTTTTTTAAAAAAAGTACCTAAAATAAATAAGTGGTTCTCCAATGATAAGGCATTAACGGATAGACAGACAGAGATCCAGAGATACGTTGCATTATATATATATATATATATATATATATATATATATATATATATATATATATATAGATGTAATAAAATATATATCTATAACCTGGTGAGAGAACATATGTATAAATTTAAAAAAATCACATAAATCGGATAAGTGGTTCTCGAGGAATAAGCGCACTAACGGACAGACAGACAGACAGAGAGACGTTGCATTTTATATATATTATAGACATAGATTATTATTATTATTATTATATAAACTGGCCAAAGAATATATGTATGAATTTAAAAAAAGACACGTAAATCGGATAAGTGGTCCTCGCGTGATAAACGCACTAATGGACAGACAGACAGACAGAGAGACATTGCATTTTATATTTATATTATAGATTATAGATATTCTCTGCTACATAATATTGTTCTATATTTAATGGTTTAGGCTGTGTATTGTAAGGAAACGCGCTAGCGGCAGACTTTTTTCCGACTTCATTCACTATTATCGTCACTAATCATTCCTTATGCTACCTATCGTAGTAAAATATAGCCTATAACCTGGCCAGAGAACATATGTATGTTTTTAAAAAAAAAGTACGTAAATCGAATAAGTGGTTTTCCAGTGATAAGCGCACTAACGGACAGACAGACAGACAGAGAAACGTTGCATTTTATATATATTATAGATTTAAAGCAGTTATGGAGTATACAGTTTTTCTAGTATTTCCAACTTTGACCAAGTTTTCTTTGAAGTTCATGCAATATGATCATTCTAAGATATATTTGTTCTTATATTAACACTTATCTAGTTAAATGGCGATGTGGAACGTAGTGTAGGATTCTAAAACGTTAACTTAAAAAAACTGCTATGTAGGTTCTTGTAGAGTTAAATTCTACTTGGTTCTTTACATCTTACGGCAGAATATATCGCGGTCCTTCTTAAATTGTATAAATTCCTGCTGTTTGTCGATACCTGCATGGGTTGTTGATTACCGATCATTCAACTAACATGCTGTCAGCTTTAAACTTATTGATTAGATTCTTAATTTTATTGTGCAGATTGTTAATGTACAACACATCAAGCACCACTCGCATAGACTAATCTTTGAAGAAATTCGGGATCGATAAATGAAACTTCCCAGACACACTCAAAGAGCACAGTTTGTTCAATAATTCTGCATGTGAAATCTAGTCGAATACCATCAATTTATCCAGTACAACTTATCAAGATTCTTCATAATGTTGAATTTCGTCGATATGTGACATAGTTATGGTTTTCTGAGTTTTTACAAATTGATTTAAGGACAAAGTTCCAGACTTGTAAAGAGCAGAATACCATACACCTCCAGCCATTAAACTTTGACTACGGATGAAGCAGCTATACTTAACTTTCTTTTAAAACTTTTAATATCTCGATTTACTCAATTCAATGATAAATAATGACTCTTTTCATACACGAAAATTAAAAATTTGACATGAAAAATAAAATATGCATTATAATTACAGTAAAAAAATCGACGCCATTATGAATTAAACTTTCGACCGTTTATAAAATTAAATCTGATGAAAAATATTGCGTGATCCAGTGATGCTCTCTTTAAAACAGAATTTAACAAGTACCGATTGTGTGTGAGAGGGAAGCCCCAAGAATGGGGATAGTATTAAATTGATCTTCGATTTGAACTTTATATAGTGTTTAAAGCAGTTACGGACTATACAGTTTTCTAGTATTTCCAACTTCTTCAAATTCTACTTGGTTCTTTACATCTTACGGCAGAATATATCGCTGTCCTTCTTAAGTTGTATAAATTCCTGCTGTTTGTCGATATCTGCATGGGTTGTTGACCGAGCATTCAAAGTAAATGAGGAACTAAGCATGCTATCAGCTTTAAACTTATTGATTAGATTCTTAATTTTATTGTGCAGATTGTTAATGTACAGAAAGGAGAGTAGGAGATGACATCTGTCAAGTCAAGTCAACACATCAAGCACCACTCGCATAGACTAATCTTTAAAGAAATTCGGGATCGATAAATGAAACTTCCCAGACACACTCAAAGAGCACAGTTTGTTCAATAATTCTGTATGTGAAATCTAGTCGAATGCTATCAATTTATCCACTACAACCTATCAAGATTCTTCATAATATTGAATTTTGTCGATGTGTGACATAGTTATGGTTTTCTGAGTTTTTGCAAGTTGACTTAAGACAAAGTTCCAGACTTGTAAAGAGCAGAATACCATACACCTCCAGCCATTAAACTTTGACTACGGATGAAGCAGCTATACTTAACTTTCTTTTAAAACTTTTAATATCTCGATTTACTCAATTCAATGATAAATAATGACTCTTTTCATATGCGAAAATTAAAAATTCGGCATGAAAAATAAAATATGCATTATAATTAAAGTAAAAAAAATCGACGCCATTATGAATTAAACTTTCGACCGTTTATAAAATTAAATCTGATGAAAAATATTGCGTGATCTAGTGATGCTCTCTTTAAAACAGAATTTAACAAGTACCGATTGTGTGTGAGAGGGAAGCCCCAAGAATGGGGATAGTATTAAATTGATCGTCGATTTGAACTTTATATAGTATTTAAAGCAGTTACGGACTATACAGTTTTCTAGTATTTCCAACTTCTTCAAATTCTACTTGGTTCTTTACATCTTACGGCAGAATATATCGCTATCCTTCTTAAGTTGTATAAATTCCTGCTGTTTGTCGATATCTGCATGGGTTGTTGATTATCGAGCATTCAAAGTAAATGAAGAATTAAGTATACTATCAGCTTTAAACTTATTGATTAGATTCTTAATTTTATTGAGCAGATTGTTAATGTACAGAAAGGAGAGTAGGAGATGACACCTGTCAAGTCAAGTCAACACATTACGCACCACTCGCATAGACTAATCTTTAAAGAAATTAGGGAACGATAAACGAAACTTCCCAGACACACTCGAAGAGCACAGTTTGTTCAATAATTCTGCATGTGAAATCTAGTCGAATACCATCAATTTATCCAGTACAACTTATCAAGAATCTTCATAATGTTGAATTTCGTCAGTGTGTGACATAGTTATGGTTTTCTGAGTTTTTGCAAGTTGACTTAAAGACAAAGTTCCAGACTTGTAAAGAGCAGAATACCATACACCTCCAGCCATTAAACTTTAACTACGGATGAAGCAGCTATACTTAACTTTCTTTTAAAACTTTTAATATCTCAATTTACTCATTTCAATGATAAATAATGACTCCATCCATATACGAAAATTAAAAATTCGACATGAAAAATAAAATATGCATTATAATTAAAGTAAAAAAAAATCGACGCCATTATGAATTAAACTTTCGACCGTTTATAAAGTTAAATCTGATGAAAAATATTGCGTGATCCAGTGGCATAATGGCGTATGATTAGGGTTTTAAAAATATTTTTTAAAACCCGACTGGCTATTTATAAAGTTGGTAACAATAGTTTGCATACGGAACACAGAAATAAAAATTTTGATTACACGTTTTATAGCTGGTAGTTATGAATAAGGCGAAATTTTAAAGGAACATAAAGAAAGAAAACAAAGAACCGTAGTAATCGAAAAATTGGATTGGAAAGTTTAAAAACTAACTAACTAAACGAGGAAAAGCTAAAAATTCACTCTCGGAATTGATTTTCACGCTTGTTGATTTGACTAGCCTGAAACAACAAATGAAGTTCAAGTGTAGATCTCAACAGTTTTGGAGAAGATAAGCAGCATCTAGCGCTCATGGAATACTTGCCAGAGTCTCAAAAAATGTGCAAGCTGTAGGCTTTTAAAGCTATCCTACAGAAATGGAATATTTCCTTCAAGCTGGAAATGAGCTACATTTCAGCTGATACACAAAAAAGATAAGACCCTTTCAAATAACTACCGATCAGTCGCACCACTTTCAGTAATATCGAAAATTATAGCAAAGGCTATCAATCAGCATTTTCTAAAATATCTAGAAAGATTCAATATTATTAGCTACTGTCAATATGACTTTCGTAAGCAAAGATCAACAGGAGATCTTCTAACTTATGTAATACATGTTTGAAACAATGCAATTAAATACTTGGGAGAATCTCGAGCGGTTGCACTGTCCAAGGCATTCGACCGTGTTAGGATGATGGATTGCTGACTAAGCTACGCTCTGATGGTATGTCTGAAAAGTTTTGTTTATGGGTATTGTGGTTCCTTAGAGAGCTTTCTTTTAGAGTGTCAGTTCAAGAATTTCTTTCTAATACCTTCACTATCAATGCCCCAAGGCTTCGTACTGTCTCCTACTCTCTTTCTCATTTATACTAATGATCTGCTGGAAAGGACTAGGAATTCAATATACAGTTTTGCAGATAACAGTATGCTTATTTCTTCATTCACTTTGAACGCTCATGCAAATATCCACAGAGAGGAAAAAGTCGTTCAACTTACCAAAGCCCTGGAAGAAATTCTGTCTTAAGGTAACAGTAACCAAGTCGAATTTAACGCTATTTCGAACTAAAAAAAAGCTTCACGCTCCACAATAACTATTAATTCTGTATAAAGCTCAAATTCGTCCAATGATGGAAAACTGTTCCCATGTTTAGGGCTCTGCTCCCAAACATACACTGTATTTGTTGGATTCTATTCAGAAGACAGTAGTTTACATGATTGGAGTCCCAGAGTCCTTGGAACATCGAAGGACGCTTGGCAACTTGAGTCTATTCTACAAGAATTTTCATGGAAAGTGTTCGATTGACGTAGCACACTTAATTCCTCCCCAGTGGTGCATGCTAGGAATACACATCGCTCTAGTACTTCACATCTGTATGAAGTTCAGCTTGTCACTCCTCGTACAATCATTTTCAAACAGTCTTTTATATGTAAAACCCAGGACTGGGTTGCGCCTTTCCGTACACGTTTTGCTCCTGTAGTACTGTAGGAATTTCTCTGCAGCACATGTGCTTGTACCTATTGTAAGACAAGAATATCTTATACAAAGTACTTGAAGAGGATTATTAAGAATATATATTATCTAACATATGTGTCTATAATAACTATTTATCAATACTCTTTAATACTGTTAGCAAAGCAAAAATTATTAAATATATTTAAGGAAACTTATAATATTTTTCTGCTTTAATAATAAATAATAATAATAAATGGCCTGGAAACACCCCTCTTGGGGTAGGGCCACCCTTTGGGTTCTCTAGATCTAGTTTATGGGTTGATCAGACCCGTTTTCCTTGTTGTTATATTTCTCTGCTTAGATGTTTCCAAAGTTTTCTGTTAGACGTCTTCTCCTTCCAGTCCGTTATCCCTGCCGCCTCCATGTCTTCCTAGACTTGCTGCAGCCATCCTATTCTCGGTCTACCTCTCCTTCTATGTCCCGGTTCCCATTGAAGTATTTCATATATTGGTGATCCTGGGTCTGCTCTCCATGTGTGCCCTAGCCAATTAAATCTCTTCTGTTTTATTTTTTTGACTATGTCCTCCTCCACTTCTTCCAAAATTTCTTGATTAGTTCTCCTTCTGTAGACTCCTTCACATATTCTTATTGGCCCTAGGATCGCTCTTAATATCTTTCGTTCAATTCTTCTCACGTCTTCCTCTTGTTTCTTTGTCATGCTTATAACTTCGGTAGCATACATTAGTTTTGGGAGTATTATTGTCTTGTATATCCTCATCTTACTGTGTCTTCCTATTATCTTACTACTTAACAATTTCTTATTGCTATGGAACAACTTGTTTGCTATTATTAATCTTTCCTTTACTTTCATTGTCCTTGTTCCCATCCCAATACAGCGTCACTCCCAAATATTTAATTTTCTCTACTCTTTCGAAGGTATATTCGTTTATTCTAATCCTTTCCATTTCCTGAACATTCTGTTTTCCATTTTTCATTATTTTGGTTTTCTCCTCATTTATCTTCAACCCCATTTTTGCTCCTTCTGCGCTTATTTCTCCCACCATTTCCTTCATTATTTTCTGGTTCTTTGCAATAATTACTACATCGTCCGCATATGCCACTACCTGGCTGCCTCTTGTTCGTATTGAACCCTGATTTATATTCCTTAGTACATATTTAGAGAATTCGATCCCGGTCGATTTTTCTATTCCCGAGATTTCGGGATTATCTACAGTTAATCTCGGGATCCCGGGATAGTCCCGGGATTGTATTGGTAATAGAAAGTGGCAACAAAAAGTCAGTAAAACATATCAAAATCAACTCTTTATTTTAAATCTTTAGTTAAATCTTCGAAAAACAAAACAAAATTATACTTTCTTCTGATAAAATAAACAACAAACTAGGCACTTCTGTAAATAATTTATGAAATAGTTTCATAATTGCCTAATTTGTTTTTATTTTATTTTACAATAAACTTAAAACAAATCAACTTCTTAAAATTTGTTTAGTTATATATACTATAAAAAAGACTATATGCTAAAGAGATCAATGTTCATAGGTACTCAAATTTTAAATTAAATAGACCAGAAACTTTATGAATTACTTATTTAAGCCACGAAAATAAAATCTAAGGAATAACAACGCATCCAACGTCTCATCCGAAAGCATACTTCTCAATTTGTTGCACAAGTATGAAGAGGCGGAAAAAGCGCGTTAAGGCTCGATGGAAGTTGGAGAAATCGTCAATAAATTTTTATAAGTCTTCTCCAAATTACAACCTCGTGAGGAACTATTCTCATAAAGATTCATTTCTTGTTTAATGATTTTAGAAAGATCAGTTTCTTTATATGCTTCTGGATTTATAGTTTTCATGCTGTTTTCTATTTCGTTCTGAAGCTTTTCTTTCAATGTCAAATCAGTTTTACTAGTTGTATGCACAGGTTCAATTTTCATGTCATTTTCTTCATTATCATTGTTTTCCATCCTTGCAGTTATTGAAATAATCTGTTTTTTTATTGCCATCTTGCTTGGACTTGAAAATAACCCCTTTACATCACAATCAGTATCCAAATTGTTACTCTCAGTAGTCTCAGTCTTCTCAGTATGAGGACTTTGTAGATAGTTTAATACTCCACTTAACTCATTTCGTCGACGATCTTTCATGCGGTTCAATAAATGTGTCTTCAATTTGGAAGCCAAAATTGAGTCATTTTCACGCAATTGTTGAAAAAGAAACCTGAGTGTCGCATCAGCCGTGCACAAATTGGCATCAGAACGACAAAGTGCTTCTACGGATAATTTAACTGGCGCCAAGACCTTGATTATCTCATTAATGAGTTGAAAATCTGATTCCTCAAATTGTACAGCATTATTTAGGTCAATAAGTGCCTTTTTTACGCTATTTTTTAAAAGATCAAATCGCTCCAGCATTGTAAAGAGACTATTCCAACGCGTTTTACAGTCGAGCAGTAAATTAAGCTCTCTTCCATGTTCTTTTTTAACATATTTTTGAAGTATTGTATCATTTTTCAAGGATGCTCTTTTGAAAATAAGAACTACTTTACGAACTTTCTTTCTTACTTCATTAATATTTCGATCATTAGTCAAATCCCGTCCATTTCCAGTTTCAATGGCTAATCCTGAGTCTAGTTCTTCATTATCATCATCCGAGTCATCAATATCATCAATGGTAGGCTCATTTGCAGGTGTGTTTTTTATATAATAAATCACAAACGGCTAAATGAATACCATGTGCAAAACAAACTTGGTGTTCTGTATTAACAAGTTTTCCAACCTTCAGCATTACATTTGGACCATCGGTCACTATTGCCACAATATCGGTATCTAATGAGATATGGAACTCCAAAAGCCGCTTTTTTAGTGTATGAACACAAGTTTCGGCTGTCAGCGATTTATTAATTCGAATAAGTTCCAAATTCCAATTTTCTTTGCCTGAATGAATATTTAAATTCATATATCTCTTATTAGAGCTAGACGTCCATTCATCAAAACTTAAACTAAATCGTTGTCCTCCCTTTTTTAATGTAGATAGTTCAGCTGTCATTTGTTTTTTTATGTTTCGACTGTAGTCTACTACTCTGTTGCGGATTGTTGAAGCAGATTTAGGTAAGTCTGAGTAACCTTTTGCTAATAATAACGATCTTAAATCTTTTGATGTCACAAATACGCTAAAAGGAAAACCATCTAGCGCAGTCATACGGGCCAAAACATCGTCAAGGGTATCAGACTTCACAAAATAGTCGGCGACTGACGTAATTTTTCTTTTCAAAGGTGGTCCTTCATTATTTTGGCCCGTTGAGGAAAATGCCTTAGCAGAATCTACTTTCACAGAATGTTTTGAAGATAGATGAGTATGTAGGCCTTTGGTTGATCCTCCTAAAGTCTTTAAAATAGCGAAACAACGCTTACATTGTGCTGAGCTACCCGCTTTATCGACTAAAAAATGACTCCACACTGACGAAACATCTTCATCTTTTTTATGTTTGACATAAAAACTTTCTTTGGATAGTGACATTGTTTACTTCTTAAACCTAAACAAAAAAGAAAAAAAAAATTTAAGTCTATGCACAACATAAACATAACCTCTTAGAGCTACAGAAAATAACACTCGTTGTTTTTCATCATCTATATTTATTCAGACACATTTATGCATTGTTGTTTTTTAATAAATTCATTGATTATCACCAATTAACAAGAAAAATAGCAATACTTACACGACGAGAAGCGAATATTTTACACACTTTTTACACATAACCCGGCACCGGTCGTTAGCAAAAACAAGTGAAATCAGCTGTGTACACAAGATGGCCATCAAAACGTCAAATGAAATTAAGTGCGTTTCGTTTCACGCACATTTTTATTGACTTATATACAAAAATATTTTAATCCCGAAAATCCCGGGATTCATTAAATTTAATCCCGAAAATTTCGGGACTAAAATACCGGGATCCCGGGATCCCGAATCGAATCTCTATTCATATTGTAGTGTTAGGTTGAATAACGTTGCCGATAATGCATCTCCCTGTCTAACTCCTTTGTTAATTTCGAATTCTTGTGTTCTTCCTTTCTGTGTTTTGACATTGGCGAATGTCTCTTTCAGTGTCATCATAGATAGTCGTCTTATCTTGCTCGGTACTACCAGTTCTTTTAGCACTGTTTTTAGTCCAGTTCTCTTAACCGAGTCAAATGCTTGCTTGAAGTCAATGATCAACAATTCCAAGTTTAGTGCATGTTGTTGTGCTCTTTCCAATGCTTGTTTGACCACATGTATTGCATCTACCGTAGATTTTTCTTGTGTAAATCCGCATTGGTATTGTCCTATTACATATTTTAGTTTTTCGTGTATCATCGTTGTCAAAATCTTGTAGGCGGTGTTGAGCAGGGTAATTCCTCGATAATTTTCGCATACTCGTTGGTCGCCTTTGTGTATCATTACAATTTCACCTCCTTTCCAATCATGTGGCATGCGTTCTTCTTTCCATATCTGTTTAATTAGTACGTACATGCTTTCACAGAGTTCTTCTCCGCCGTATTTGAATAATTCCATGTTTATCACGTCTTTGCCTGGCTTTTTTCCGTTCTTACTTCTTAGTATTATTTATTTTATTTCATCTCTTGGTGGTTCTAGAATCATTTCCATTTCATTTTCTTCTTGCTGGTTTTCTTCGGTTATGTATTCTTCCTGTATTTGTTCGTTTAAGAGGTGCTTGAAATGTTCCTCCCATATAATAATATACTGTTTTTTCTTCTTCTATTATTTTTCCCTCTCTATCTTTCACTTGTCTGATTTTTCCTTTATAAGTTCTGTTCTGTATGTTGATCTTATTGTAAAACTGTTTTGTGTTAACTTTCCGACCTTCTGTTTCTATTTCTCCAATTTGTTTATCTATCTATTCTCTTTTTGGTCTTCTAATTACTTTATTACATTCCTTCTTAATACTTTCATATTTCCATCTGTCCTCAATATTGTTTGTTTTCAACCATTTCATACTGACATTTATTTTTTGTTTGCCATTCTTTTACATGTTTCATTAAACCACTCTTTCCAGTTGTGGTTTCTTTCTATCCCTATGCTTTCTTGCGTTGCTTCTCTTAAGCATCTTTTCAGTTCGCTCCATTTATTTTCAATGCTTTCTTCTGTTTTTTGCGTCAATAGTTTTCTTCTTAGAGATTCTTCATATTCGATTCTTTTTTGTGCATCCCATTTGTTTTCTTTGTTCCTGCTTAGTATTTTCTTTTTTAATTTTTGTTTTATCTCCGCCACAACTAAGAAGTGGTCGGAGTCTGCATTGGCTCCTCTGTACGTTCTTACGTCCTGCACTGCGGATTGTCTCCTTCGGTTTATTAGCACGTGGTCTATTTGTGTTTGTACTAATTGGTTTGGTGCCGTCCTTGTGACTTTGTGCGCTTTCTTGTGTTTAAATTTTGTACTGCTTATGATCAGGTCTGTGCTTGCTGCTATATTGCATAATATTCAACATTATTAGCTACTGTCAATATGACTTTCGTAAGCAAAGATCAACAGGAGATCTTCTAATTATGTAATAGATGTTTGAAACAATGCAATTGAATACTTGGGAGAATCTCGAGCAGTTGCACTGTCTAAGGCATTCGACCGTGTTTGTTTATGAGTATTGTGGTTCCTTAGAGAACTTTCTTTAAGAGTACCATTTGAAGGATTTCTTTCTAATACCTTCACTATCAACGCCGATATGACCCAAGGCTTCGCACTGTCTCCTACTCTCTTTCTCATTTATACTAATGATCTGCTGGAAAGGACTAGGAATTCAATATACAGTTTTGCAGATAACAGTATGCTTATTTCTTCATTCACTTTGAACGCTCATTGAAATATCCGCAGAGAGGAGAAAGTCGTTCAATTTACCAAAGACCTGGAAGAAATTCTATTTTGAAGTGACAGTAACCAAGTCGAATTTAACGCTACAAAATTCCTTGCGGCAATTTTTTCTAAAAAAATTAACGTTGGTTGCTGAACCCGATATAGTTATGTCGGGACATTCCATTCCTCTAGCATCGTCGCTCAATTTGGTGGGTGTAAATTTGTGACAAAATACGTCATGGAATGAACATCTGGCGTGCATAGTAAAGAAAGTTTCTCAATAGCTGTGAGTACTATTTCGAACTAGAAAGCTTTATGCTCCACAATAACTATTAATTCTCTATAAAGCTCAAATTCGTCCAACGATAGAAAACCGTTCCCATGTTTCAGGCTTTCATCCCAAACATACACTGTATTTGTTGGATTCTATTCAGAAGACAGTAGTTTACCTGATTGGAGTCCCAGATTCCTTGGAACATCGAAGGACGCTTGGCAACTTGAGTCTATTATACAAGGATTTTCATGGAAAGTTTTTGATTGACGTAGCAGGCTTAATTCCTCCCCAGTGGTGCATGCTAGGAACACACATCGCGCTAGTACTTCACATCTGTATGAAGTTCAGCTTGTCACTCCTCGTACAATCATTTTCAAATAGTCTTTTCTATGTAGAACCTCATCCCTTTGAAATGATTTGCCCAGACTGGGTTTGACCTTTTCCGTACACGTTTTGCTCCTGTAGTACTGTAGGAATTTCTCTGAAGTACATGTGCTTGTACCTCTTGTAAGACAAGAATATCTTATACAAAGTACTTGAAGAGGATTATTAAGAATATATATTATCTAACATATGTGTCTATAATAACTATTTATCAATACTCTTTAATACGGTTAGCAAAGCAAAAATTATTAAATATATTTAAGGAAACCTATAATATTTTTCTGCTTTACTGCCCATTAATTTGTAACAACTTCGCCAAATGATGACATCAAAAAGGACATCCGCCTTTTACCGTCTTCTAACGAAAGAAACCACAATTGTAAGCGTGCACAAAAGCGTTCGCCACAAAAGTTGTCACTTCCGGAAGTTCGAACTTTGTCGGTACGAAAAAGACACAATTCAAAACGATAATGTATCGATATTACGTTACAATTTTACCAAAAAGACTACAAAAGGCTTTAAAGGAACGTTTATCAAGTTCCTGTCGTCAATTGCAATAGATGATAAAGAGATCTGGTACAAATTGCCGACAGGAAATGTCGTAGAGATTTTAATAACTATTACATTTGCTATTGCACTGTGTAATAGGGAAGAAAGAAAACTTTTAAATGACCTCGTTAAAATTTCTTTAAGATACAATTTTTTAAGATGCTACGAGAGAGATGGGTATATACAGTTATATACATGAAACATGAAGTCCCTGAATATTTTTCCGAAACATAATTTTCGAGTTAAAATTATCCAACCAAAATTTTGGAAAAACAAAATTTTCCAAAACATCAATTTAGAGTGCAAAATTTTCACTTTCATTTTCGAAATTATGTTTCGGCTTAATTATGTTTTTTGAAAATTTTCAGGGTAATGCAGGTCTCAGAGAGACGAAATTGCCTTCATGCAAGTAATGTTTGGTCGAATTATTAATACAGTTTAATTAGTTTGGATTAATACTTGTCATTATTTGCGTACTTCTTGTAAAGGTAGGGTCAGACGTTATTTCTGAGTATTCGAATTTGATATATCTTTAAGATTTAAGTAATTTTTGTCTTCATAATTTTGGGAAATGGAGGAAAGGTAACTTTTTGCATAAAACAGGATTGCAATTTATTCCACTATTCTCTCCTTATCCTCTCTATAATCTCAATGAAAATAGGGGTTACATACACCTGGGCGCTGCAAAAAGTATGTACATTTAAAAAAAAATATATTTTAAATGTTATTAAGTGAATAATGCAAGAAATTATATATATTTATTGTATTTAAAAAAAGATAATAAATATATTTTAAATGTTAATATTATTTTTAGTGTTCCGTATGGAACACTTATAAGATCACTTCAGTGTCTATCTGTCTGTCCGTCCGACTGTTACACCCAATTTTCTCCGAAAATGTTATACGTAGAAAGTTAAAAGTTAGTTCTAATATAGGAATTGATGGCCTCATTCACAGCTGTGTGGTTTTGAAAGTTAAATTTTGACTTAAAGGGTTAGTTTTAGGGGGTGAAATCGAAAGTGAAAAAAAAATTTTTTTACTAGGTCATCAAGTGGGGTGTCAAATGAAAGCTTGTAAAACACGAGTTCAAAAATATATATAATGTAATTCTTGTGCACACTTTTCTTTGTATTATTTTTAAAAAATCACGATAAATCGCTGTCACCCGCCTTATCTCGAAAAGTCTGATCAAAAAATTTTGAAAAAAGTCTGGAATATTCTTCACAGGGTGATTGAAAGAAAATTATTACCAGTTATCTTTAATAATCTAGCTGTTATATAAAAAAAACAAAAATGTTAAGGTTATCAGTTTTCAGTAAAGATTGAAAATAAACTTTGTTGAAAACTCATTTGGGGTGTGATTTGTGAAGTCACTGTTCATTTTATACTACGGTAACAAAAATTTTTATTTTAAAAGCAATCCACGTACGAAACACTAATTGTGCAAGTTTAACAAGCACATGACCGGTTTTTTTTTATTATCGGGTTAATGGGTGATGAAAACTATGGCGCCTCCTTATCTGCAGAACACCTTCACAAAAAAATAATCCAATCTGCAAAAATAAAAATTAGGGTAAGTCCGGGGTTAATTGGCCATAATTTTTTTTAAACACTATTAAAAAAAAACTTACATATTACTATAAAAATCTTTATTTGTAATAAAACTTTCAACAATCAACTTTAGGATATAAAAAAAAATAGTAACAATTTCATCCATAAAAAAAAATGCTTTTTTTAAGTCACAATTGGCCATCTCTCCCGAGGTGTCCGGGTGTGATGGGCATAACATTAGAGGAAAGATGGCCATAACTTGATTCTAGCTTTAACATAATTTTTTGGTTTTATTTTCTATTTTTTAACTCTCTTTCTTTCTCTTGACCACATTTGGAACACATATGTCATCAAATGCTGTACAATTTTCATATACCCAAAACTGGCACATTGTACATTGAAGCCAGTCTATGATGAGAATTGTTTCGTAGTAGTTTTCTCCACACCCGCTACAGCTGTCCTTTTCGTTTCGTTTTTTTTCTTATATTTATCCGCTAACGTTATTAATGGGACATCGTCACTACTATCAGATAGTCTTCGGATAGCTTTTCTTTTGTTTGCACATCAAACAGTACTTTTTTTGGCTCTTCTCCTTTTATCTTCATTGATTTTTCGGATTTTTTTATGTTCTCCTTTTTTACACTCTGTTCTGCAGCAAATTTTCTGGCTTTAATATGTTCTTCAGATGTTAATAGTGTGCGAACTTGCTTTGCTCGTTTACGAACGTCAATAAGTTTTTGTGGATAGTAGATATTTCCTGTAGAATCCGCGAGGGGGTTGTAATCTGGAACGTTATTGGATGGAAGTTCTTTCGGAATGCTTGGTTCTGAAACATTTCCACTGAATTGCAATGTGTTGAGTGGCCGTCGAGCAGAAGAACAACTTTTCTGGCTGTTCTTTTTGGAATAAAGTGTGTTCTTAACCATTCTAAGAATATCTCTAAAGTTATGTAAGCTGATTTTTGAGACACGAACAGTTTTGTTCCTGGAGGCATCCCATCTTCAAACTCGTGTTTTTTATTTTTCCCCTTCATGATACAAGCAGGTGGCAAAAAAGTGCCTTCAGCATCGCAGCAGGCTATAATGGTTATCGTCTCCCCTTTTTCAGTTGATGTTACTGTGGAAACCGCTTTAGAACCTTTTTGAGCAAGCACGTGACCTGGACGACTGTTTAACTGCAAATCTGACTTATCCATGTTGAATACGCAACTTGATCTGCAAAACCATAAGCTATTCTTCTGACATCATCCATCGTCAATGGAAAACCTTTGGCTTGCATTGATTTGATATGATCAGCCAACTTCTTCTCATTTTCTTCTCCAAATAAAGAAAATGGTCCCACAGGCCCTTTTTTGTCATTATTCTTCTTTAATCTTCTTTCTAATGTTTTTCTCGATATTTGGTACTGAATAGCTGCCCCACGCACAGATAATCCGTCATTTTTCAAGCACTGACAACTGCTTTTAGTGCTTCTTCCGACCAATTTCCTCTCAGAGCTACTGCCTTTCTCTTGTACTTATTAGGCATCTAAAACAAGTATGAGAAGAAATCAATTATTTTTTAATAAAACATCATTAATGTACCGTCGGTATATGATGGCCATATGGCCATCATACCCCCACTCCAACGGGTCATCTCTCCTCACGCGTAATTTTGAGGTTAGAACGAAACGTTGCTTGTATACTTTGCAACAAATACAGAAAAAACCATTATTTTAACAAACTAACATCAGAACCATGTAAAAATATGAACCCTCTAAAAAATATTTACACTAGACAAAACAATAAAAACAAGGATTTTACTTACTTTTTTCTTTCGCCAAAATGTTGGTAGTGTCTTACCTTCCACGCACGACGCGAAGTGAACTGAACAATAAGTAATGACATCTAATCAACGGTTCTATAAATTATTTCGATGGGCCATCTCCCTCTTATGGCCAACTACCCCGGACTTACCCTAATCTTGTAAAATAATGTAGTAGTTAAAAATTGTCAAAAGGTTTTTTCCAAAAATAAGAAATTTACGGTGTTTCTAACTCTAGTATGCAAATTTCGACCAAAAAAAACGGACACCGAAGTGATCTTATAAGTATTCCATACGGAACACTAAAAAATGTTATTCACTGTACAGATAAAAGTATAAACACACATGCACAACAAGGATCTAAGATAATTATTGTGGGAGATTTTAAGGGATTAGATATATCTGGGCGCTGCAAAAAGTATGTATATTTTAAAAAAAATAATTTAAAAGTTATTAAGTTAATAATACAAAAGAATGGCGATTACGTATTTTTATTGTGGTTTAAATTGTAGGAAAATTTTTTTAAAATATATTTTAAATGTTAACATTATTTTTTATCGGGTTAAATAGACCACTGATGAAAACTATGGCGCCTTCTTGTCTGCAGGATAACTTCACAAAAAATCATCCAATGTGCAAAAATAAAATAATGTAGTAGTTAAAAATTATCGAAGGGTTTTTTTTTTTTCAAAAATAAAAAATTTACGATATTTCAAAATTTAGTTTAATTCTTCTTAATGTGCTTATTCGGTTCGAATGTTGCCAATCATTCTGGCTATTGTCACATTATCCACTGAAGCTCTGAAAAGACCGGTAGTATTTGTTGAGAACCAATTTCGCAGTTTGTTTAGCCAGGAGATGCGTGCACGTCCTGGTCCCCTTTTTCCAAATACCTTTCCTTGGAGTATTGGCTGTAGTAATTCATATCTGTGGAAATTTCTCATTATGTGTCTTGAATACTCCAATTTTCCCACCTTAACAGTTTCCATTTTCCAGTCTCTTGTTTATGCGACGTTGGTAATAGGTCAGTATAAGAAATTTTCAAAATTCCGCGATATAGCCATAATTCAAATGGTTCAAGTTTCTTAAAAGTGGCTTCAGTCAACGTCCAAGATTCCAGACAGTAAAGAAGGACACTAAAGACATAACATCTTAGGAGTCTTATTCTTTGCTTAATTTTATTGCTGAGCTTTTGAAAAGGGTTGTTATTTTGAGGAACACTGTTCTAGCTTTTTCGGTACGGTAACGAATTTCCTGCGAGTGGTCCCACTGTTCGTTTATCATGGTACTTAGATATGAATATTGTGGAGTTCTTTGTATTTGTTGATTGTTAGCCATCAACAAGGTAGCAGGAACCGGAGACTTGCTGATTACCATGTACTTTGTTTTACTGTAAATTCGGGACCGTATCGATTACTGACTTCGTTTATTCTTGTCATAAGATATTGTAAACTCTAAGTTATCAGCCATACCCGCCGCAACGTCAGCAAAACGAATTATTCTTTCATCAGCCTCTTTTAATGCCTCTCTGAAGATTTGCTCAGAGTATGTATTAAACAATAGTGGGGACAAGACACAACCCTGCCTTAATCCACGCTCAATCGACATTGCTTCTGAACGTTCCCCTTCTGTCTTAATAAATGCCATCTTGCTCCAGTAGGGGTTGCTAATAATCTGTAGATTCTTTCCATCTAGCTCAAAATCTTTCAGAATTCGACCATTTTGTGATGTTGGACTCTATTAAAGGCCTTTTCGTAGTCAATCAGGCACAGATATACGTCACATTTGACGTCTCTACATCGCTGAATCAAAACCTGGATAAAAAATGTGGCCTCTCTGGTTTTAAAGCAAGTAAATTTACTTATCTTAAGTATTTTGGACATCTTATTGTGAATCAAGATCGGAACTGGGCTCCTCATATTTGTTGTCAGACTTGTACGGTAAACTTGAGCAACTGGCTAAATGGACATAAATTTTCATATCTTTTGCTACTCCAGTGATCTGGTGTGAGCCGACTAACTACACCATTGATTGTACTTTTGTATGACAAAGGTATTGGGATACTCAAAGAAAAATAAACACGCAATTAAGTATCCAGACATTCCATCAGCTAGACGAGCTGTTCTCCATGACGAAAGTTTACCGGTTCCAGCTCCACTAATGGAGTTTGAGGGAGAACTTAATCATTTTGATACTGATACTATTGAGAAGCAGACTATATCTCAGGAGTTCCCTGTGTATATTCTCGAAGAGGTTGAAAAAGAACCACATTTGGTTGACCAAGCTTAACTTAATGATTTAGTGCGTTATCTAAACTTATCTAAACAACATGCTGAACTATTGACATCAAGATTACAGCAATGGAACTTGCTAGCCAAGGGTACAAAGGTCACTGTGTTTAGAAAACGTAATGAAGAGCTGAAATCTTTCTGTATATTTCAAGACAACATTTGCTTTTGTATAGATCCTGCAAGTGTTATGGAAAAGTTAGGCTTTCAACATGATCCGAAAGAGTGGCGTTTATTTATAGACTCGTCTAAGATTAGTTTAAAAGCCGTTCTACTACATAATGGAAACACAAAACCATCAGTTCCACTAGCTCATGCAGTTAATATCAAAGAAGCATATGAAAATATGTCATTGATATTGAATTTTATAAAATACAACACCTTCAAATGGTAGATATGTGGACTTCAGGGAGGATTCACCAAGTGCTGTTGTTTTCTGTGTCTATGGGATAGCCGAGCAACAGAAAAACATTATAAAGTAGATAAATGACCTCAAGGAACTGAGTTTGTGCCATGTAAAGCTAATGTCAAGTATGTGCCTTAGTTGACCCAGAAAAGATTTTGCTACCTCCGTTACATATAAAACTAGGTTTTATAAAAAATATTGTTAAGGCGTTAGATAAAAATAGCGATGCGTTCGAACACCTTAAGCAAATTTTCCCGAAGCTAAGCGATGCCAAGTTAACAGAAAGAATATTTGTTTGACCTCAAATCCGAGAAATATTAAAAGATGAAAAGAGGTAAATGATGTTGAATTAAAAGCTTGGAAGTCATTTAAAAGCATTGTCACGCATTTCTTAGGCAACAGAAAGTCAAATACATATGAGAAAGAAAAATTTGCTCAAAAACTACCAAAAAATGGGCTGCAGAATCACTAAAATTCATTTTTTACACTCACATTTGAGTTTTTTCCTAGAAAATTTAGGTTCTGTTAGTGACAAATAAGGAGGGAGGTTCCACCAAGATATCTTGTCAATGGAACAGCGATGTCAAGGCCGTTGGGACCCTGCAATGATGGAAGACTATTGTTGGTTCCTTATGAGAGAAAATGATACCGAGTACAAAAGGAACGCACCACTTGCAAAAAAAAAGTCTTCTATAGATGTTTGAGCATTATATGTTCACATTATTAAGTAGTAAATAAATGATTAAAAAAATAAGAAACGTGAGGACAAAGAACATCGAAGTCATACAAGTGTTTAAGAAGATGAACAAAGACATTTTAGTAATAAGCGAGACGAACAAAAAGGGGAGTGGAATAGAAGCAATAGATGAAATGATGCATTGTTGGAGTGGAGTAAAGAAGGAAGAAAGAGCAAAGGCCGGAGTTGGAATATTAGTAAAAAAGAAGTGGAAAAAGAAAATAACATCTTGGGAACCCATCAATGAAAGGATCATAAAACTAAATATAACAATGCTAGGGAAAGACATGGTAATATTAGGAGTATACGGCCCAACAGAAGACAGCACTATAAGAGAAAAAGATAATTTCATGGAAACACTAGAAATAGAAACACAAAAAGTAAAGAAAAACCAAGAATTAATAATAATGGGAGATCTGAATGAGAGAACAGGAAGGAAAACAAAGGACAATACCGTAGGACCATTCGGAGAAGACATTACTAACTACACCGAAGAGAGACTAATAGAGCTGTGTGAACTAAACGGCTTCAAAATAACAAACGGATTCTACAAACACAAAGACATCCACAAATATACTTGGATGCAAGAAACACGAAACTTAAAATCAATAATAGACTACATTATAATTAAAAACGATACCACTATCAAAATAAAAGACGTAAGAGTAAAGAGAGGGGCAGAATGTGGAACATACCATAGGCTATTAATAGCAAATATAAAAGTACCGTGGTACAAGACAATAAAGCGAAAAGAAACAATAGATAAAGAAAACAGAAATACTAATGAGATAACACAAAAAGCAGACAAAGAAATAAAATACAAAATACACTTACTGCAAGACGAAACGATAAGAGACCTATATATGACGACGATTAGATCAAAAACTAAATGAATTTAACTACGACAACCTTCAAGATGTATGACCACATAAAAGAATGCATCAAACAGGTGTCCCTAGAAGCATTAGGTAAAGAATACAACGAGAATGAGAAACATAAAATTAGAATCTGTGAAAAAAACCAAAGAATCTATAAAGGAGAAAAAAAGACTATACGAAAAATGGCTGTATACAAAATCAGAAGAAGATCTACAGAAATATAAAGAGAAAAATGCAGAAACGAGGAGGATGATAAACAAAGAAAAGAACGAGAGATGGAAAAAATCGTGCGAACATGTAGAACAGTATATAGGAGGAACTAGAAGTACAGAGTCATGGAGAATAATTAAAGCATTAAGGACTAACACTAGAGAGAAGACGTTTATAGAGTACATCCCAGAAAGCGAGTGGGAAGAATATTATAAGAAGCTGCTAACAGAAGATAGACAAGAATTTCAAGAAGAGAACCCTGAAGAAGAACAGAATAAGGAAATAAAAGAGATAGAACTAAGCTATGAAGAAGTAAAGAAGATAATAAAAATACTCAAAAATAATAAAGCTGCAGGGCCTGGGGGTGTGGTAAATGAAATGATAAGTACGGGTCTAATAAATTACATCGAATGCTGAGAAATATGTTCCACAGAGCGATAAATGGAGAAAAAATACCAGAGGAATGGTCAAAAGCTTATATAGTATCTTTATTTAAAAAGGGAGACCGCAGAAAATGCACAAACTATAGAGGCCTAAGCATAATATCGAGTAATGGGACGTTTGTATGGAAAAATTATTAAAAATATCATGGAGGAAAATATAAAAGGAAAAATTGGAGAAGACCAAGCAGGCTTTACGGCCGGAAAATCATGTATAGACCACATATACACTATAAAACAAACAATGGAAAAAAAAAACTGGCAAAGAATAGAGAAGTTCATCTAGCCTTCATAGACATAAGAAAGGCCTATGACTCAGTACCAAGACAAAGATTATGGAACGCAATGAAAGAAATAGGCATTGACAGAGAACTAATATACGCAGTAAAAGCTCTCTACGAAAACAACACAGTGAACATAAAAATAGGACATAAAATAGGAAAGAGACTCCAAACATCAAAAGGCCTATTACAAGGATGCTCTACATCCCCAACACTATTCAAAATATACCTCGAACAAACATTAAAAAAATGGAAGCAAAAATGTAGCAAGGCGCAAGGAATGGGAGTCCCAATACGAGAAGATTACTTACATACTCTAAGTTTCGCAGACGACCAAGTAATCATAGCGCAAGATGAGGAAGACCTCAGTTATATGGTAAGAAGAATACACTAAAGCAGGATTAGCAATAAACTTTGATAAAACGGAATATCTAACGACAAAGGAGAGAAACGTGGAGAATCTAGAAGTAGATAACGAAACAATAATCAAAGGAACTGATAGATTTAAATATCTAGGAACCATCATTTCAAAAAACGCAACATCAGAAGAAGAGATTAAAGCTAGATTAGGACAAACGCGAACATGCATAAGACAATTAAATTCGATCCTGTGGGACAAGCACATTACAAAGAGAAAGAAAACACGCATATAAAGGGTGTTTTTTTATAGAGGTATAAAACTTTAAGTTGGCAACACTTTTTAACTGGCGGCCATTTTGTCAGCTGTCAAGTGATTTATGTTTAGTTTGGTTTGGCATTTCAACATGAATAGACTGACGCCTGAACAACGCTTCCAAATTGTGCAAATTTATTTTGAAAATCATGGTTCTGTTCGAAATACGTATTGCGCACTAGTCCATTTTACGGTCAACATAATCGTCCATCAGAGCAATTAATTCGATTAACTATGGAACGTTTTCGCACCACGTTTACTCTAAATGATAATACGCATCCACAGAGACGTCGTACAGTGCTTAGAGAAGAAGTCATTGCTGCTGTAGAGCGTAGCGTAGAGGAAGACCCGAATCAGTCTATCCGCCATCGTGCACAGGAATTGGATATGTGTCCACCCACTTTATGGAAGATTTTGCGGAAAGATCTTGGTTTGCGTGCTTACAAAATTCAACTCGTGCAACAATTGAAGCCACACGATCACCTAGCAAGGCGTAGATTCGGTGAATGGGCCCAAAACAAGATTGCCGTTGATCCCGATTTTCATAAGCGAATTTTGTTTAGCGATGAAGCTCACTTTTGTTTGAATGGATACGTCAATAAACAAAACTGCCGTATTTGGAGTGATGATAATCCTCAAGTATATGTTGAGACACCGTTACATCCAGAAAAACTGACTGTTTGGTGTGCTTTATGGGCTGGTGGAATCATTGGTCCGTACTTCTTTAAAAACGATGCTGGTCAGAACGTTACGGTCAATGGTGACCGGTATAGAGCCATGATTACTGACTTTTTCGTTCATCAATTAAACAACCATGATGTGCAGGAGCTGTGGTTTCAACAAGACGGCGCAACATGTCACACAGCTCATGCCACAATTGATTTATTGAAGGAAACGTTTGGTAACCGCATAGTTTCACGTTTCGGACCCGTGAATTGGCCTCCAAGATCGTGCGATTTAACGCCGCTAGACTATTTTCTGTGGGGATATGTGAAGTCGCTAGTTTACGCCATAAGCCCGAAACGATTGACCACTTGGAGGACAACATTCGCCGCGTTATTGCCGATATACGGCCACAAATGTTGGAAAAAGTCATCGAAAATTGGACCTCCAGATTAGTCTACGTCCGAGCCAGCCGTGGCGGTCATATGCCAGAAGTCATATTTAAATTATAATGCCAGAAGATTATCTTTCGAATAAAGTAAATTTCATGTCAATTTAAAAAATTCATCTTTGTTTTATTCCATTTCAAAGTTCTATACCTCTATAAAAAACACCCTTTATAAATCAATAATACAAAGCATAATGATATACGGGTCAGAAACATGGACGATCAACAAAAGAAATAAATCTAAAATTAACGCGGTAGAGATGGAGTATTGGAGAAGATGTTGTAAAGTGACACGTATGGAGAGAAAAACAAATGAAGAAATAAGAAGCAGAATGAACATCAAAGAGAACGCAATAAACTCCATTGAAGAAAAACGATTAAAATGGTATGGACACATAAGACGAAGCGAAGATAATAGGTGGATAAAGAAAATAACGGATGGAATCAAAGGCTGAGAGAAGGAAGCTGTAGAAAATGTGGTGTGTTTTGTGAAGCTGCTGGTCTTTTTATACTTCCGTAACAAAAATTTTTAAGTTAAAAGCAATCACAGTACGGATCACTAATTGCGCAAGTCCGACTTGCACTTGGCAGGTTGTTTTTTTTTCTTCGGAAGTAATTAAGTAAAATTACGAAATTTAAGACAGTTATTTCGCAAGCTGCCAATAAATTTTGTAATTTTATATTATTTAAAACTTAATGCCGGATAACTAAAAAGCGTTTATAATGAAATTATTAAAAATGCTGAATAAATTGCTACTGGAATATATTTCCCTCGTATATGGTACTTATAGTTTTATTCTAAAACGTAAAATCCTCCAGAAATTATACCATAGCGTGGGTAAAGTGCTTATTTTCCAAATATTTTATATTTATGTAGAATTGAAAATAATCGGTTAGGGCGCCTAGTAATAACTATGGAAGCCATAGGAATCGTTTGAATTTTTGATTAAATTTTCATCTGCAGCTTGTTTGCATATTTAACTTTAATGATTGCTCTTTTAATACACATATTAAAATGATTCCTATACAGTGAGACGATGACAATTAGCAGAAATTACCTTTAAACTGTGAAAAGGCTGATGGTAAGAATATAAAAGAACTGAAAACAAGCCTTATTATTACAGATCCCCAACGAACTGAAAATTTACTTATCTGTGTCCTTTTTCAATGAGCACTCGGTCTTAGCACAAGATTTACGGTTATGGTGTAAATCTCTGGATAGGTAGTGGTTTTTAATTTGAAATTGTTATGAATTCATGAAAATCATTTGATGTTAAATTTGATAATTTTGCTAGACAAAATAGCGCCTAACTTTAGCTAACTTCATTCCTTATCGTGACACTCTGTACATATTTCAGAGTAGTATTATCGAAACCCTCGTAAAAACCATTTGATATACAACTTTTTTTTGTTTTATCGGCCTCAGGAACTTAATGTATTAGCCACTAGCTTTTACATATATTTTTTTAGACCACACAATACACAGCCGCCATCGCAGGATTCGAACCAGCCACTATTGAATCACTTGGCAGGTTTTATTTTGTTATGGACATAACACAAATGCTGTAGGGAAATCCCCCCCAGGAGCGGCACGTGTGAGGAAAAAGCGATTTCCGTTGGTTTTTGGATCGGGTTAAATTGTACACGGTGGGAAACACAGTCCTGGGTATATTATTCCAATAGGATGAGGTTCTCCATATAGAAGACTACTTGAAAAAGGTTGTACGGGGAGTGACAAGCTAAACTTCATACGGATGTGAAGTGTTAGCGTGACGTGTATTTCGAGCATGTACCGCTTTGGAAGGAATTAAGCGGGCTACATCCATCGCAACGATAACAACTGAGTCTTTTGTATTTAGTTTCTTCCCTTTACTACTGTGCAAGCTCTAAACGGTGGGCGCATGCTTCAAAGATAAAAACAATGGCCTACCAAAATAAGCGTTGCAAAATCTCTCTAATGTGTCGTTTTAGCTGTCATTGTCTTGAGTTATTTTGATCTTCCTGTAGTCATTATAACGGCATGACTATAGTACCATATTCTCTAAAAGTATGAAGTCACAGTGACGATGAAAGAGTTTAGTTTACTTTGAATTCCTTTTTTTTTTTTAAATACTATTAGTTTAGTCTCTGTAAATTTTATATCGTTTTGAACTTACTTAAGAACATTAAGGAGCACTAAAATATATTTTTATATAATCTGTTTTTAAAATTCCTTTTGGTAGCATCCACTATGTCATTTTTATTTTAGTAATGATTAGTGTCCATAACATTTTTAATGGGTTACATCAGAACTTTCTTTATTCCTAATGTGACCACTCTGTAACACAATACTTTAGCGGAGTTTCAAACCACTTAAAGAGCCTTCTTCCGACTGTCACCTAACCTCCCGGGTTGTGTTGATTTGTGAAAATCCACGTTTTATTTGTGAAAATATACGATTTTGTGTTAAAAAATCTATTAAAAGTAAGTAACCTTAATACATTCTTAAGTAGATTTCATATTAAGAATGACAGACTTACCAATTAATTGTAGATTTTCTTAAAAAACTAAAAGTCTGCTTAGAGGTTAGAATTATCTTTATCGCTTTTTAAGCTTAGAAACCAGGTATATCTAAATATATTTTTTATAAATAAAAAGTTATAATTATGTTTATCTATTTTTCGGTGTATATAAAGCATATTGTTAAAATTATTTCACAAATTATTTAAAATATATTTTTAAATGGAAATTTATCGATGTGGTCCAAGCGGCGCCATCTGTGAAGCAGTAGTTTAAGTAATTAAAGCTAGGAATAGATTCGTCAGGAACGAAAATACGGAGTGTAGGCGAATTGTAGCAGTGACGTGCCAATGAAAATTGTAAACAATACAATTTCTGATCTTTTTAGACTTATTTTAATGCACCAAACAATTTTATTGATTAAATCGGTAAAATTGTAAAATATATGTTTGGAATATGTAGCCTAGGGGCAGTGGTATGTGAAATTATATTAATAAAGGGCAGGGGAATTACTGGTAAATTTGAAATTGTGGGTTTTGCACCGGTCCGTTGGTTATTAGACCTGTTTTTATGCGGTCCGGACTGGTGAAAAAGCGTACTGTACAATTTTGGTATCAGATTGAAAATTGCTATTTTGTGGAAATTAAGTTGCAGACTATAATATGTGTTATTAACGGCCATGTATGCCAGAAATTTGAATACTGTAAAATTTTGCCTATTTTAAACTCTTATGATGTGTCCATATTGTACAGTTAACGGTTTTTTACCATGTATCAATTTGCATGGTTTGAAAAGGTTATTGTTTTTTCTTTGCTCGCTAAAGCAAATATTTGAGAAAATACCACATTCCGTGATTTTTTAGGGTCCCCACATGACAAAAAATATAATCTCTAATTTTGACGACTTGTCTGTCTAATGATCTGTTGCCGCGATAACTCCTAAACGACATAAGATCTCGATTTCAAATTTAGTACACATGTATTAAAAAGGAGAAAAAATCTTTAGTTTTTGAACGATATCGCTTTAGGGAAGGGAGGTAGAGAAAAGGGGGCTTGAAAAATAATGTAGAGTTTCTATAGTGTTGCAAGAATTTTGCCGGGAGGAAATAAAATAAGCAAGGAGGAGGGAGTTAGAGGAATAGTTTCAAATATGTCAAGTTACTAGGGTCATTCAATAAGTAAAGCGACAAATGGCTCTAGCTCAAGAACGGTTTATTGGATTGCTACAAAATTTGGCCTACTTTTCGACATAATCCCTCCCAACGTTAATACACTTGTCCCACCTTTCTGTTAGCTTCTTGATTCCTGTGGCAAAGAATTCGTGACGTCGAAGCCACTCTTGTACTTTTTCCTGCACTTCCGCATTGTCGGTGAACCTCTTTCCACGTAGGACATCTTTGAGAGGTCCGAACAGGTAATAATCACACGGAGCCAGGTCTGGGCTGTATGCGGGATGAGGCAAGATCTCCCAACCCAGGTTTTGAAGCTCTTCTTGGGCAAGTGGGGCCGTATAAGGACGGGCATGATAAATGGTTCTGAATAATATTGTGAACAGTTTTAACACGTACACCAACCTCCTGAGCTATCATTTCAACAGTAATTCTTCTGTTATCACGAATAAGTCCATCGATTCCAACGAGGGACCGGAAACTTCGAGTTGATGTCCACTTTGCTGCTCGTCTCACCACTATTCGGCCACTTTTGAACCGATCTATCCACTTGTAAACGTTCGCACGATTCATGCGACTTTGTCCATACTGTAATAACATTCTAGAATATATTTCACTGAGCTTAATACCTTCTGCTACTAAAAATCTGATAACAGAACGTTGCTCTTTTAAAGTGCAATCTTCCAATGGACTCGCCATGGTAAACTGGATATTTTGAAATTATGTTTACATTACATGATTGAACAGCTGATTAAAACTAATCACAAGGTTGCCAAGTTGCACTTCTAGAAGTATGGAGCGGGTTCTTTGAATGGGTTTACGCTGATACCAATTGTCTAGTTATCGAATGACCCTCGTATATTCTCTTTTCCGTGTTCTTGGAGTCAAGGAATCTGAAAATAATGTTAGTTTTCGTTATTTCCAATCTTAACAATAACTAGATTATAGAACTTATCTTTGTAAGGAAAATACTGAGTAAATAAGTTTTTTAAAATTTTTTACTTTTCCTCGCTTAGGGTAGTACGAGGCTGGTTTGAAAAGTCCGTGCAAAAATAAAAACTACTTATGTGTTTGGGGTAAACCTTTTTTATTTTTCGACATAGTCTCCTTTTAGGCTTATACATTTCGTCCAACGATGTTCTAGTTTGTTGATCCCTTCCGAATAATAGGATTTGTCCAAGTCTGCAAAATATCCATTAGTGTCTGCAATCACCTCCTCGTTTGAATAAAATCTTTGTCCCGCCAGCCATTTCTTCAAATTGGGGAACAAATAGTAGTCCGAGGGAGTCTGGAGAATAGGGGGGATGTGAAACGAGTTGCACTAATCGAAGGTGCAGAGTCACCATAATGTTTATCAAGCTTCTCTTTAGTCTTCTGAGGCGTTTTGCCTTTCATAAAGTAATGTTTGATCTCCACACGAAATTCTTTTTCGTCCATTTCTTGAAAATCACTCGACTTCCTTGATTCACACGAATGCCAAACACAAAGAAATAGACCAATATGGCTGAAACTTGGTGTGCGTTCATTCAAGAGATGCTACTAACTAAACATGACCTCGATACGCGCCGGTGGTGCCATCTCTCGGACTTTGCACGGACTTTTCAAACCAGCCTCGTATTCCGTGATTAAAGAAAAAATCACCCTCCGAGATTTTTGCATTACTTTATGCTCTAGAGCAGGGGTCGGCAACCTTTTAACTAAGGGGTGCCAGTTTTCATCCATACAGGATTTTGCGTGCCGACATAGGTACTTACTACAACTAAAATTAACAAAAATTAAATTAACTTAAAATATTGCTTTTAGAAGGTTTAATTACAAAAAATTTTAACATTTAACAAATAATTTTATTATACTAGTCCTAGGACCTAGTGTGAACCCTGTGCTTGAAGTTCTTTAGAGAGTTTTCTTATATCCCGTTCATGTCTGGTTATTTTCAGTGTCACACATGCTTCCGAGTTGTCTGTTGTCAGCCTGCTTCGGTACGGGTTTAAAATCACTTTCATATGGGAAAAAAGTTGTTCACAGATATAGGACGATCCGAAACCTGTAAGCATGGCAAACGCTACTTTCTTAAGACAAATAAATTTCTCTGGTAAACTCATCCAATAACTGAGTATCTCGTTTGAATGGTTCTGACAGTCACCTTCTAATACCCTTCTTAATTCTACAAATTTCGTGTTCCATAACTCGGAGCTTTTAAATTCAATGTATTGAAGATCAAAATCATTAAAGTGCATCCATGAGAAAAGAAATATGTCAAAGCAACTGCTGAAAAAATCCATTAAATCTGGTTTGATTAAAAAAGCGAACATAGGACCATGTTTATCAAAATCCTGACCCCTCTCGATAAACTCCTCTTTTAAATAGTCATATATTTAAGAATTTCGTCTATTAGTGCACCATCGTCGACACTGGATATATAAGTTTTTAAATTTGGAAAATATTTATATGTGTTTGTAGTAATATCGCTGATAAATAAATCTATTTTTAATTTGAATGATTTCCAGGATTCGTATAAATCCAGAACTGTTTTGCCTGAACCTTGTAACTTTAAGTTGAGTTCACTGAGATGGTTTGTAATATCAGTAAGAAACATTAACATACAGATCCAGTTCTTATCTTCTAGTTCAGGATAAGCATCCACTTGATTTTTTTCCAACAAGAACGATTTAATTTCGCCCAGACATTGCACAAATCTAGAAAGCACTTTACCACGGCTGAGCCAGCGCACATTATTGTGCAATGGTATATCTGAATATGCACTTTCTAATTCCTGCAGAAAAGCCTTAAATTGTCTATGGATCAGTGAAGAACGACCAAAAATGTAGTTAAATATTTTAACCACCCTATCCATCACGGATTTTAAACTTCCAGCGGAGATTTTAGCGCACAAACTCTCTTGGTGAATTATGCAATGAAAATTCAAAACTGATCGACCCATGCGTTCAATCAGAAGGGAAACAAATTCTTTATGTCTCCCAATCATAGCAAGAGCGCCATCTGTCGTTATGCAAAAAAATTTATTTAAATCACTGTTCCGCTTTTCAAAATGTTTAACAAATTCTGAAAATATATCCTCTCCTCTTGTAGTTCCCTGCAATGGGAGCAGACAAATCAGCTCTTCATACACACTGCCATCATCGAAGTATCGCGCAACGCGCGATTGGCAGACTGGCAATGTCATTAATATCGACACTTTCATCCAATGCTACACTAAATACAAAACTCCGTTTGATAGCGTCTCTCTGCTGTTTTTGGACATTTTGTGTCATTTCGGTAATTCGTCTCTCGATGGTCCGTGCTGATGCCGGTATATCCCTAATTCTCGCCAATATTATTGTATCCTTATTGGGCAAGTCGTCGAATAAAATCTCGCCAGTACTCAAAAACGTTTGCTTCATAAATTCTCCGTCAATGAACGGCCTACCCTTTTCTGCCAACGATTGTGCAATTTTGAAACTGCATTCAGTTACCTGATTTTTTTCCTTGGAAAACTTTGCTAAAGAATGCTGGCTGTTTCTCGTATTGTTTACTTGCTCTTTGTATTGCCTCCCTTTTATCAGCGTTATCTTTAAATTACGATTCATGTTTCATCTGGAAATGTCGTTGAACACTAGATGTCCGGAAAACTACGTTTTCCCGACATAGGACACAAATGGTCCGATCGTTTTGCTGTACAAAAACCGTAATCTGTTGTTCATGAAGTTTGAAATGATCGAACGTCTACCTTCTGTTTCTTCGCGGCCATAACGCAACGTAATTTTAATTTTTAAACTTTTCGACGACTATTGACTGGAACGGATGTTACTTCTATACTAAATGATCCAAACGTGTAGCCGCTTGCTATATATAGAAAAATAATATTTCCAGAAAATTCCAATAATTACGTTTATTAAATTTCTTAGAACAAATATTATTATCTACAACGCGCCCATTGCAATCAAAGGGCCGCCTAGAAGTTAAATCTAATAAAAACTAAAGTTCGGCAATATAAAAAGAGTTGCGGTGCGCGTCGGATCGATTGAAGTCAAGTCAAACAAAAACCTTATAGCGGCTCTTTTGATCTGAATTGAGGACGTTTATTTGTGTTTTTGCCTAGGCTTATATTTTGAGGCTTGCCGTCTTTAATACTTGCCGAAATTAAAGCCAAACCAATGCATTCAGTAAAATTATAAATTACAAAATATATATTTTGTAGTTTTTGGTAATAATACCTAGTGACCTATATAATATATCGTTTTTGTTTGTATCGTTAAAGTAATACTTCTTCGATTATTTACTGAATTTCGAAACATGTCACAGATTACAGAATTAATGTGTAAACTTTGAATAGGTACGCGTGCCATTCAAAATTGCTTGGCGTACCAGATATGGCACGCGTGCCATAGGTTGCCGACCCCTGCTCTAGAGTGTCCAGATCATGAAAAATGTTTTCTGTCAGTATGTCTGACTATTAGCACCATAATTTTTGAAAGGAATGTGATTTCCATTTTAAATTGTACACTTGAAGTATGAAAAGAACCTATTAAAGTAATGTATACTCTTAGACCAAGAGGGCTATCCGAAATTTTCACCTATTGACTAACCGTCTGTCTAGTTGTCATTCTATCGGGCGAGTTAAATAAAAACCTTTAACGTTGATTTTGTGGCTTCCGTGCCCTGGAATGCCCAGATAAGGCCCAAAATGCTATATCCAAAAATTGACTGTCGTTTAACCACTTCAATCAAGTACCATAACATTTATTGACACGAACACAGCGATTCAAGAACATACAGCGATTCAAGAACAACGTGAATCGCTTTTTCCGCACTCGTGCCGCTCCTGGAGCGCTTTAGGGACTTCCCTGCAGCACGTGTGCTAGACCAATAAAAAAAAAAAAAAAAAAACTAAAAAGGTCGAGCGCCGAGACCGGGCCCAGCCTTAGGGTCCAAAAAATCATTTAACCATATAAAATCAATAAATTTAGTTTGTTCTTGATATACAAAAGGCATATGCAGCCAATACCGAAAGACGGTCGTTTTGCGAATTTTTGAATAAATAAGACCTAAGTTTTGGATTCTACGCGTCTGCCCAAGTTATTTTTGGAAAATTTAGGTTTGTTCCCGAACAAGCCAAGGCATTTTTAAAGTACAAAGAAAAATTCAAATTCTAATAGTATAGACGCTATTATAGGTTCTACATAAAATTCGTACTAAATAACTGAAATTGTTATTTTTTTATGTTTTTCAACCTGTAGAATTCTGAATTTGCCATTCTCGAGGCTCAATAATTAATTTTAAGTAAATACTTTAAAATTCATCTAAAGTTTTTTTTTGCAGCGTATTAAAAAAAGAAATATTTTCTATGATAAAAATGTACAAAAAAAATTTTTGGAAGTACTTGCCGTACGGATTTCTTGCGACCATCGGTATAATATTTTATAGAAAATAGAAAATGAATCCTTTTCGACCACAATTATTCTTGAAAAATCCGGAAATTTTCATTTTGATGTCGAAAGCTGGTATTACAAACAAATACCGATTTGGGCCTAATTGGGCCCATAGCAGTAGACCCAAACGATTTTGTTCATTGGGTCTAGTTGTTCCAAATTCCATGAATTCTATTAGATATGAAAATGGTCAATTTACTCTCTTAGTAGATAGGCTGTACCAGAAATTGAATAAAAAAAGGCTTTTTTGGGCTCGTGGCGAAACGCCCGACGCTATGTGGCCTAGAATGGCGAATTTTATGTAGAACCTGTAATAGTGTCTCTACTATCAGAATTTCGATTTTTTTTTGCACTTTGAAAATGCCTTGGCTGGTTCGGGTACAAGCGAGGCTTCTGCTCTCGTGATATTTTATTAATTAAGATCTAAATTTGCCAAAAATAACTTGGACAGAGGCGTAGGGCCCAAAACTTGGGACTTTATCAAAAACTCGAAAAACGACCGTCTGCGGCGGCGACATCTGCCCCTTGGGACGCTCGACTTTTTAGTGTCAACAAATGTTATGGTACTTGATTAAAGTGGTTAAACGACAGTCCATTTGTGGATATAGCATTTTGAACCTTACCTGGGCATTCCAGGGCACCGGGGTCGCAAAATCAATGTTAAAGATTTTTATTCAGCTCGCCCAATAGAATGAACAACTAGGCAGACGGTTAGTTGACAGGTCAAAATTTCGAGTCGCCCTCTTGGTCTATATAGGGAAAGGGAATGAAAGGAGTGCAAGTTCATAAAGTGTAATAATTGTCAGAATTTTTCCTACTTCTATATTCTTCTCACAAGCCAACATTTTTTTTTTTTTCGTTTTCATTTTAGAATGCCTCCCAAAAAGGTGCAGGAACCAGAAAGGAAACCTATGATTGGTCGTATAGGTACCAATTTAAAAATTGGTATTGTCGGAGTCCCCAACGTAGGTAAATCGACGTTTTTTAATGTGCTTACGAAGAGTTCTGCAGCTGCTGAAAACTTCCCTTTCTGCACCATTGACCCAAATGAAAATAAGTATCCTACAATTATTATAGTATAATTAATATACTAATAAAATAAATTTTATGTTTACTTCACTACAGCTCTTAACTACCAACAAACTATATCTACCTGATTCACTAAAGTCTAACTTTAAAACTGATTTAATTTGGCAAATAGGAATTTAATTGACAAAAGCACTTAAGCTATGATGCTGTGCAGTATATGACCAGAAAATTCATCTTTATTTATGATTAAACCAACAAAATATTTTTGTTCAAAATTCAAAAACTGGTTTATTACCTGCCTATAATAAAGCCTCGACTCTAGATTTTTGTATTAAATTTTGTTAAAACAATGTTTATTTGATGATATTTACAATATGAGATGTTCCGTGATCAAACACAAAAGTCAACTGGGCCGATGGAAGTTTTAGGTTCTATATCCACTAGACCGGGCTAAAATTTGAGTCCCCTTTAGTGAATCTGGTTATACATCTTTTGCTCAATTAGTTATGGAATTCTTGGAGGATAGAGATTAAATTTAGACATATTGTTTTTCCAAAGATACGTGGTCGATTGTTTACTAACTGTGCCTGATAATGAAACAGATCAGATTCTCCAAGAATTCAATAATTTTAAAAGCAAATTGCAATTCACATCAGAATTGGAAGAAGACAATAGGAAACACTTTCTAGACATGACAGTAGTTAGAAAACATAATAAAATCATCACAGAATAGTACACAATACCTACCTGGTCAGGACGATATCTAAATTTTTATTCAAACCATTCCAAGTCCAAAAAAAAGTGTTATCGTTGGTCTAACTGACAGAACAATAACACTGACCTTTCCTGAATTAAGAGCTAAAGCAAATTAAGATAGATTTTTACTATAAAACAATTTTAAAGAAAGTGTCATAAACCGAATAATAAAAAAATAACAAAATTCTGAAATAACTCATTGAACCGTAAAGAAAATAATAAAGATAACCAAAATAAATTCGCAGCACTTCCTTATACAATCGTACGAGGGATACCTTTTAAGTTTTTACAAAAACAGTGAAAGAAAAAAAAATTATTGTTTCTCAAAGTATTCGCCTTTAAGATTTATACACTTTTGCGTGTGTTTCAACCAATTCTCGAAACATTTTTTCCACCCCGAAGTTGGTACCTTAAGAACGTGGTTTTGGAAGGATTCAACAGCTCCTTCAGGTGTTGAAAATTGCTGTCCTCGCATTCTTTTTTTTGACATTCGGGAACAAAAAGAAGCCGTTAAGCGATAAATCAGGACAATGAGACATTAATTTCATGTTTTTCTCAAATAATCAATTGCTTGACCTGCTGTGTGAGAGCTGGCATTGTCATGATGAAGATTGATGCTATGTTTTCGGTTGTTTTTCCTGAATTCATCGATGACGTCTGGCAAACAAATTTTTATACACCATTCCTCATTAACGGTTCTTTGATCCTCTAAAGCTATGGTTGCAATATGTCAAGTATAACTAAAGAAACAAGCGATCATTTTCTTGGCAGTACTTCACGAACCAACCATTTTTGTTGGATTCGGTTCATTTTGGAATACCCAAACAGTTGATTGTTGCTTCGTTTCCGACTCGTACGAGTATATTCGAGTTTCGTATACGGATTTTTCACGTCCTCGGTCGAATTTTTTGACTATTTGCTTATACCAATTGACACGAGCTTGTTTTTGAGTTTCGGTCAAATTATGCGGAATCCATCGGGAACAGATCTTTGTCACAGTTAAATGTTCATGCAAAATCGAAGGTACTGCAGTCTTCGATATGCCTAAGGATGCCTCTACTTCACGGAAAATCATATGTCTATCCTCTTCGATTATGTTGTGTACAGCATTCTTTTGGAATAATAACCGATTTTGGTCGACTTTCACAAAATTCATCGCTGACGGAAGCACGACCATGACGAAGTTATGCAAACCAATTGTAAGCAGTCTTCTCTCATAGTGATGCATTACCAAAAGTTGAACAAAGTGATTCGAGGCATTGTTGAAGAGTTAGGCCTTTACTAAAATCGTAAAAAATCATCTAACGAAAACCGTCACAAATTTCCATTTGTTTACAAAACTGTTTTTTTTTTAAATGCTCACTCTAAACAAACTACTCGGCCAATGTCTGAGTTGTCACTGTTTTAACAATAACAAATGTCAAATTTTACAACAATGGTAAAGTAAATCCCAAGATATAAGATCCTGTCTTTTTGCTTTTTCAGTGGGGCAATAAACGACCCTATTAAGGTTTTGTGCAGGTATCACGATAAACGTATTTTTATTTTACCTGCTTTGTATACCGCCCTCACTTGTACCTGCAATCATATTGAATCTATTTTTACCTATATATTTACTATCTGACAACCCGGTTTGGAGCCCTTTAAGTATTTGATAATATAGGCCTAATGACCACAGTCTCCATTACGATCCGAAAGATACTTTTTATTATTTTTATTTTTAGTTTTACTTACAACTTTCAACGTAACGGTTCTATTTTAATTATGTGGCGTCCGTGGGAAAATTGCAATAGTGGCTATCGCAAGAGAAAACATTTATCACTTGAGGCTAAACAGATAGTGAGAAATGTTTACGACAGTTTGGTAAAAAAAAATTTGAATAAACAAAGTGCTTTGCAAGAAACCAGTGAACTAACAAAAACCCCAATTTCTACGATTAGGTGTATTGTAGGAAAACCATTACTCAGGAACAGGAAAAAACGGAAAGATTTTCAAATGCATTATGTAGACTATTGTGAAAAAGACGTCATCTGGAGAAAAATATATTCTATGTATGAAAAGCAGTTGGTGCTGACACTAGGCAAAATAAAATTAAGACTGGTGCAGGACGGGACCAATATACATTGTGGCCGATCAACCCTTCACAGAATTCTCTTAAGAATGGGATTTACGTTCCGAAAACTCAACAAAAAGCAAGTAGTGATGGAATCACAAAGATTACAAATCTTGCGACATACTTATTTACAAGAAATTAAAAAGGATCGATCAGAGAATTGGCCAATAATTTACCTTGACGAAACATGGTGCACTGTGCAAAAAGGGTGCGTAATGGATCTGAAAAGGAATGACTTTCAAATTGTCTACTATTATCTGCAAAAAACATAAAAGATTCTAGTTTGGACTATCATGAAGACACGACCGCAGAACTTTTTGAAAATTGGTTTCAAAATTCTCTTTTACCAAATGTTCCCGAACAGAGTGTTATAGTTATACAAGTTACCATAGTCGCCTACTAAATAAGGTTCCTAATGCAGCCAACACCAAATCGGAAATACAGGAATATATGTTAGAAAATGACATTTATTTTGACTTTAGTTATAAAAAAAGTGATCTTTTGGAAATTTTGAAAGACTATAAATTGAAAAAGAAATATGTTTGTGATAGTACGGCTGAGAAAATGGGACACACTGTTTTTCGGCTTCCTCCGTATTATTGTGTGTTTAAACCAATTGAACATATTTAGCCTCAAGTTAAATCAAAAATAAGTGCACAAAATGTTTCTCCTACTTTACGTGTCAGTGGCTGAATTAGAAAAAAAGTTATAAATGATATACCTTCTGAAAGCTGGAAGAATTCCATTCAGCACGTTGTTAAAGTTGAAGATTCATTTATTTATGTAAATAATATAAAACCACTGATAATTACTTCAGCTGATGACAGTGATAATGAAACCGAATGAGGCTTAAGTTAAAATATATTTTTATTTATACAATATGTCCCCTCTTGTAAACTCCGTTCATTCAAACTGTATATTTGTACTTCTTATCCATTTGTTTTTACATGCATCTATAAATAAACATCTCCAAAAACACTTATAATTTTATTTATTTGCATTAATGAATAAAATTCTTAAGTCCATCTCTGCAACCTATCATAAACAAAAGGTCAGAATTTTTATATTGCTCACTCAAAACCGCAAAAATCATGATCTTATATTTTGAGATAGGCTATAATGTCACATCGCAATACCCCCATCTAGTGGTTATTTGTAAAATCTTAACAGGCGACCCTCATACTTTCTAAAAAATTAGAAAGTGTCTTAAAGAAATATAATATTATGGTTTGCCAGAAAACCCAAAATAAATAAAGGCCCCTATTAACAAATCTTATCAGTCATATACCTACCATGAATCAATGCAGTGTAGTGTATTCAGTACCTTGTGAGGACTGCCCAAGAGAGAACGTTAGAATCACAACTCTTTAGTATGCTACTATCAAAAATTGGGTTGCGGTTTCGAGACAGGAATAACCGAAATCAGTAATAAACAGCGAACTAGTAGACCCGCATCTATGTCTACCCCAGAGAATGTTGAGACTGTGGATGAAATAATTGTGAAGGATCGATGACTTGGACTGAAATATATAGCAGAGACTTTGCACATTTCATATGAATTTGTTTTTCACATTGTCTATTCTGATTTGGATATGAGAAAACCGCCAGCTAAATATATTCCTAAATGTCTGAACACCGACCAAAAACAACTGCAAATCAAAATATCCAAGTTAATTTGTAGCCATTTTAAAAAGGATTCATTTGATGTCTTGGATCGAATTATAAGTAACTATGGATGAAACGTGGACTCATCATTATGAAACAGAGGTAAAGAAACAGTCGGAGGATTGGAAACACATTGGTTCTTGCTTCCGTTTTTTGGGGGTAAGGATGGGAAAGCTTTTCCAAAAAGTTCTGAAAAGACGCCTAGGAAAAATGTCTAAAGGGGGCTATTTTTGCAAGACTGACAAATCGCCTTCTCACAAATTCGGTATTACTTTTGCAAAAAAAAAAACGAATTAGACTTTGAACTGGTTGATCATTCCCCATATTCTCCTGATTTAGCTACATGGGACGATTGCCTATTCTTAAAACATTTGAAAGGACGCAAACTTCATTCAAATGAGGAATTTTTTCAGATCCGGATAGGAAATAAAACCAAACATTACAAATTTCCCTCAGAGTTGGACTATCTTGGGCTACCTTCGGGAGATTGAACTATATAACATATTAAAGAATGGAGAAATTACAAGGGTTTCATCCTTGCATTTTGCTTGTGGCCACCTACGGACTCGAAACTATGGCTCTCACACGAAAAGTAGAAATAGGTTGAGAATAACCCAAAGAGTCATGGAGAAAACGATGCTGGGAGTTTCTCTCAGAGATAAGATAAGAAACGAAGTGATAAGACGCTGGCCGGGTACAAAAGATATTATCAAACAAATTACAGAAATGAAATGGAGTTGGACATGACATATTGCAAGGGAGAATGGTAATAAATGGACATCAACAATAATCTTTTGGCGGACTAGGGAAACAACATGAGGACGAGGAAGACCGCCAACGAGATGGGTGGACAACGTGCGCAGAATAGGTGCAAGATATGGGTGCTCAGAATAGGGACGAGTGGAGGAGCTTGGGAGAGGCCTATGTCCAGGAGTGGAGAAGAAGTGGCTTGTTTTCGAAAGATCTAGAATTGCTTTAGAATGATTGCATTAACTTCATAAAGTGGCTTATGCTTTCTGTGATAGGCTTGAAACTTATCAATACGCCCTCGTACTTTTTAAATTGATTTTATACTTCACGACAATTATCTTTTTCGCATAACAAGGAAAAAAGTACAAAATAATAATATAAATAATATTTAATAATTTATGTAAATCAAGTGAAATTGTCTTTCTCCATTGTTGATTGTTGTTTTGTCAACGCCATTCATTTTGACAGTAATGAAAATACAGTTTTAAGCATGGCATGCAATATAAAGCCAAATAAAATTAACTACTATACTACTCTGGAAAAAGAGCTCGATGACTTTAACGTTGACCAAACAGTCGTGATTTCAGAAAGATATCTTAAAAACATTTCATTTTTGGACTATGAGGTAGAAGAAGATAAAAAATGCGAATCGGTCGAGATATATCCGTTTGTAAACTCATATTATAATCATAGTGAAGATGCTGATCCTTTAAGTAAAGTTAACTCGTTACTAGCTCAACCAGACATCTTGGAAGCCTCTATAGAGAAAAAGGCAGAACGATCAATGTTTCTACGCGATACTTATTCAGAGAGAGAAGCACAAATAAGGTACTTAGAGTCCAAACCTGTTTCATTTATTATTTTGGGTAAGCCTGATATTGGTCAGCAGGATTTAGGTCGGCAATTAGCGAATTATTGGAACTGTGTGTATATTGAACCCGAAACATTGATAGAAGAAGAGATTGAATCGGGTAGCAGAGCTGGGCAGTGTATTGAGTTTAATTTGAAGTGTGGGAGGGCTGTGGGTATTGATATAATTTTAACACTGGTTCAAAAACGAGTTCAATCAGAAAGCGCTAGACATAGAGGTTTTGTTATTGCCGGATTACCTGTAGTTCCTAACGATTTATATGAAGAGGACCCTGTATCATCACAGTCCGCCGTATTTACAGCAAAAGATATTTTTGAAGAACTTTTTGGAGTTGTTACAAAATATATTTCACCTAGTAAACTTCAAGTGTCAGTTTCTTCAAAATATAAGAGCGAGATTGAATCTGCCTCAGAATCTCAAATAAATATATCTGAAAAAGGAGCAAATGCTTCTAAAAGTGTTATTAGCAAAGAGGAAAAATTGTCCATTGATGTGGAGGAAGACATTTTCAATCTAAAAGTTGACATTGGCCAGAACTACGAAGAACAGCTTAATTTTTTATTTAATCTCCTTGAAGACCCTTACTTTATTATTTATATTCAATGCGGAACAGCAGATGTCATTAATAAACGAGACAGTTATCGTTTTGACATATTTTCTAATCAGCTGCAAAATACACAAAATAGATCTTACAATAAAATTTTCCAAAATTTGCTTATTAACGAGAATGATTTAGGTACTCTTACCGATATTTACGATCCGAACATTTTAGATATTGATGATTTTAGACAGAAAGATTTGGTAAAGTTGCCCTGTGATTTTAGAGCCAACGTTTCATCTCAATTAGACCGTTATCATAAGACTGCAATAAATTTCATTCAAAATAGAATTATAGCACATGACCCTGAATATTTTATTAAGGTTGATGGGAGAACTACTATTACCAAAATGTTAACTTTAATTAAAGCAAGGCTTAAAATTATGAATTTGCAACAAGTTTTAGTTCCAAATAAACTTACCGATACAGAACTAGATGCGTTATTTAAGACCGAAGTGACTTTATTACCAGAAGATGACGATTCTCCCCGTTCAGAGGTAGACACAGATAAGCTGTCTCCAGCAGAATATTTCAAACAAATTAAGAAGCAAGGAGCACCTAGTCCGAATTACATGTGGACTTGGAGCGAGTGGGGGTCTAGATGCCCAGTGTCTATGAAAAACGGCTTCATAAAGGAAGGTGATGTACACTACGCTGTACAGTTTATCAATAAAATTTACTTTTTAGCTGATGAAGAGGCTTATTTAAAGTTTTCTCTTAACCCAAGGCCGTACTTACTGCCCCCTTATCCAAAGACAACTTGCAAAATTTTTATTTTTGGTCCGAGACTTAGTGGAAAAAGTGCATTAGCTCAATGCTTGGGTTATTATTACAATGGAACCGTGGTTTCAACAACTTTAATGATGAAAGAGTTTATGCATCAAAGGCAAGGTGAATATATAGACAAAATCAGACAGCAGGCAATAACTGAAGCTCTAGCTCTAGTAAACAAACAAAGAAGAGCTGAGGCTGAAGAACAAGAGAAAGAACGTATAGAAAAGATTAAAGAATGGGTTAAGACTGTAGTAGGTTTGCTGGAGAAAATGGACACCATTTTCATGGAAATTGAAAAAGAAGAAAAAAAAGAACATTTTGAAATTTCTTCATTTCCCATGGCAATGAAGCGACTACAGACCGCGGATGTATTGGAAGATTCAGAGTATGCAGTTGCTTTGGCAAATCTTCGGGAGGAAATCAGTAATTTAAATATACCGATCTACAAATTGGATCCTCCACAATGGAGGTTATTTTTCACAGAGCGTAAAAAGCTTTTGCAATATTTGCCTCATAATATAGCAACAAAAATTCGACCCAAACCAGCAACGGTTTTTGATGAGTTCGTAAAGGAATATGTCGAAAACGCAGTAGCTACAGCTGGATCGGCAAATATCCAACTTACTTTCGGTAGTATTATAGAAAATGTTTATAAATTATATGAAAGCTGCCGAAGAGAAATATTTAGCTCAAGGTTTTGGCCGTGGGGGATGGATTATTGATGGAATGATGTGCAATTCGGAAATTATCAAAGATTTTTATCCCAACTATATCGGCGATGAAGTTATTGTTCTTAAAGACAGTGATAACTTTTTTGTAAAAAGATACGAAGACCCTTCTAGCACTACGTTTTTCAGAGATTTTAGAAGTTTTTTTAAGGAACGTGGTATTCA
The DNA here is from genome assembly GCA_019049505.1 of Pachyrhynchus sulphureomaculatus. NCBI lineage: Eukaryota > Metazoa > Arthropoda > Insecta > Coleoptera > Curculionidae > Pachyrhynchus > Pachyrhynchus sulphureomaculatus. Next base: position 88,696,058 of record CM032456.1, read on the forward strand.
TGATGCTGCTTGGAGAAGTCCTTCCTTAAAATCGACAAAAGAGTATAAGGAAGGTCTGGTTCAAAGCATTCTAGAAGAAATTTTGGAAAGAGACGATTTTTTTCAGAAACCAGGTGAAGAGAAAGCAATTTATTCACGTGTGGATGAATACAAAAAAGATATTATTAATTTTGAGACAGAGTGGTTGAAAGTTAAACAATTTTACCTCGACCATAATATAAAACTCATAGAAATAAATGTTTCCGATAAAACTCTACCTGAACTATTTGAACAAGTTATTAAAGTTTTAGATAGTGACTATCAATACAAAGTACATCAATTGACTCAAGAAGATCGTGCTGAAGAAGTAATACGCCTGGGATATCAAGATAACACGGTAGAACCTGGTGGGGAAGATGCTACTATTGCAGACAATAAAACAGGAGATGTAATTGAGAATTCTCGAAAATTTGGTGATACTTATCATTTTTGTCCCGTTACATTTTTGGAAAATTTTGTATTATGGAAAGGCAAAGAAGACTTTGCAGTTAAATACAATGAAAAGGTTTATCTCTTGGCAACAGAAACTGACATGAAAAAATTCGTTGAAAATCCCTTGAAATATGTTCCCACGTTTTATCCCAAAAGATTTCCTCAACCAAGGATTTGTGTTATAGGGGTTTCGGGTTGTGGGCGAACATTTTTGTCCCACGATATTTCAGAAAACTATGGGCTTAGCTATATAAGTTATGAAAAGTTCCTAAAGGATAATTTCAACATTAAAACTAAAGAAAGCTTAAACGAATTAAGAGATTCGTCAGTTAGTGCGTTACGTTCTTATCTTAATGGTGAACTGCCCTTGTCAGACAGCATTTTACACAAGTTACGAAAATATTGGTTCGACGAGCCTTATTTCTCAAGAGGTTTTGTCTTTGATGATTTTCCCAAAAGTCATCACGATTTTGATTTTATGGTAAAAAATAAACTTATACCAGAAGTCATACTATATCTTACAGCCGATGAGGTATATATAAAAACCAAATTGTTAGCCAGACGATTGGAATTGTGGCAGAAGGATGTGGACAAGCAGCGATTAGAAATTGAAACTAGACAGAATAGGATATTAGAGAAATTAAAGGAACAAAGAGTTATCCGTTTTAATGAGTTAATAGAAGAGCGACGCGAGCAACGATACACCAAGAAATTAGAGGATAGAGCTAAGGATATTATCGCAGGAGAAGGGGGACAAGAAGCCGAACGAAGTGTTTCCCAAGTTACCTTTGATTCTGTCGCAGAACAGGAAGACATAGACGAAGTAAACAAAATTTTAGATGCGGAACTACCTCCACCTGTATTTGATACACCTATTGAAGATCCTCAAGCCTTCATCTCCAAGACCGAACCTATAATTGATAACGCTGTTCAAGCAGACACGGCAGCTATTAAGAAAATTAAAGAAGAATGTTTAAATCATGGAATTAGATTTGAGGAAATTCCATTGAATATAGATATTTTAGAGACAACAAAAAAATATTGTTATTTTATTGTTGAGCCTCTAAAGTTTAGGATTCGATCGTTTTTTGAATCTTGTTACCTAGTTTCGCTGGAAGTAGCCGACAAACTTTTATCTTCAGGATACTGTTTCTTAAGTAAATTTGGAAAAATGTGCCCCGTGCAATATTACGATAATAAAAACGCATTTCAAATGTACTTAGTCGCCGAAGAAATTGACAACCTGTATGCGGTAGTACACAGAAGTTATATTTATTTTATAGTGGGGCATAAACAAAGAGATGAGTTCACAGCTAATCCACTGAAATATATTTCTCAAGGATTTCGATTTCCATTATTATCTTTTAAAGTGGCGGTAACTGGTCCGCCAAAATGTGGCAAAACAGTTTTAGCTCAGAGAATTCAGAAAGAATACGGCTTGCAAGTGGTAAGCAGGGGTCAAGCTACGAGATATGTTTTAAAATATCTCTCAAAGTCGGATTTAGCTAAGAATATGGAATCTGTACTTAGGAAAGGTTGGGAACTTACGGATGAGATGGTCATTAAGGCAGTAGAAGCAGCAACTTTTGATAAGAGGGCAATAACACAAGGGGTAATATTTGATGGGTTTCCCAATACTCTAAACGAAGTGAAACACCTGTCATACACTGATTTAGTACCAAATATTGTTATAGATTTGCAGGGCAATGAGGATGAAATTTTGGAATGTCTGGAGAATGATATGGTGACAAAATCTCTTCCAAAATATGGAAAAATGTTTATGAGTCATCTTTACGATGAATGGAAGAAAGAAGCCGAAGAATATAGGGATTGGTTTGATAAGGAATATCAAGCTATGACTAAAATACCTATTAACACTTGTAATTGGTCAGTCTGGCATCAAAGTAATCAGTATCTTCAAAGTACTTTCTGGGAAGTTAAACATTACCACAAACATATTATGGATAATTGGCCTCTACGTTTAGCTAACATGCTTGTAACACCACTAGAATTCTTGGAGCGTTCGTGTAGCTTTAAGACATACTGTCCTCTTTGTCTACATCTATTTAATAGTCTAAATAGTGGTGGAGAACCCCCCGATCGAACTGGATTGGTTCAGTTCCGGGAGTACTTTTATTGGCTGTGCAATGATCACATAGATATGTTTTTAAAATCCCCTGAAATGTACTTGCCTCCATACAACCAACATAGAATGCCGTCAGATTTGCCTAAAAAAGCAACATTTGACACAATCCCTGATAACGTTTATGAACATGGATCTTGCGCAGTATGCTACAAACTAAAACGAATTATTACTCAAGGAAAGTCCAACTTAGCAGTAAACTATAAAGATAAATCATATTTATTTGATAGCGAAGATTGTCTCAATACATTTTTAAGACAACCTCACTTATTTATGTTTGGAATAGAATTCAGAGCACCTGTATACCCGGAGCTTAAATATAAAGATCTGCCCGTGATGGGGATGTTGGAGCAATATGTAGCAAAATACATCGTGCAGGCTATTAGTTACATTGCTAAAAGACGTCCTATAATACCTGGACTAGGCATATCTGCATCTGCCTTAATTGGTATAGGAGTGTTTATAAAGGTGAAGAATGAGCAATTACCGTTTTACTTTAAACCTTACTATGAAGAAGGATTTAGATTATACAACGAACGACGAGACAATCTTCTCAAATACTTATATGTGATGAAAAAATATAGAAATCCATATTTGCATTATGAAGAACCGATGCCAGCTTTTGAATTACCTCCGGCTACACCGAAAAGTGAGAGTCTTACAACAATGATTTCAAGAATTGTTGATCAATGTGTTGATAATATTGATATATATTTGACTAATCCTGAGAATATTTAACTATTAGATGAGAGACTTTAATTCAGATGTGCAACTTTGTGTTTTATACACTCTTGGACAAAATTAACGCAACAATATATTAAATCATACAAATTTTTTTAATGAATTAATTTTAATAATTTTTTATGAACATTGGTTACACTAAAAGTTAGAAAAAACTTATTCGGATACTTTAAAAGTGAATTAGCTACCAAATTTCTCTATAAGATTCGAATTAAAATTATTCTTAAGACCTAATAACCAAGTCGTTGAAATTATGTAATAATGAAAAAAATAAACTGGGACACTAGTAGCAAAATTAATGGTGTAACTGGGACACTAGTAGCGTGTGTTGCCTCCTCTACTTCGGATGACAGCGTTTATGCGCCTAGGCATGCTTCTAATTAAATTTTGGATAAAATCTTGAGGAATTTGCTCCCATTCTGTGATAACTGCATTTTCAAGTTCCCTCAGGTTGCTAGGTGCCGGTATATGACGTTTCACATTTTTCTTAAGGTGATCCCATACATGTTCTATCGGATTCAGATCCGGGCTTTTTGGTGGCCATTGCATAATCGGTGTATCAACTTGATTAAGATAATCGAGTACCTCCCTAGCCACGTAAGGTCGAGCGTTGTCTTGCATAAACAGGAAATTGGGTCCCACAAAATGACCGAAGGCATCACATGTTCTATTACAATATTCTCAAGATAGTAGTCAGCATTCATGGATCTCGTACGGACAGGAACTAACTCTGTGCGAGTATCAAACCGATGCCACCCCAGAACATAACAGAGCCACCGCCGAATGGAATCCTTGCAGAGATATTGCAAGGAGCAAACCTCTCGCCTGGTCTTCGCCATACTCGCTCACGACCATCTGGATGTTTTAGACTAACCCTAGTTTCATCTGTGAAGAAAACTTGTTTCCAATCATCCACAGACCAGTTTTCGTGATTTCGAGCAAAACGTAACCTGGCAACTCTGTTCTCTCTAGTAAGCAAGGGCGCAGTGGCTGGTCTCCTACTGTTTAATTCAGCTTCATTTAACCGTCTTCTAACTGTTTTAGAAGAAATTGTGACATTGCGAACAGCTTCGAGTTCGTTTCTTATTATAGAACTAGTGACAGTCCTGTTTCTTAAAGCATATTGTCTTATAAAACGTTCATCTAGGTCGCTAGTGCATCGTTTTCGCCCTTGCCCTAGCCTTCTAGAAGTTCCTACTTCATTTAAGCGTCTTACCATACGACTTATTGTGGAACGATGTTTGCCTAACAAATTGGCAACATAACTCTGACAATATCCCTCGTCCAATAAAACTGAGGCTCGCACTACCTCGTGTTCAGTTAAATTCCTTGTTCGATTCATTTTTCTAATTCTTCGGGGTCAAAAATAAAACAGTCCACCACAAAAACGTATTACTTTGAAAAAGGGAACAATTTATAAGCTTACTTTTAAAGAAAATCTATCGCAGAAAGTTGTTTATCTTCTAAAAAATTCTTTAAAACTGTAAATCTAAACGAATTGTTTTGATTTCTGTCATGAACAGCGAAACCAAATATGCATAGCCGCGAGCATGCGAGCATTCAAATACTCGATAAACTTTAAAACTGACATAAGAAAAAGATAAATTAATTTTCAGATTGTTGCGTTAATTTTGTCCATGAGTTTATTTTTAATAAAGTTTTATTGGAATTTTCAAAGATCGTTTAATTTTATTTGGATGTTAATATACACAGTGCGACAATTAATTTTTCGGATTTGTTTTATAATTTTTTTGTTCAGTTCCCCGAATTTAATTCGTCGGCCTTCTCCTACTAAAGGAAAATCACACTTTTCAAACTGCAGATATTTTTTTTGAATCACACTGACGATGATCACCAGCTTTATAATACAGGGTGGCTTAAAAACTTGGACTTCTGCGGATTTTTTTTACATTATCAACTTAAGCCATCACACAGACAAACTGTAATATATCAAAATAAACAAATTAGTACTAAAAACAAGGAAATTGTATAAAATTATCACGACTACATTTTTAAGTATTTAACTTTAATGAGTAAAAAAGAAAGGGAAAATAAAAATAGGTTATATCAAAAAATACAGAGCAAAATTGAAAAATTTACGGACAAGCGCCAATCCTTCTTTAATAAGACATGTTTAAACCTAAAGAAAACTTTTTTTAATCAGCTGAGAATTCGGCTTAATCAGCTGAGATAAGAAATCGGGTAAAAATAAAATTAACCGTTTGAAAACTGAAAGATATATTTTCATTTTTTTTAGTGAAAATTTTTCAACAGTAACCTAAAAATACCTGACGCTCTTATTTGTAAATCATTTTTAATCATTTTTTATGCATTGTTTCTTATTTTATTTTTTTTTTGCAAGTAGGGTTCCTGTACCAGATGAAAGATTTGACTACCTTTGTGAATATTTTAAGCCCGTGAGGTAAGATAAAGTAGTATGAATTTGCTATTTATGTTTATATTGACAATTTTTTGTGACAAAAATTATTTTGGTTAAATTCAATTGAACATTTGTTCCTGTTAATTTTGTTAAATATCTTTTACGAATCCAAAACATTTAATTTATCCTTCTTTTTTAAGTCATCTTTCTAGTTATAAAGGCAAACTTGTGAAGCTTATGTATTGTATGTAGTGAAGAGTCCCAAGACTTTTCGAGAGATGGCAGCACAAACAAAAAACCATATGATTTTCAGTTAGTATCAACTCTCAGAAGATTCATGTGTTGATTAAAATCTTGACGGGAAAAAATACAGCCGGGTGTCAGGAGTGACTTGAGAAGTGTTAGGGCTCATCTGCTCCATTGAAAGCAATTATATACGTTCAAATGAGATAGCCACTCCAAAAAACACAAACAAAATCCAGTATATTGTTCTGAATGGCTGCAAAGTGAAAGTGAGAGAGATAGCTGACATTTTTGCATATGAAAAAACGATGTGCCCGATGGGTGCCGCGCACTCTCAAGATTGATCAAAAAATTCGAACGCACTGTTTCGGCTTAATCCAAAGGAGTTTTTGCGTCGATTTGTAACAATGAACCAAACACGGATCCACCACTGTACACCTGAGTCCAACAGACAGTTTACAGGTTAGTCGGAACCACATGAAATTCGGTCGACGCGTCCAAAAACAAACATCAGCTGGAAAAGTTTTAGCAAGTATTTTTTGGGATGCGCGTGGAATAATACTGATCGACTACGAGGGCTGTCTGAAAAGTTCTCGGCATAACAATGAAAGAACTTTTTTTTTTTGACGTGAAATATGTTTTATTTTTCAATATAATCTTCTGAAACTTCAATACACTTATTCCAACATTTTTCTAATAACTCAATGCCATCATTAACGTGTGATTCCGAAAGGTCCGCAAAATATCCATCCAGAGCTGCAATAGCTTCGTCATTTGATGTAAAATGCTTTCCAACCGTAAATATTTTCAGGTTTGCAAACAGATAATAGTTAGAGGGAGTCAAATCTGGTGAACACACTAGATGTTCGAACAATTCGTTGAATTTTGCCATCGTCAAAGCACTTGTGCGAACATGTGCGTTATCCTAATGAAAAATAATTTTTTCTTCTTTAAAGCAGGTTACAATAATATTTAGAGTTAATTTTTTTTACCTTTCTGAAGATAATCGTTCACCAAACCCCTTTGTAATCTCAAAAAAACTGTTGCCATAACCTACCCTGCTGATGGAGCCGTCTTTGCCTTCTTTGGTGTACTTCCACCGGCTTCAATCCATTGTTTTGACTGTTCTTTACGCTCTGGGGTATAGTGGTGGATCCAAGTTTCATCAACAGTTATGAGACGACGCTTGAAATTTATTTAATTTTGTTTAAAACGCTCCAAACACGTTTGAGAAATACGCATTCGCATGAGTTTTTGGTCAAGGGTCAGCAAATGCCGCACCCATCTTGCACAAAGTTTTTTCATACCAATTCGGTTTTTGAGATGCCTATGGCTTCAGCTGTTTGACGTACTTTCACTCGTCGATCATCTAACACCATATCATGGAGTTGTGGAATGATTTGTGGTGTTGTTACAGTTTTTGGACTACTTTCCCGTGGATCATCTTCGAGACTTGTACGGCCAGATTTAAAAAGATCAGCCAATCAGCCAAAGTGAAATTGATGCATCCTTTAATCCCTTTAATATTTTTGGATGAATTTTTGTTGGTGTTAAACCATCCAAAACAAAGAATTTAATCACTGCACGATATTAATTTTTTTTCTATTGAAAAAAAATCAGTGACACGTCAATATTAAACAGCCGCTACTACTCGAATGAATTGACAGATCGAAATAATGTGTTACATGTGTTTGTATAAAGGATGAAACTGTCCAGTACAATTATGGTTTCACAGTTTCTAACGCCATCTATGTATCAGGCCGAGAACTTTTCAGACAGTCCTCGTATCTTGAGAAGGAGTGAACAATCAGCGATTATTACCTCTTTCCAAATTTGAAAAGGTGGTTCCAGGGAAAGAGATTTGGCTCAAATAAAGAAGTGTAATGAGAAACAGGCGTATTTTAGAAAGCTCGACAAGTCGTACTATGTGAAAGCTATTCAAATATTGGAAGATCCCTGGAATAAGTGAGTCACTCTTGAATAAAATCGATGTTTGTCAAAAACATTACTCATTCTTCAAAAGTCTCGGGATTTTTTTATCCCATATAGTATGTGACTCTTCATGGATGTTTTTTTCTCTCTTGGGGATATCTAAAAATAAATAATAAGTAAGATACAATAATTTGCATATGTGACTGCCTTAAGACTAGTTTTGAATGTCTGCCTGCCTCAGTCGAGGGCTGTTTAAAGCCAGACCGGAGACAGAGGAATGTTTTAACGAGTGGCTGACAATTACCGCTGGACACTGCTTGTGTCACGGTTCTACCCCACTCTGATACAAGCACTGCCTAGCAGTAATTGTCAGCAACTCGTTGAACAATTCATCAATCAGTCTGTGACCTTAAACAGCTCCCGACAAAGGGAAGATATCTCTTCCGAACTAGACCTACAGCATTCAGAGATGCAAATCATTATTTATTCTTTGCACTAATACGATGAGAAGTACTTCGAGTTTGGTTTTGGTTTTTTGTTGATCCTAGCTCGGCTGTAATACGGCAGAGCGCCTCCCGAGTTGAATTGAGAGATGAGAGAACAGTGGGTAACTCCTGAAATGTGGAATTTGTTCAGTTATTAGATGATTTTTAAAGATAAAGGTTACAAAAGCAAATTTACCTCCCTGGAACAGTTAGGAAATAGTAACCCGCATAATCAGAAATCTGTATTGGAGACAAACGGCATCGGTGATATTTGGAGAGACCAGATCAGACGATGTTGCCATCCAATGAGGAGTGAGACAGGGTTGCATGTTTTCGCCGTTGCTGTTTAACCTTTACTCCGACAACACAAAGCAGCTTTGTATGAACAACCATATGGAGTGAAGCTGAATGGAGAGTTCATTAATACAGTCAGATATGCGTATGATGCTGTTACGTTGAGTGACAGGATTGAAGACCTTCAGCGCCTGTTAGATAGAATTGAGCAGGCAGGAGCGGATATCGGCCTTAACACCGATATATCTAAAACCATATTCATGGTCTTTGGCCGCCAACAATATGCAGATGTTGATCTGCATCTCAACGGTCAAGCGATAAAGAGAGTTCACCATTTTAAATACCTTGGAAGCTACATTACTGACCAGTTAGACCCTGACAAAGAAATTATGTGCAGAATAGAAGCAGCCAGAACAAGCTTCATTAAAATGAGATCCCTCTTTTATAATCATAGCATTAATTTAAAACTGCGTCAGAGAATGCTAGAATGCTATATTTGGTCGATTTTGTTGTACGGCACTGAGGTATGGACATTGAAGGTTGCGACAGTTGACCGCTTGGAGGCTTTCGAGAGGAGGCTGCATAGAAGGATTCTTTGTATTCCGTGGACAGCTTATGTCACCAATCAGGAAGTACTGCAGAGAGCTAATGCAGTCAACGGTAAAGTGCAGAAAACTGGAGTATTTGGGACATGTTCTTCGTGGCAAACATTATGACTTATTGCAGCTCATAATAGGGGGATAGATTGAGGGTAGGCGCGGCGTTCATACGAAGCAGGTCTCTTGGCTGAGAGACATAGAGATTGAACGGGAATCCATGGAGTCGAAGAGTTATTCCGAGTTGCAGTTAATAGGGATGAATATGCCAGAGTGATAGCCAACGTCAAGAGGACCTGACATGGCACGTATAAGAAGAAGAAGAAGAACCTGCAAAAAATAACAACAATAATTGTACCACTCACCCTAAGTGCCGGAAACGCAACTGTTATCTTTTAGATACTATTAAATTTTATTATTAAACTTTATTTATATATTTATTTACTTGTTCTTAACAATTTTAAACAGTCTCCATACATTGCTGTCTCTCAGTATATCTTTACTTTTCCCTGAAAACATCCCAAATACCTAGTCTATAACCATTTTTAACATTTTTCGAATATAATCACGTGTCATGAAAGATGGCATGTTCCCACCGTCATTCGGGCGCCGACTAAATTGGTGATGGTCGCCCTCATTAGTTTAGAATTACGTTATTACGCTATTATAAGGTCAAAAACAAGTGTTATTAGGTATATATGACGTAAGTTTATTGGTTTCAAAAGGCACATATTTGGATATAAGATAAAATAAATAGAGAAGAGAACGTTTATTAAAAGTTAATTCTCAACTTTCTTGCTTATGGGCCATTCTTTTAGAAACCATCCACATATTTTGACCACACATTTTTGATTTGCCTGAAAATTTTTTTATGACACATATATCGAGATTTTTTCCCAAATGTATATTTCGCAAAATATGGATGTTATAAATTATCGTAGTCCACTAGTCGGCGGCACATTAAAAAAGGAATATCTCCGGATCTATTTATCGTATAAACTTCGTTCTTCCGCCATTTTATTGCTCTTTATGTTGGCTTTCGCAAAGTATAACTGTGGAATTTTTAATTGTTTATAAAAAAAATAACAATGAAATTGTTTAAATAATTTTTTCACGCTTGCCCTCACAACTTATAAAATAGAAAAAATACCATATATATTAGGTCGAAAAATATTAAATAATCTCGATCGCGCGTCACTTGCCGCGCAGAGCGCATATAGGTCTAACCGAGTCTCGTTTACGTTTGCGCCCATTTCTTGCTTTTGACAGGTCATCCTTTTATATCAGTACTTCTATATAAAAAATATATATACATTATCTAAAAAACGGGCAAGTAGGAAGTGATCCTTATTATTAGACTAAATGTTCAAATGCACACTCATCGGAACCTTAGAAATGTAATTATTGAATACTGGAACAAAGACAAACTCACCTGAAATGAAAATTTAAAAAATTACATATTTTTGTGATGGGGCAAGTGCGCAATACAAAAACAAAAAAAAAATTATCAATCTCACTCATCGTCTGAAAGATTTTGGTTTAGCTGCAGAGTGGAACTTTTTCCAACATCCCATGGCAAAGATGCGTGCGATGGCTTGGGTGGGATTTTGTAAAGGTTGGCTACTAGAACTAGCCTTTAAAGCGTAACCAGTCCAATGCAAATGCCAAAACAATTATTTGAATTGGCAACCAAGTCTCTTCCTAACACGTCATTGAAATTTGTAGAGAATAAACAATATATTGAAGAAGCATAAAAATTAGAGGCAAGATTTAAAATGACTCCAACTATAAAAGCGACGCACAATGGGTTGAATCCCGATTCTAGCTGGACAAAATTATTTTATGGGCTTAACAAGGTCCAAATGACTAGAATAGCCAAAAAAAAGTAATAAAAAATATATATGAAGGAAAAAATAGGTGTTTTAGTTCTCAGAACTGAATTTTTACTGCATTTTGAGGTGTTTTATATATTGGTATAAAAGAAAATGGAAAGATAAAATAGAGATGCTAATTGCTAAATTTATGTATTTGCTAATAAAATGAACTATTCTTTTATATAAATTCAAAATCAGAATCTTCCGATTCGCTCGGAGAATCCTTCTCCGCATCGCTATGCTGCTCAACCTCTTTCACAGAATCCGTGAGTAGTTCCTTTGCATCAAGACTCGGCTCCTTCAACGGGACTGTCTGGAACGTTCTAAGGCCAGTAATAACAGGATCCGATGAAATTAGAAGCATATGAACTAAGTCTTCATAGGTTTTAATATATGAGGACTTTCTAGTTTGATGGGCTCTGAATCGCTTCATGTCTTTATTCCTTGCCTCCTGTGCCTCCTCTGAAAGCTGCCCTATTGGAACAAGGGCATGTTTGATGCCTGTAACATATCCTAATTATAATAACAAGTCTAATCATCTGCTCTATTCTAATCACGCTGAGTCGCACTCAATGTTTTGGTTAGTCTTTTTGCCCGCTCTTGTAATTCGGTTGTCACGCTTTCCTTCAAACCAGCCGCTTGAGATTCTCACGGTTAATCTCATAACGGACAGTTATTCTCAACACAAACAAAAGCTAATCCAGTAAAACCCTAGCTAGGCCAGAAAAAATAGCAAAAAATCAATAATGGAAAATAATAAGGTGAAAAATAATTTTTTTACATAAAAAGCATGTTGTAAAAATCAATGTTGTAATAAATTGTTATAAACAAATTTTTACATATTGGTCGTAAAACACTGATTACACCAATCGATCTACGGAAAAAACTACGAAAGAAACACGTGTAAATTTTTGTTCTCCGTTGATGTAAAAATATTTTAATTTTATAACAAATGGACTTGGTACAAACAATTTATTGCAATGTTGATTTTTGCAATGTGCTTTTTATGTCAAAATTATTTTTACCTCCCGGTCCTATTTCCCATTAATGATTGTTGCTAAGTTATCTAGTCTACAGAGTCATGAATTGGAGCAAGTTTCATATACCATATTTATTTTTTTTTTGCATAAATAAAGATATGACATAAAGTTATATATATTTTTTTCATAGTTTTTTCCGTAGAATCTGTTGGCGTAATCAGTTTTGTTCTGCGACCAATATCTAATAATTTGTTTATAACAATTTGTTGCAAAATTGATTTTTGCAACATACTTTTTAAGTAAAATATTGTTTTTCACGATCCAGTTGTATTTCCAATTATTGTATTTTTCATATCTTTATTGGTCTAGGCATGCGTTTTAATGGGTTAATTGCTTACTTGGTTTTTCGTTTGAGAATTTTTGTTATATCTACATTTATGGTTCATTATGGCTTTTCCCCTTTGAATATGTTATTAGTTACATTATAATAAATAAATTCTGAAAATTAGAAGCCGGACGGAAGCGGACTTTAAAAGTTGCGCATTAAAATATAAAAGATTTTTCACTTTCCACGAAGCAAAATCACACTCACTTACATTGTAATGGTATGAACTTACCTTCTTTAATCGGATGTTTCCAGTGCTTGAAACTTCTTCTCAGAATGTATCTAAACCAGAAAAATGTATACTCAAACGAAAATGAACAATCCTGTCACTGTACAAATAATATAAAGAAGGTCACATAAATGGACCGTGAGAGCGTCTCACGCTTTAATCGCATTCGACCGTTTACACAGTAACTTTTTACACACTATTATTTGCTATAATAATAAAGTGAGGGTGGAATTGAGTTTCCTAAACTCTTAAGAAACATTTTCTTTATTTGCAAACCCTACATTTTGACATTGATTTTTAAATTTCGTCCAGCTAGAATCGAGATTCAGTCCATTGTGCGACGTTGACATATCATTACATACGAAAAAAAAGCAAAAGCGAAGCATTTTTCTTTGCAGGCACATTCAACTGAAGTTGAAGTTATGAAATAATTACTTACTTTGTAACATATCGTCGAAAATTATATTATATATTTTCATATCCATCGTTTATTATATCATATCCTGGCAAATAAATACGCTTATGACAATATTTTATAGTCTCTTGATTTATTTCAATAATCCGATCGTTTTTTTATCATAAAAAAATTCGTAATATTCGATTTTAGCTGAGTTTGTCTGTGTTCGATGAGTGTGCATTTGAATATTTACTTTAATAATAACGATCACTTTCTACTTGCTCGTTTTTTGGATAATGAATATATAATTTTCATATAGAAGTACTAATATAAAAGCAGGAAATGGGTGCAAACGTGAACGAGACTCTGTTAGAACTCTATGCGCGCGCTGCGTGATGCGCGTTCGAAATTATCTGGTGGCACGGCAGTGCCCCCGCCAAGTTGAGCAAAAAGCACAGCCGTACCATCCTTTTCTCGAAGCCACTCACGGCACTTTCAACCCCCCTGTAACTTCGTTGTGGATAAAGCTAGAAGCCTGAATTTTCAGTGACCAAGAGGACATACTATACTAGCTACATTCCTAAATTACCTACTATTTATACCTTATAGTTTACGAACTATCGCCAGTCGAAGTTCTTTAATTTTGTCACTGACACACTCACTGATCATCAAAATTCTAAGGTACTTCTAGCGGATACATAAACTTCACATATTGAATTTAGTTAGTGTTTAGCCTATAAAGGAAGGAAAAACTGAAACATCCCGAAATTTCAGTCCCATTTTCTAAATTGTACAGTCACTTAAGCCAAAAAAGAGGATCAACCTCGGAATGAGATGTAATACGCTGTAAACTTGTATAAACCTTTATTTTGGCATTCTAAAAGTTGCCTCAAAAGTCTCATAAAATCTCATTTCCGCGTCTTAAGATATTCAAGGTCAAAGGTCACAAAAATCGGTTTTTCGCAAATATCTCGCGTCGTATAGTTTCAATAATATTTGCATCTATTATGAAAATTGTAGAGTATAAAATTCTCTACAAATTTTGTTCTAAACATTTTTTTTATACGCGTAACCGTTTTTGAGATAGAGCGCGGAGAGCGCGTAGCGCTCAGCCATACATAGCATAATGCAAGGTCAACCGTGAGTCCCAGTAAATAATACGTCGTATAAAGTTAATTAATAACTATAAAATCCATAATTATGAATAATTTGTATTATTTATTAATTAATATATTATATTTAATAATATTTTTCATTTATCAAATATATTCGTTTAATAATATTTACCTACTTCGTGTAATTAAAAAAATGTTAAGTAAAATACTTTAAGTATATTTTAATTATAAAAAAGTATGAAGATGATGCTTCCATGTCAGCAGGGCTAGAAGAGAATATAGTTATTAAAATAGGAGCAAAAGTCATGTTAAGACGAAATAATGACGTGAGTCTTGGCTTAGTCAACGGTTCTATTGGTATAGTACGAGGAGTCAAAGAAAATACAAATTAAATTAAAAAAAATACATATTACATTTAATAATGAACATCTTTACAGTCAAAACTAACTAAACTTACTTTATAGTCAAAACTAAATTTGAAATTATTAATAGAGCTTATGTTCATCGCGAACAGTTTCCGATATATATAGCCTATGCTATTACCATACACAAAAGTCAGGGGCTAAGTCTAAACAGTGCACTAATGGCCATCGGTTCTTCAGTGTTCACATGCGGTCAAGCATACGTGGCACTTTCGAGAGTGACAAGTCTGGGCGGATTACATCTAATTAATGTCAACTTCGGTAGTATCAAAGCTCAGGAGTCCGCAATCGTTGAATATAATCGACTTAGAAGCACTTATCGTCCAGACTTGTCAAAAATTGTTACATCATAGCCTTTGAGAAAAACCAATAGAGACCGGGAGTGGGCTTTAAGAAAATCTATAGCTGACGTACAAGAAATATTACCCGAGAAGAAAAAAAAAGAGGACTACCTACAAAAAGAAATGAGATCCTATCAAAAACATAAAATGTAAAAAGTGCCAAGTCTCGCAACGCAGTCCTTTCACCACAAAAAGTTGTGAGATCTCATGTAAAACCAAGTCAGTTATTTTAGTTAGTATCTATGGAAGCACCTGTTCAACAACTTTGTTATAAATTGTTATCTAATTAGTTACCTACCAACATTTATAGTGACCGTATCAATATTAGACATCTTTACTTCTATAATAAATATAATGACTTTGCAATCGCACGGCAACATAATCACATAAGAATAATCTAGTATTTAAAATACTTTATTCTTAAGTGCACTGTTTAGACTTACTTAGCAATCGAAATAGTAAATTATTCTTATGTGATTATGTTGCCGTGCGATTGCCAAGTCATTATATTTATTATAGAAGTAAAGATGTCTAATATTGATACGGTCACTATAAATGTTGGTAGGTAACTAATTAGATAACAATTTATGACAAAGTTCTTGAACAGGTGCTTCCATAGATACTAACATAACTAAAATAACTGACTTGGTTTTACATGAGATCTCACAACTTTTTGTGGTGGAAGGACTGCGTTGCGAGACTTGGCACTTTTTACATTTTATGTTTTTGATGGGATTTAGTATTTTCCGACCTAAAAGAGACCCCACTTTTCAAAAATATGTTTTTTTTAAAATTAAAACATAGCGAATATAATGGTATTTGTTTCGATTTTATAAGTTGTGGGGGAAAGGATGAAAAAATTATTTACACAATTTCATTGGTATTATTTTTTATAAATGAACAATTAATTTCACGGTTATACTTTGTGAAAACCAAAATAAAGAGCAATAAAATGGCTGAAGAACGTAGTTTATATGATAAATAGAACCGTAGCTTTTTTACTGTGCCGCCGTTTAGTGGACTACGATAATTTAGAACATCCATATTTTGCAAAATATACACGTACATTGGGAAAAAAATCCCGACTAATTTCACGTATAAAAACCATAAAAAAATTTTCAGGCAAATCGAAATTTTTTTTTCTCAAATCCCTACGATTTGCAAAAGAATGACTCTATAGTTATATGCGCTGTTTTCGTAAATTTTAATGCATTTCTTAAATTTTTAAACTCTGGTGTGAGTATTTCTGAACATGTCGCGCATTGTTTATTAAAAAATGTATTTATTTAAAAGTTTCTAACATCATTCGACAGTAAAAGATTGTTAATAAAACGCTAATGATTCAGTAGTTCGTCCAGTCCCCATCACCGTCTATGATCGCCTGGCATCTTTGTGGCATACTTTCGACGAGATTTTTGTTTCCGTTCTCTCTTAGATTTTTAAATAAATTATATAGGTTGTGTCGAAAGTTGCAAAACATGACTTGGAAAAACTAAAAACTCCAAATTAAAAATTTTTGACAAGTACAATATAAACTATACTCCTCTAAACGAAGATAATAATTGAATAAAGTTTCACTTATACATGAATGTTTACTCGTCAAATAAATTGACCCAATTTGTTCTGAAATAACAAAAATATATGTTTGTGGATTCCTCATTTTATACATTTTCACATATTACCCCACACGACAGGTTTTAAACAGACATTGAACTAATTTTAGAGGTGTTCCTACTTCCAATTTAAATATTGAAAACTGACAAACCAAATATATGCCTTTTGTTTTCCAATGATTACACAGGCCAACGATGAAAAAACTTTTTTAATAATTTTACCCGATTCCTATGTTTTTTGGTGTGCTGAGTCCGAAAATAATAATAAAAAAATCGTATCACCGACCAATTTTTCACATTTTAATATTCAAAATGTGAAAGTTTATTTTTTATCATTCGAATGTTATTAGGTTGGCAATAAAATCAGAATTGGGTTGGCAGTAAAATCAAATGTCATTAGGTTGGCAGTTCCGATAAATGTCACAGCTGTGTGTTTTCTTCTAGTAAATATAATCTCTCATTGCACTGTTTAACCCATGTGCTAATTCACACTCAAAGTATGGCTAATCGTGGTTGTAAAAACTCTCCCAACACTTTTTGTTATATATGTGGTGAGTTTGTAGTTAAAAAACATCAAAGAAACATTACTGACTTTGTAAAAAAAGTATACTTTGCATATTTTGGTGTAGAAATCGGTAATCAAGAGAAATGTTGGGCTCCTCACAAAGTATGTTATGTTTGTGTCGAGGATCTTAGGAAATGCTTTTAGATTTGCAGTACCCATGGTATGGAGAGAGCAAGAAAATCATTCAAATGATTGTTATTTTTGCAGCGTTGATATTTCTGGATATAACTCCAAAAATAAGAAAGTAATTGTCTATCCTAACTTTACTTCAGCTAATCGGCCGGTAGGACATGGACCGGGACTTCCTGTCCCTGGGCCACCTCAGTCTATTGTTGACGTTTTACGGTCCAGTCCCAAATATAATGATAGTCGATCGGATGATGATGAGTTTCAATGTTCTCTAGAAAATTTAAAACCACAGTTGTTTACACAAGCTCAGTTAAATGATTTAGTGAGAGATTTAGGTTTGACTAAGGAAAAAGCAGAATTGCTTAGTTCTAGGCTGAAAGAAAAACATTTATTGGAATCTGGAACATCTATTTACCATTATAGAACAAGAGATCAACAGTTTATATCAATTTTATGTATCAAATTTTCCCTATTTTGAAATTTAATCGATGTTATATTGTGAGAGAACTGTGGGTGATACAAACAAACTGATACCAGGTACTGTTTCAGCACCCAAAAATATATAACACTTAGATATATTGGTTTAAAAAGTTTTTACAATTATTTTTTTTGTTGACATATGTTATTATTAATACTTCTTAAAGTGCGTGGTAAATTGCATAATTTAATGGTACTCCTCTAAACGAGGCTGACATGCCAGAAAGGATTTTAAAGAGAGGACAGAAATACTGTAGTTGTATTATTTTGAAACACTGTTATGACACCTGATAATGAGTAGTCCTTCCTAATAGAACATTATGAATATTGAATATGCACAATTTACTTTGTTAATTTATCATTTTATCTGGATCAGTTTTTATATTAAAGTTTTTTTTTTTTACTTAAAAATCTTGCATTTTTGAGCGGAATTGACCTTGATGTAGAACAATCACTGAGGTACCTTTGTCTGTTTTTGTGACTATTAGATGGTGTATGTCTTTTTGACTTATAAACTTACTATTTTTTTTTTATCCGAAGGAGCAGTTATTATTATTATATAATTATTTGTCGTTCTTCTAGTCAGTCAAGTAAGAACATGCCGCCTATAACCGGTAAATGAAATTCCTTTTTTTTTTGAAGTTATTGTTGGCCCCCCTGCAAACAATGCTTGGTAGAAAGAGATTCATTCTAACCTTATTTATGGTTAAATATACATCGTATCGAACATCAATGCTGTGATATATGTAATACTCCTATATAGCTAGCGCCCTATCTTCGCCTGTAACGGAACCGAGTGCCATTAAAGAGTGAAGCAAGAAGGAAGCAGATTGCTAATGGGCACGCGAGCCTTTTATAATGACCGACTGTATTTAGAAACATTGTGGAGAATCTCGAATGGTTGCACTTGACATAACCAAGGCATTCGACCGTGCTTGGCATGACGAATTGTTGTCTAAGCAACTTTTATGATTCTTCACTATCGCCCGATGTACCCCAAGCTGCTATATTGCTTACTTTCTTTTTTTTACATGCGTAGTGCGCAGTCTGGTAAATGCCTATGAAATGGTGGAAAATTTTGTTAAGCTGCATGACCGTTAGTAAGCGTGATTTTTCAAAATTTCAATCAGCTGCAGTTATTTATTGGCAGCTGACAGTGTTACACGTTTCGTAGAAATGGATAAAGCCGACTATTTTTATTAAAAAAAATTAGCAAGTAAACTGAAAGAAGTTCATGGAGATTTTGCACTAGCACTCAAGACAGAATTATATACTCAATTACTGAATGAATAAATTTCAACGTGGCCGTACAAGCACTCTCAAGAAATTGTCACGTAAAATGTCGTGCGCTTGCTCGTACCAGATACCAACAGTCCATCTTGTTTTGGTGAACATAATTGAACATCACCTCCGTCGTTGCAGTTACTGGTCGTTGTGAGCGGTCCTCGTCAAAAATGCTTGTTTTCTCATCTTTGAACTTGGCAGTCCCATTTTTCGTCGCATGACACATATTTTTTTGATGTTTTTCTTGGTCAACGTGAGAGTATCGGCTCCGTACGTAAGAACGGGGAGTATGCATCTGTCAAATACTTTTCTTTTTATACACATATGAAGGTTAGATTTGAATACATAGGCCAGTTTGCCATATACAGCCCAGGAGAGACCTATTCGCCGCTGAATTTCATGTGTTCGGTTATCTCGTCCTATGCTGATTTCATGTTCCAGGTATTTTTATTGGTGCACTTGCTCTATCTCTACGTTATTCAGTTTTATAGTGTCGCTTAATACAAGATTTGTCATAAATTGAATCTTGGATAGATTGATTTTTAGACCAACCTTTCCTGAAGCATGTGTGGCGTAGTTTGTGCTTCTTGTATTTTGTCTGTTATTAAGACAATGTCGTCGGCGAAACAGAGGTGATTTAACTTTTTACCGTCAATGTTAAGTCTCATTCTTTCCCAGTTTATTGATTTTAGAATACTTTCTAGAAGTGTTACGAAGAGCTTGCTGGTGGATTGATTAGTTCGTTTTAACATGAGCTATGGCATTTTCATATATGTATTTAATTACATTGGAATATCGATGATCAAATATGATACTCGGTAAGCGCTTCTAAAAGTCTCTGCTGATTTACAGAATCAAAATCCTTTTCGAAGTCCACAAATATGAGTACAAGAGGCTTATTATATTCTATACATTTTTCAGTGAGGATTTTAACTGTAAGCAGATGGTCGTTTGTTCTATACCCCGAGCGGAAACCTGCCTGTTTTTTTGAAAAGAAAAACTCGAATTTATTTGCTAGACGTTTGGTAAGTATTTTCATGAATAACTTGTTTACATGGCTCAAGAGTCTAATGGGTCGATGGATTGTAAAGTCTGAAGTATCTCCTTTTTTATGCATGATGACAATAGTTGCATTATTCCATTGCGATGGAGTTATTCCTTCCAGGAGACATTTATTGAATAAAATTTTAAGTGATTTGATAATTTGTTGTCCTCCTTGTTTAATTGCCTCTACTACAATATTATCTTCACCCGGAGCTTTGTTATATATCCTCCGACCTCTGATTTAGGACTTTTGGTATGTTGATTTCTGTTCTTTTATCTCGTAAGGTATATAATTGTTGATAAAATAATTCGATGATCTGTAAAATATCTCTTTTGTTTGTTATAAAAGTTGTAATAATAACTTTTAATGGCTGCCGGAAATAAAGTAATCGCTAGATCGTCATCAGTTCTTGTGTTTCTTTCACGAACACCTATCATCTAATATTTGACTGAAATCTTGCTTCTCTATTGCTCAACTCGGAAACTTTTCAAATCACTCTCATATACAACACACTGTAAAAATCAACGACACTCTTGGGAAAGGAGATAAACAAAAATTTTGTCATATATAATTATGTGCTTATCACATAAAAGAAAATCACGCACGGTTTCTATTAAATTTGCTGCGTTTTGTGATTACCGCTCTTTCTATTAAAGAAGGTTGACACGAAACTGAAAAAAATCTATTCGTTTATTATTTTAAAACACTATTATTATGACACCTTACAGTGCGTGGTGTCTCTCTATTTCTCCCATCGAACGTACAATTTGTCTTAACTGCACAATTTAGTGTAACCAATTTCCTTGGTAGTGGTACCTATAAAACGGAGCGTTTTGCCATTCGTGAGTCGCCAGAAGGTACCGAAATGCTACGGTCTACAATTTTACGGCAAAACTTGTTTGATTGTCTGTCGAAATAGGAAATAATTTGAAACGCGTGATCACTTTTAATGGTGCTAAACGAGACTTTTAGTTTCTATCACTGGATATGATTGGGTAACTACTAGGTAGCTAGAATATAATACGAAGTTGCGAAATTGTCAAATACTGAATATTTGTCCCAAAAATTACGAAGAGGACACGTAAGCTTGTCGTTATACTAGGGCTTTAAGATAATATACGAGTAGTACCTGGTGCGATTCGAAAGTTTCCGGATTAACACTGTAAAATCTGAAGTATTTATTTTTAGGCTGTATGGCTCCTGTCACCTTCAATGCAGCGGTCCTACCGTCCCAGGTCGATGCTGTCACTGCCTTCAGCATCGCATTGTATCATCTAACGTTTCGAACCGGCGACCCTTTAACTTGGTGTTCATATAGGGAAGTAGCCCATATGAAATCACAGTGCCAAATTGGGCAAATATAGGATGGAAGATGAATATCATGGAATTCTTCTTCAAAAACTGTTGCGTACAGAACCAACAGTGCATTTTCATTATTCCGGAGGATGCTTTTTTCTCTCTACAGCTTTGGACATTTTCTAACCAATAAAAAATTCGTGGAAAATGCTCAGAATTGTCCGACGACGGTCTTCATGAATGATTTGCTGGACTTTGGCGGTTCCCCTAAAGTTCGGCCCGCCTTAACTCGCAAAAACCACTAGAAAATTTGCGTACGGCTCTGGACTTCGTCACCTAATGCTTTCCGAATAATTTCATACGTTACAATATGTTTAAAACAAAATTTCACACGCGCGCCCTGCTTTTTTTTCCGTATCCATTGTAAAAGTAACGGAGCAACACAACTATCACTTTACACAAACGTGCCTAAAGAACAAATTGAATGCGCCTGCAAATGGAATCTTGTCACACAGCGTTGCTAGGAGTGTACCTATCGCCATCTGTCGGGCAAGTCAGTAAAGTTTAAAATTTCCTTTCGTAAAAATGTGGTTTCTGGAATTTTGACAAGCTTCAAATAGGAATATCAAAAGAAAAATTTGATTTTTTTTTTACATATTTAGAGACACATAGATTACAGGAAACGTTTAGTAAGACTTTGTGCAGGGAGGGTTCCGTGCGATCTCGATAGTAACGACTATTTTAAATGGATGAACGCTTGAGAATATCTGATGCTCTTTTCAATATTTTGAATACAGCATGGGATCTCCTCGAGCGTTTTTCAAAATTTTAAATTCACTGGTAACAACTTATTTCTCGAAATAATATAATTAGAAAGTACGGAACCCTCAGTACGCGAATTCCGCTAGCACTTCATTATCTGATATATTTTTCACTGAAAACTCTGTTGTTGCAGTAAAGTTCCTGCTTTTCTTAGCGTCGTTGATATTGCCGGCTTAGTAAAGGGTGCTTCTGAAGGACAAGGTCTTGGAAATGCATTCCTTTCCCATATAAGTGCTTGTGATGCCATATTTCATCTTTGCCGTAAGTAATTCAAATTAAGAAAATGGAAAGAAAAACGAGATGGTTCATTTTTAGTGTTCCGTACGGAACACTTATAAGATCACTTCGGTGTCCGTCCGTCTGTCTGCCTGTCACACCCGATTTCCTCCGAAACTGTTTGACACAGAAAGTGGAAATTTGGCACTAATATAGAAATTAGTGGCCTTATCAGGGCCGTGTAGTATTGAAAGTTAAATTTTGACTTAAGGGGTTTGTTTTGGAGGGTGAAATCGGAAGCGAAAAAAAAAATTTTTTACTAGGTCATCGAGTGGGGTGTAAAATGAAAGCTACACGAGTTCAAAAATATATATAATGTAATACTTGCGTACACTTTTCTTTGTATTATTTTTAAAAAATTGCGGAAAATCGCTGTCCCCTCCCTTGTCTCGGAAAGTACTGATCAAAAAATTTTGAAATAATTCTGGAATATTCTCCACAGGGTGTAGATTGAACGAAAATTGTCACAAGTGCATTACCTTTAATAATTTATCTGGTACATAAAAAAAAATAAAAATTTCAAGGTCGTCAGTTTTCAGTAAAGGCCGGAAAAAAACGTTGTTGAAAACTCATTTGGGATGTGTTTTATGAAGGCATTAATCATTTTATACCTACAAAAATTTTTATTTTAAAAGCAATCACCGTACGGACTTTATCTATGAGAATTTAAGGAACTTTAATTGAGCCATCTAACAAGATCTATCTGAAACCTGTAACAAATAGATGCTTATACTGCACTCTGTCGGCGATTTACTAAGCCTATTCAAGCAGAGCGGCACAGCACGGCTGGCACTTATTGCAGAAACACACCTTTCTCGAGCTTACTGCTCGAAGGCATAGATGGCAGCATTGGTATAAAACTAAAGACGAAACGAAAAGAATCGCATTTTTAGAAGTTATCAAAAGTGTTCTTCTTATTTGCTGAACCCTCCCAAGACGCATTTCGCCGCATCACGGCTCATCGGCTGGGCTAGGTTCAGCAAATACGAGAACACATTTTTAGTCCTTTATCCAGGTAACTAACGGAAAACTGCAACAAATAGATGCTTATACTACACTCTGTCGGCGACTTACTAAGCCTATTCAAGCAGAGCGGCACAGCACGGCTGGCACTTATTGCAGAAATGTAGGACTAAAAATGTGTTCTCGTATTTGCTGAACCTAGCCCAGCTGATGAGCCGTGATACGGCGAAACGCGGCTTGGGATGGTCCAGCAAATACGAAGAACACTTTTGATAACTTCTAAAAATACGATTCTCTTCGTTTCGTTTTTAGTTGTTATACCAATGCGGCCGAAGATCTATCTGTTTTTCAATTAGGTATATCGATGATCTTTCAGCCAGAATAATTCTAATGCTGTCAACCAGGTCTAAATTTAAAACTTGTAAACTTTGGCCAAGTTAAAAATGAATTCCCCAATACGCTAAAAGTACGAGGCTGGTTTGAAAAGTCCGTGCAAAGTCCGAGAGATGGCACCACCGGCGCGTATCGAGGTCATGTTTAGTTAGTAGCATCTCTTGAATGAACGCACACCAAGTTTCAGCCATATTGGTCTATTTCTTTGTGTTTGGCATTCGTGTGAATCAAGGAAGTCGAGTGATTTTCAAGAAATGGACGAAAAAGAATTTCGTGTGGTGATTAAACATTACTTTATGAAAGGCAAAACGCCTCAGGAGACTAAAGAGAAGCTTGATAATCATTATGGTGACTCTGCACCTTCGATTAGAACAGTTTATAAGTGGTTTCGAAATTTTCGGACTGGCCATATGGGCACAAGTGACGCTGAACGTTCTGGACGGCCTGTGGAGGTTACGACTCCAGAAATCATTGATCAAATCCATGATATGGTGATGGACACAAGAAAGTCCTTTTCCATCACGACAACGCACCAGCACACACCTCAGCAGTTGTGGTCGCAAAATTAATGGAAATAGGATTCCAACTCGTTTCACATCCCCCCTATTCTCCAGACTTGGCTCCCTCGGATTATTATTTGTTCCCCAATTTGAAGAAATGGCTGGCGGGACAAAGATTTTATTCAAACGAGGAGGTGATTGCAGACACTAATGGATATTTTGCAGACTTGGACAAATCCTATTATTCGGAAGGGATCAACAAACTAGAACATCGTTGGACGAAGTGTATAAACCTAAAAGGAGACTATGTCGAAAAATAAAAAAGGTTTACCCCAAACACATAAGTAGTTTTTACTTTTGCACGGACTTTTCAAACCAGCCTCGTATAGTACTAGTTTCAAATATAGTTTAGTGGTTTGAAATTAAACTCATATTTAGATTTAGATGTAAGAAAGCCTTAACCTTAACCTTAATGGTTTTAAATTTAGTTCATGTTTTAAAGTTTTCCATGTAATGCCGTAGAAAAAGGTCAAAATAATGATGAGATAGACATAGTTTAGATACAGCAATATTATGATTTTATCCTCTCTAGGGTATCACCAAGAGTTTTGGACCTCGAAAAACTTCGAGTTTACAAACAATTTAAATTTTCAAAACGCGTTTTTTTAGCTTAAATGTGAATAACTCCGGTTATATAAGTCGGATCGGGACAAAAAAAAAAAACAAACTCTTCGTAATGAAATTTCCAACAAATTCTCGTTGGCTTTAAGTCGCTCAAGTGCATACATAACCTACAAAATTGAAAAAAGGTAAGAAACATTTTATTGTACAGGTCGACTAAGTAAACCGATCGGCTTGAAACTTTCAGAAAATAGGCCTTTTGTTATAGCAAAAATACTCTGTAATTTTGGTATAAAAATGTTTAACCCAGTGGGCACAATTGAATTTGTTATTTAAAATTTGAATTGCCCGCCATTTTATGGCATTTAGGATCTTTTTTTTCAAAATTTAAGTCTCCGATGCCATGCCAAAAAATTGTTTTCGAGGTCATTTTAACCGTTTTTTTTTACATTTGTTTATTAATCAAATAATAAATTTCTTTCGATCATTTTGAAAAAAAAATAAATTTTTTGTTATTTTAATAAGGGTCTCGCGATTCTCTAGTGTTTAAAATTTTTTCAATTTTTTTTTTTTTTTCAACATGACTGGAAAAACGCATTTGTTGTTATTAGATTAACAAACAAATGTAAAAAACGGTTAAAATGACTCCAAAAAAAAATTTTTTTTAATTGCATCGTGGTGCGTCGAGACCTAAATTTTGAAAAAAAAGATCCATTTTGCTATAACAAAAGGCATATGTTCTGAAAGTATCAAGCCGATCGGTTCACTTAGTCGACCTGTACAATAAAATGAAAAAAAGAAAACAGTGTTTTGCCTGTTTTGTCAATTTTGTAGGTTATGTACACACTTGAGCGACTTAAAACCAACGAGGATTTGTTGTAAATTTCATTACGAAGAGTTTGGTTTTTTGTCTCGATATCGCTTATATAACCGAGGTTATTCACATTTTAAGCTCAAAATACGCGTTTTGAAAACTTAAGTTGTTTATAAACAAAAGAGTATAAGTTTTTCGAGGTCCAAAACTCAGGACCATACGCCTGGTGATACCCCGGAGAGGATAAAATCATAATATTCCTGTGCAATTTCAAATGATTTTTTTACTGCACTAATAATATTAACACGTTTTATAGGTGCCTTTGATGATGATGACGTCACACACATCGAAGGTGAAGTAAACCCAGTTAGAGATTTGGATATTATCGCGGAAGAACTAAGATTGAAAGATGAAGAAATGCTAATGAAAAATTTAGAAAAATTAGAAAGAACTGTTTTGAGGGGTGGCGACAAGAAGCAAAAACCAGAATATGTGAGTATGTGAATCAGTTTTTATATAAATCATCTCAAAGCACAGCGTGCCCCACTTTAGTGGCAGTGAATTGCGGTCTGGGAAAGAAATACAAAAACAGCTAAAAATGGAACGAAAACAGGACTTAATCAGAGTGATTTTAAAATGTTTTTGTATTTTTCGGAAGGTACTCTAAAAAAAACTAAATTTGTAAGTTTTGTTTTTAAATCAACTAGCCTATCTATGCAACTCAATACAAATGGGTTATCTATTAGTCCTCTTACGTACAATAACCGGTCAACTGCAAGATGAACTTGCGTACGTTTAATTTCTTTTAAAATAAAAAAAATTGTTACGGAGGTATAAAATGATCAGTGTCTTCACAAAAAACACCCCAAATGAGTTTTCAATAAAGTTTGTTTCCAATCTTTACTGAAAACTGATGACCTTGATTTTTTTTTTGTATATACCAGATAAATTATTAAAGGTAATGCACTCGTAATAATTTTCGTTCAATCTACACCCCGTAGAGAATATTCCAGAATTTTTTCAAAATTTATTGATCGGTACTTTTCGAGATAAGGGGAGAACAGCGATTTTTCGCGATTTTTTAAAAATAATACAAAGAAAAGTGTGCGCAAGTATTACATTATATATATATATTTTCTTACTCATGTTTTCACAAGCTTTCATTTGACACCCTTGAGTCAAAATTTAACTTTCAAAACTATACGGCTCTGATAAGGCCCTCAATTCCTATATTAGTACCAAATTTCAACTTTCTATGACAAATAGTTTCGGAGAAAATCGGGTGTGGGGACAGACAGACAGAAAGGCAGACAGACGAACAGACACCGAAGTGATCTTATAAGTATTCCGTACTAAACACTAAAAATGATATATCCATCCTATTAATTAGATCTCATAGGAAACGTTTTTCGATAAAATATTAATAGACTAAGAGGGCGTCCCGAAAGTTTGACCTGTCGACTAACCGTTGTCTAGTTGTTCCTTTTATCGGGCGAGTTGAATAAAAGCCTTTAACGTTGATTTTGCGGCCCCCCGTGTTCTGGAATGCACAGATAAGGCCCAAAGTACTACATCTAAAAATGGATTGTGGCTCTAAAGCTGGATCCGGTCGTTTCGGACGGTCGACTTTTCTAGTGTTAACAAATGTTATTACTTCATTCAACTAGTTAAATGACAGTCCATTTTTGAATGTAGCATTTTAGGCATTCCAGGGCACGCCGCAAATTCAACGTTAAATGCTTTTATTCGACTCGCTTGATAGAATGACTAACTAGGCAGACGGTTAATGGACAGGTCAAAATTTCGGGTCGCCCTCTTGGTCTATAAAGGTGTATATTTTGAACTACTTAACAGAATAGAAGTTCTTAATATCATTCAAAATTTTAAGAATAAAAACAATATTAGGCTAGATAAAACCCCCATTAAAATTACTATAACAATATCAACTTTGTCTTCGAACTATTTACATATATTATCAATTATTCTATTAATAACAGCGGATTCCCTCCCTTACTAAAGCTAGCACTTGTATGCTATGTATATGTACCAGTATTTATATACAAAAAATATTTTGATGGATATTTAGTGTTTCTGTCTGACTTTGGCAGATCTATAGAGGCCGCAAGTACTAATTTTGTTGTTTCGGTCTATCAAAAGATGGATGCTGGGAATATGTGGCCACCCTCGATTATGGACTTTTTGGTGAGCAAACAATACGTTTTAAGCTTTCGATGTCACATATGGTTGTCATCCTGCTCAGAAAACAGAAAAATGTATATGCAGGGCTCAGTGGTGGCATCGTTGCTGTTTATTTTTTATATCATTGACTCGTCACATCACTTATAAGCGACAAAATGGACTTCGTTTGCTGACGCTTCTGTCGTGGTCACAGCGTGGCGTATTGAGAAAGTCAAGTAAGGTTTTTAGTATTCGTCATCATCATTAGCTTATTCCATCCATAGTCGGATGTAAGCTTCCCCAAGTTGTCTCCAATGAGTTTTGTTGTTTGCTTTTTGCATCCATTCATGTCCCGCTAATTTTTTTATGTCGTCCGTCCATCTTATCTGTGGTCTACCTCTGCATCTTTTATGTTCTCTAAACCTCTATTCAACTATACGGCGTGTCTATATATTTCCATTCTTCCTTGCGATATGCCTCGCCCAATTCCGCCTTAATATATATATTCCTTGTATTACATCTGTCACTTTGGATCCTTTTCGTATCTCGATGTTAGGAATACGATTTTAGAAGTCCTCTGCATTGCTCTTTGGGTTACCTAGAGTTTATTTGTTATACTTTTATTTAAAACCCACGTTTCAGTTAATACCGGCAATACATATTGATCGAACACTCTGGATTTTATTGAATTTGAGATGCCCAATTTAAATGTAGATTGTAACCCTCCAAACGCAGACGAAGCTAACGCGACTCTTCTATCTAAGTCTGCCTTTAAATTATTTTTTGATATTTCGATTTTTAGTCTTAAATATATTAATGTTTGTACCTTTCCTATTTTTTGACCTTCCATTAATAGTTCCTGGCTGTTTCTTCACTTTTGTTGTTCAGGTATTTGGTTTTGGTAAAGTTTATTTTTAGATCTATTTCTCGAGACTTGTTATTTAATTCCATTCGTATTTCTTGTAATTCGTTTTTTGTGTTGGCAATCAGAGTGACATCAGCTGCGAACCTTAAGTGATTTATTCGTTCACCATCGATTAATATTCCTTTATTTTCCCACTTTAACGATTTGAACATGTCTTCTAGAGTCAACGTGAAGTACATTGAGGATATTGAGTTGCTTCGTCTAATTACTCTTGTCATTTTGATTTTATTTGTTTTTTCTTCGAGCATTATTTGTGATTTTTATATATGTGTTCAAGAAGAGTTGTGTATCTTTCGCCGACTCTGCTGTTACTTCAGGCGTTAAGAACTGTTCATATCTATACCGAATCAAAAGCTTTTTCGTAGCCAACCGTTGCTATCCACAAGGTGACCTTATATTCATATGCCTTTTCGACTAGTAATCTAATTATTTGAAGATGGTCCAAAGTACTGTATCCCCGTCTAAATCCCACTAATTTGTTCGTTAATCTGTATGTTATGATTCTAATGAGAATTTTGTATAGTACCGATAACAGGCCGATGGGTCTGTAATTCTCCAATTTAAATTTGTTCTCCTTTTTAAAAATAAACGCAATCAAGGCGTTTACTGTTGTTGGTATTTTACTTTCTATAAGACACCTGTTAAACAGAGCTTGAAGAGATTGTATCATCAATGCCTCTAAATACCTTAGCTTTTCTA
Source organism: Pachyrhynchus sulphureomaculatus (assembly GCA_019049505.1). Classification (NCBI taxonomy): domain Eukaryota; kingdom Metazoa; phylum Arthropoda; class Insecta; order Coleoptera; family Curculionidae; genus Pachyrhynchus; species Pachyrhynchus sulphureomaculatus. Next base: position 88,725,686 of record CM032456.1, read on the forward strand.
TAGTTATTTCATCGTCCCCTAATTCTTTGTTGTACATATTATGTTGTATGGCGTTCATTATTTCATCCGTTGTTACATCGGGAATTTCTTCAGATCCCACATTTCTTACTATTATTATATTTCCTTTTTCTTTCCCGGACGGTGGCGTTTTAGTATTACATTTTGCAAAAAATGTACGGGGTAAATCACTTAATCAATATTATTTTATTGGTACTTTTACTCGTAATGATATATAACAATTTTATGAATCAAAATTGACCAGCTCAGTCCTTACAAGGTCTTCTTAACCCAATTTTTTTTTGCTGTATCATTGCCATGTGGACATCAAAGCAAATTGACAAGTGATGAATGGACGCTTTACAATCAATTTTTGAATGTGTTTTTCTGTAATCATAATAGCTTATGAATAGTACTATCGTCCTCAGTGTTAAAAAGACGATAAACATCACTGCAAAGTCACGTCACCAGCAGAGATTTCCGAGACGGACTCAGGAGAAAGAAGCTTTTTTACAAAATTAGTTTGGTAAAAATGTAGTTAAATTGGTGTTGTACATATTTATATTCAGTATAGACGAAAAAGTCTACACCATATGGGTCAAATTTTATTGTTGCTGGTGTTTCAAAAGTATATCCTTATGTATTTCGATCGATTTATTTATTATTTGTTACTTCGTATAATAAAAATAAACTAATAGGGAGATAAATAGATAAAATAGATTCATTACTTTTGAGTGTTGCAATTTTAATTCATTTATCCTCCAGTGATTCTCTGCTGCTCCGCCTCACGGTCATCTTACAATTGGAAGTAACAGGATTACGTGGCGAAACAGCATCTAGTATTTTGGTCTACATTACGACCAAAGACTGTAGCTGTAACAGCACAAAGCACAACCTTTTTATCTAGTCTGTATTCACTACTGATGGTTCCGATATGCTTTTGCTTCGGCAGAAAATAAGATAAATCACCTGACGATCATCGAGTAGATTATTTTTCATCTTTATTCAAGCAAAACCTAACGTTACAGTTGAGTGTCAATTAAAAACAGTAGTAAAAATTTACCAGAGAAGAATTGTTTGCTGCCAGTCTTAAAAACTGTTATTCCGTCTCTGACAAGAATCCTAATAAACTCACAGACCACACGCGACGCATGCGCCTCTAATTTACATAACATTTCGTTTAATTTTATCCTTTTGACGTTTCAGATTTTTCATTTCACTATAAAAAAATCGCAAGTCACTTGTGACATAATTGAATTTAACTTTGTGTTAGAGATTATTTCGATGTTGTTAAACACAAAGCGAGGCCAATCGCTTGTCATATTTGTCGTATTGTTGTACGATTGATTGATAATAATGGTACCTAGAGACATAGAATTGAATAGGATGTACATTGTTTATAAACACTAAAGCAATCTTGATCTTAAAATTTATACATTAGACCTGCAGAAAACCCTAATAAAAAAAACCGGTCAAGTGCAAGTTGGGCTTGCACAATTAGTGTTCCGTACTGCCTTTAAAACAATAATGTTTATTACGGAGGTATAAAATGATCAGTGACTTCACAAAATACACCGCATATGAGTTTTCAATAAAAGAATTAAGAGCCTAGATTACAAACATGTCTAGTCAGATACCGACTCAGCAAGCTAATCAGACCAACCAGAATGAGACAAAAAGGTTCTGATATGCCAATATGTACTTTCACGCTTTTTCTAGTCAATAATGTATAATAGTTATAGCATCTTGTCTACCTAATAGCCAATAAATCAATAGAGTACACTCTAGAATCTAGTAATAAAAGTGAAAAACAGATTTACTACCTAAATATTTGTTTAATTATAAACAAATAAAAAAAAAAATCCTTTACCATTTTGTCTGTCAAATAGTTTTTTTTATACCAGATAAATTATCAAACGTGATGCACTCGTGATAATTTTCTATCAATCTACACTTTGTGAAGAATATTCCAGGATTTTTTCAAAATTTTTTGATTTTCTAGATAGGGTGGGACCGATTTTTTTAAAATAATGTTTGTTCAAGTATCACATCATATATATTTTTGAACTCGTGTTTTCACAAATTTTCATTTGACATCCTACTCGATGACCTAGTAAAAAAAAAATAATTTCTGATTTCACCCCCCATATACCAGATAAATTATCACACGTAATGCACTCGTGATAATTTTTGCTCAATCTTCACTTTATGAAGAATATTCCATAATTTTTTCAAAATTTTTTGATCAGTACTTTTCGTGATAGGGTGGAGCGACAGAGATTGAAATTTGGGACAAATATAGGATCAGATTAGTGCCGTATAGTTTTGACAGTTAAATTTTAGCTTAAGGGGTTAGTTTTGAGGTATAAAATCAGTAGTGAAAGAAAAATACCAGGTCAGTGTGGTGTCAAATGAAAGCTTACGAAAACAAACATATAAGGGACGAAAGAGGTGGGGGAAAAGATTGAGAGGTTGATCAGTATATATAGTGTTATTGGAGCAAATTTTGGACAAGAATTTTGCCCGAACCCAACTGGAACTTGCAAATTTACTCGGAGGGGATCACTCAGCAAACTATTCCTCATGGCCTACAGTAGCTGTGAGGATTCGCAAGAAGTCCTGGTGGGTTTTTCATGATCTCATTTCCGAACAAAGAAGAAACGAAAAGAAAAGCAATCTCAGAATTTGGCTGGGAAATTCTATCGCATGCGGCGTGTTCTCCAGACTTGGCCACAATGCTGTCTGGCTGATTCTCAGTTCAAGTCAGTTAAACATCGAAACAACTATCATCATAACTATGAAGATTTTTGTATTAGTTTTTTTTTTACAAAAAAAATGTCCAGATAACAGCCAAAAATTAACTTGTATACTTAGTAAAACGTGGCGATTTTTTGATTAGGTTGTGAAACTCTAGAAGAACGAAAATTCGGTTCAGCGATTAGCTAGCAAATGTTGGGTAATGAGTCATTATTCCACACATTTAAATAATTTTTAATACAGTCTTTTGCATAATGCTTAAGATAGTATTGAATATATAGAAAAATAAGTATTATTGCTAAATATTTTGATGGATTAATGGATGCTTTTCTTTGTTATAGGATGCATTAGCCAAAGTTAAGAGCATCTTGGTCGATGAAAAAAAGCACATTAGATTTGCAGACTGGGATGCTAAAGATGTAAGTACTTTATTTAGATCAATTTTTGGAAATATTAATCAATTTTAGTTTTGGTTATGAAATTATCGACTTATCCACCCGAATTATTACTTTTCTTGGTAACGGAAAGTATTGTATTCCTGAAAAAAAATACATTTCGAGATTTTTGTTTTTCTTCACGTTATAGAGTTCTTAAGTCAGGAAAAACATAGTTACTCATTACTGTCGATCTCTCTCTCTGTCGGTCTGTTCGTCTCTTGATAACTCTCGAATGAGATGAAATATCAATTTCAAACGTGGTGTATTTATATATATATATATATATATATATATATATATATATATATATATATATATATATATATATATACATATATATATATATATATATATATATATATATATATATATATATATGTATATGTTGCAATAGAGGCCCGAAGCTAACTCATTAGCTTAGCGAGCGGCTGCAGCAGCAAGATCACAGTATCGAGTAGCACAGCTGCAGCAAGAGCACTTAAAAATGCTAAATGAGATTTTGGCGAAACGTCGTTGTTAGACGAACGGATTGAAATCTATTATATATATATATATATATATATATATATAAAAAGTAGATGTTAGGATGTCAAAATTGATGACAGCGAAATAATATTTCCGGGTAACCAGTGGTGCGAGATACGTCGTAGAATAATTTTAATATTGGGGTTATAAGACTATTTTGCAAACTCGACGTGCGTAATGTAGGATACATATTGGCTTATGAACGGAACAGTAAGGTCTTACAACCTTTAGGAAAAGGGATTTTGCCTTTTAATATAGGTGATTCACTGTTTTGGCTCGAAAAAATAAATATTCTTTATCCAGTTGCAGCAAAAAAATTCACATCTAAGGTTGGTACCTAATGGCATTATGTGCCCATTGCGTGATAAGAGAAAATGAATTTCAGATTTGATTGTTTATGGTTTTAGTGAATTTAGATGCGACTAAAATATTTGGACGATGGCATATTTAAAGACTTTAAAAATCCATTCAATGAAACCTAACCCTAGTGAAAGGTTTGTCAGATAGATAGTAATAATTCGATATATTATGCATTTATCTAAATTGCGTTTACTCTTATTTTTTTTCCTGATTGTTGCCCTCTGAAATAGTGACGACCTCGTTTTTTTTGACTGTTATAAAAAGTTGAGCAGAGGAATAGCTTAACTTTTATTGTTTAATGCTAAGGTGTTGGGTACTGATCATTATCCAAAACTGAGGTTGATTGTAGTATTGATCGTTTTAGGCATCGACTCACTGTTGCGAGTCATTGCGAAAGATCACACTCAGTGTGTTTAGATATATCATAAGACTTTGGGTATGTCGTTCCGTTGCCCGCGGGTATTTTGATTTGCTTATGACCCCAATTATATCGCTTGTTCTTGTACACTTGAATGCGATAATTTTGATTAGAGCAATCCATAGTGATCTTGAATTTTAGGACATTATAGTACGCAAGTAGGTTTTATAGCTCGCTGTAGTAGTGATGTATTAGGTCAATTATTTTTATGAGCAATTTCAAAGTTTGTGTACTCCGAGATTTGGTGGTGTATTTTTGATTTTACCTTATATTGTGCTAGTTGAAGGTGCAATTAAGAGTCCTAATTGTCTAAGGAAGACGATTATACACCATGTTCGATATATTTTAGCTGTCAACTGATGTTTTCCTTCTTTGTTTCTGGATTAAGCTGGATAAAAGCTCTTGGTCAGTCTTTCAAAAGTTGTGTTTACTTGTTGCCACCAAATAAATTGAGAAATTTTTTTGCTTACTATGTATGCTTTTTTAAGCTCATTTTCCGTTTTTTTGTTAAAATTTCGTTAGAAGCTTGGTTAAGTTCAAAACCTTGTTAAACGCTGTTAATGGTCTTGTAACCCATGAGTTAATTTGTATTTTACAGCTGTGATGCACCGGGTGCTAACTAGTTATGCCGTACGACGTTTGGCCTTGTGAGTATTAGTTAGCCTTCCTCGAAGGAACAGACTGATTTGTTTCGTAAGGGATAGTCTAATGAATGCAACGTGAAGTGGGAGGCGGGGGGGCAGCAACTGCTGGTTAAGTTATTTATATATATATATATATATATATATATATATATATATATATATATAACAAATAGTAGTCCGAGGGAGCCAAGTCTGGAGAATAGGGGGGATGTGAAACGAGTTGGAATCCTATTTCCATTAATTTTGCGACCACAACTGCTGAGGTGTGTGCTGGTGCGTTGTCGTGATGGAACAGGACTTTCTTGTGGGCCAATCGGGGGCGTTTTTCTTGCAGCTCGGCTTTTTTCAAACGGTCCAATAACGATGAATAATATTCACCTGTAATAGTTTTACCCTTTTCCAAATAGTCGATGAGGATTATCCCTTGCGAATCCCAAAAGACAGTCGCCATAACCTTTTCGGCCGAAGGAACGGTCTTCGCCTTTTTTGGTGCAGATTCCCCCTTGGTAACCCATTGTTTAGATTGTTGTTTGGTCTCAGGAGTACAGTAATGTATCCATGTTTCATCCACAGTGACGAAACGACGCTTAAGTCCTCCGGATTCATCTGGAACAGCTGTAAACCATCCTTGCAACACTTCACACGATTCCGTTTTTGGTCAAGCGTGAGCAATCGCGGCACCCATCTTGCGGATAGCTTTCTCATGTCCAAATGTTTATGCAAAATATTATGTACCCCTTCAGTCGAAATGCCCACAGCACTAGCAATCTCACGCACCTTAACTCTTCTGTCATCCATCACCATATCATGGATTTGATCAATGATTTCTGGAGTCGTAACCTCCACAGGCCGTCCAGAACGTTCAGCGTCACTTGTGCCCATATGGCCAGTCCGAAAATTTTGAAAACCACTTATAAAACTGTTCTAATCGAAGGTGCAGAGTCACCATAATGTTTATCAAGCTTCTCTTTAGTCTCCTGAGGCGTTTTGCCTTTCATAAAGTAATGTTTAATCACCACACGCAATTCTTTTTCGTCCATTTCTTGAAAATCACTCGACTTCCTTGATTCACACGAATGCCAAACACAAAAGAAATAGACCAATATGGCTGAAACTTGGTGTGCGTTCATTCAAGAGATGCTACTAACTAAACGTGACCTCGATACGCGCCGGTGGTGCCATCTCTCGGACTTTGCACGGACTTTTCAAACCAGCCTCGTATATATATATATATATATATATATATATATATATATATATATATATATATATATATATTATATGCAGCACTGTATATATATATATATATATACAGTGCCGGCCAAAAATGGAGAAACTTTTAATATTATTATTATTTTTGTCTTATTGGAGTGAATTCGAAGCAATTTTAAATAATATTTATGGTTACCTATAAACCTCACCTAATTAATGAAACAACAAATTTCGAAATGTACAAATAAAATGTATTTATTCTAGGGACAAAAACAAAAATGGAGAAACTTTCCAGTTTTATGCCATATGATGTATTATTAGATAGGAAATTAAAAAAAAAACATACTAGTACTTTGTGGCATAACCCTTATTCTTCACAACCTCAGCACATCTTCTTGGTATGGACTCGAGAAGATTGTGAATAACATCTTCGGAAATTTTATTCCATGCTTCTTCCAAGGCTTGGAATAATTCATCTTTATTTCGTAACTTATTGGGATTATTTTGTCTAACTTTTCTGTCTAGGTGCTCCCACATGTTCTCGATAGGATTCAAGTCCGGACTTTGAGCTGGCCACCTCAGAACCAGCATTTGTTGAGAGGTGAAGAAATTTTTAACAATTTTTGAAGTGTGCTTCGGATCGTTATCATGCTGAAATTTCCAAATTAACGGCAGATTTTCCTCAGCATATAGAAGCATAATATTACTTAAGATGTTTAGATAATATTGGCTATCCATGATCCTCTCTATCCTCACCAGTGAGCCAACGCCGTGGCCGGAAAAACATCCCCACACCAAGACATTACCACCTCCATGTTTGATTGTGAGTGTAGTGTACTTAGGGTTAAATCTTTCATTTACTAGACGTCTAACCCATCTCATACCATCTGATCCAAATAAATTAAATTTACTCTCATCCGACCATAAGACTTTTTCCATTGATTGTAGGTCCAGTGTAAATGCTCTGTTGCGAATCTCAAACGAGCTCGTCTATTTTTTGTTGAAATACAAGGTTTTTTGACTGGTCTCCTGGCCTTTAAGTTTGCGTTGCATTAACGTCTTCGAATAGATCGAATTGAGAGAGGAGGATATGTTCAGCGGAGAAAAATGGATTTTTTATAGAACATCTTCTAACCACCTTATCGGTTCCAGTTGTTATTTTTTTAGGTCTACCTGGCTTAGGAGTGCTAGTAGTAGTGCCCCTAGCTTGCCACAATTTGATTTGTTTACAAACAACACTTGTATGTAGATTTAGGTCCTTAGCAATTGTTTTTTTATTTGTTGTGATAAGTTTATACCTCGAGGCATTTTGGTAAGTAACTGAGCTTCTCAACACTGCAAAACGAACTGCTTCGAACGAGAACTATTCAATTTATAATTTATACATAAAAAGTTTCTCCATTTATGTCCGAAGAAAAAGAAACATTGTTTACTAATCACATTCCTTTGATAAAATTCTAAGTTGTTTTTATATGCATTTATTACTCAGGCTAAGATAAACATTTTTAATATATTAGAAGGGGTTTGTATGGATGCAATTTTTCTTCATTCAATATACGACTTAAGGTACCTTTACTTATGTTGTGGTTTAGGCAAAGCTGACATCTAACTTTTTATTATAGCTTATTTTAACTTTTGAAGGAGTTTGATATACTGATTAATAAATGCTGTATATAAATATATATATATATATATATATATATATATATATATATATATATATATATATATATATATATATATATATATATATATATATATAATAATAATAATGAGAGGATGAAGCCTATAGTTTTTTGAGCGATATCGCTTAAGGCGAAGGAGTTGAAAGGGGTGAGGGTCGATACATTTTGTATTGCTTTAATAGTAATTTGGTAATTGTTTCTTGTTTTTTTTTTTTATTTTGATAATAAACAAATGTTTTACATACATAATTATTAGTTTATTAGTGTTTAGTTAGCTTGACTGTTCAATATCCGTTTTGTTTAATTTGCTGATTATCTTACCGTTTTTAATATAAGTATTCACTACTCAGTATATATCACCACTACACCAAACAATGTATTTTTGCACTCGACGCGCGTTTCGCTAATCGTGTTAGCTTCATCAGAAGCTTTGATTGAGTCAACATGGTTAGCGAAAGGCGCGTCGAGCCCAATAATATAGTATTTGTTGTAGTGGTGATATATACTGAGTAATGTTATTGTGACAAAGATTCCACATTCCCGACATAAATGTAAATATTCTTCAAAGGGTCTATTAAAGTGTCCCCATACATAATAAAGGGTTATTCAAATTCTTTTTCACATAACACAATAGTTCCTTCATGTGAATATGAATATGAAATGTTGCATTTGATGTCTTAAAAAACGTTGCCTTACTAACCAACTTTATTTATTAGCAGCAGTATTATAATTTTTTAACAAATGTTGTTACTTTACTATGGTTTATAAGTCTCGTCTTCCCTTTATCCCGTTATTTTCCTCTTTCTATCTACATCTTGTCTATAACTATTTTATTTTATTAAAAACGGTGGATGAGGAAGCATTTCGAACTTGAATTCATGCAATTTTGCCATCATAACCATTGACTTGTGACACGGTGCATTGTCTTGATGAAAGAGCACTTTTTCTTGTTCATTTGGGACCGTTTCTTTGCGATTTCTGCCTTCAAACGCACCAATAACTTTATATAATATTCGCTATTGATGGTTTTTCCCTTCACAGCTTAGTCGATAAACATTATTCCATGCGCATCCCAAAACACAGAGGCCAAAACCTTCCTAGCCTACCGTTGTGTCTTTGGTCGCTTCGGGCGGCTTTCACCAGCTGCTGTCTACTCAGGTGACTGCTAATTTGATTCCGGTGTGTAGTGGTGGATCCATGTTTTATCCGTTGTCATATATCGCATGAAAAAAATTCTTTTTATTGCGCTTAAACAGGTCCAAACAGCGCTGAGAATCATCAACACATTGTTGTTTTTGGTCCACTGTGAGCAAACGCGGTACCCATTTCGAACAAAGCCTTCTTATGCCCAAATGTTCATGCAAAATACGACCAACACATTCTTTTGATATCTTTAGGGTGTCAGCTGTCTCACACAATTTCTCTTTACGGTCATCCAAAATAATTTTGTGGATTTTTTTGATGTTTTCCGGTGTAACCGCCTCATTTGGGCGTCTAGAGCGTTCAGCATCATTTGTATCTATACGACCGCGTTTAAATTCAGCATTCCAGTAAATGATGAGTAATTTTCCAGGGGTAGAGTCCCCGTAACACTTATCAAGCCATTGGTTTGCTTGAACGGTATTATTTCCCATCAAAAAATCGTGTTTAATCAACACATGAAATTCGGTTTTTTTCATTGTTTGGAAGTATCAAAAATAGCACTAAAACCACTGTGATTTGTAAACTGATCATCGAAATGCCATGAAATTTTGAAAAATATCGTTTGAAGGTTGGTACTTCCAAAAAATCATATGGATATGTGTCAGACCAAAAACTTACTTATATTATGTTGGGAATGTGGAATCTTTGGCACAATGACACTACTCAGTATATATCACCACTACAACAAACACTTTGTTTTTGTTCTCGACGCGCGTTTCGCCATGTTAGGCTCATCAGAAGCGATGATTGACTCAATCATCGCTCCTTATGAAGCTAACATGGTTAGCGAAACGCACGTCAAGTGTAAAAATTAAGTGTTTGGTGTAGTGGTGATATATACTAAGTAGTTACTTGCTTATAACAAGATATTAAAAAAAAAAATATTAAAAAAATGTCTCAAAATTGCTGCCATAGAATACGTTCATTGTTTGTATTTTTGGAGGTACTTGTTTCACTGCGTACAAGATAACGCTTACTACGTGGATCTGAAACACAAAAATATTTTTTTTCTAATCGTTGTAAATGTAGTTTCTATATGACATTAAAGAAAACGGAAAAAATTGAGAATTAAAAAAATTACAGACATTTTTACAAAATCTACCATTAATGATCAAATTTTCACACATAAAGGCATAAAATACCGGTTCGTTATATCGAAGACAATTATATTATTGAGTTGTGTGTAAAACATCAAGAAGATCGGTTGAGTAGTTTTTATGTAATCCTGTACGAGAGTTCCAAAAAGTTTTGAGAAAAACGCGTTTAAAGTTTCAAAAAGTAAAAACTTATCGGCTAGTCTGCTATTCCAAGGCCATATACTCCAGCTTCCTCATAAAAGTCATCTTGCTGTATCAATTCTTTGCAAGCTTTTTTTAATGTTAAGATAAAGCGTTTTTCCTGTCGATCGATTCTAGTGGTAGTCGCTTTTTCAGTGTATGTCATGGCTTGCTTATCAATCGTAATATCTAATTTCTTCATTGTTCGTAAAACTGAAGTATGGCCTTTATAATGTTACTCTTTACCTTGAGACAGTCAAATTCAATGGTCAGTTTAGAACTACCTATCTGCAAGGAAAGTATTGGGTAAATACCTTGACCGACTTTTTTTGTAGTTGCATATAAATATATAATTAATGTTTGGACAAAAACAATTAAATAAAAATTAAAGCACCCCATTGATAATTTTTAATATGTTGGTACCACATTACAACCATATTCTATTGTACCTAATAAAACCAAACACCATGTCGTCTATAAAACTGTTTATAAATGAACCAACTTGTGCAAATCACCGTGGGCTTGTTAAGACCGTCATGGCACCCCGCCATTCCGACCGGCTCGCGCAGAGAGTGTCAATGTCGATAACTATGGAGATGATCCCTAGGTGATCCCTAGGTGGTGATATTATTATGCCACATTAGCATTGTACTCGGTCATGACGTGTTTTGTGTTGTTACCTTTTATAAATGGAATCATTCATTGCTTAGATGCGATAGCATCGAAACATGGGTCTTTTTTTTTTATTTAATCAATGATATGTACCTGTTTTATCGCACACCTACGTCGAAAATGCTGTCTGTTCTTATTAGCATAATAATATCGACAACATAACAAAAGGTTAGGAGATTTGTTTTTTTTTGTTCCTTGACAAGAGATCTATTTCAAATTATTTTTCAAAAAAATGATGAGTGGTCTGTTCGACTTTAACAAGACCTCATTCCTTTTCTGCGTGAAAAACGGGTATTATTGAGGTATTTTCTTTTTACGGGCATAGCCCATGCGATGCAAAGAAACTTCTAGATAGCTATAAGATGGCGCGGGCACGGAAATAGCGATTTACATTGTTCATGAATCGCTTCACGTCGAACTCGGTAAGAAATATACAACTCCTAATACACCGGTCTACAAAAAAAAAAAAAATTTCTTTCACAAGGGCTAAATTAACGGAATATATTTATCTTTTTCATGCTGAGTTTAAATATGTTCTCAGATTTTATCCATCAGTCAGGGTTTTTTTGTGGCACGTGTTTAAAGTTTTAAAATAATTAGTACTTACAAAATACTGAATAATAAATACACGGCTAATTTTGTCTAACCTAAAAAGTTTGATATGATGATTTTCGGTCATATTTTGCCTTCGGGATGTCTCTTTTCAAGGTTCAGCAGTAATCGGCTAGCATACTGGGACTCCATTTGCCTTGGTACCTCTTTTCCTTAGTAGAAATCTGCTGATGAAAACGCTCACCATGCTCATCAGAGACAGCCTCAAGATTTTCAGGGAAGAAGTCTAGGTGAGAGTCCAAGAAGTGAATTTTTAAGGACATGTTGCAGCCCATTTCTTTGTATGAAGTCAGAAGATCACTCACTATTTCACTATAGGTTTCTTCTTTATTGTTGCCAAGAAATCCACAACAGATATTTTTGAATGATTTCCACGCTTCTTTTTCCGGTGGATGTAACAGTTCCTCAAAATGTTCATCATCCGATATTAATGATCTTATTTGGGGCCCTATAAAAATTCCTTCTTTCAATTTTGCATCACTTATTTTAGGAAATTTTGATTTCAAATACATAAATGTAGCAGAACCTGTATCCATTTTTTTTTACAAAATTTTTTATAAGCCCCAGTTTTATGTGCAGGGGAGGTAAATACACCTTTTCGGGATCCACTAATGGGGTATTTGATACATTTTTATGGCCAGGAAGAGATTCACGTTTAGGCCATTGTTTCCTTATGTAGTGAGACTCCTTATCCCTGCTATCCCATTCACACAAGAAACAGCAGAATTTCGTGTATCCAAGTTACAAACCTAACAATTAAGCTATAACATTTAAATCACCACAGATATTCCAGTTATATTTAATATACTGAATTTTTTCTAACGGCAATTTCATATTTTCATATGTCTCCTTCATATCACTGGCATGCGCGACAGGTATTGATGGTAATTCATTCCCATTATGGAGTAGTACAGCCTTCAAACTGACTTTCGATGAATCTATGAACAATCGCCACTCATCTGGCTGGTGTTGATGTCCAAGAGCCTCCATTACTGCACAAACATCATTACAAAAAACTACATGGCCTTCTTTAGAGAAGTAGTCACTGAAATCACTATGACATCTACGATAAACGCATATCCTTGTATCTTTTTGGCATAGATTCCAACCTTTGAGCCTGGAACTTAAAAGCTCAGCTGACTGTTTTAGACAAATTTAAATCCCGTAGAAGATCATTAAGATCTTCTTGAGAGGAAAAGTGAGGTTCTGACGAACTACTTGCTTCAAATGTAGAGCCACTTCTCTCTCTGCTTTTTCCGTCTTCAGTATGAACTGGGTCGGAGTCATGAAATCTGGAAACTTTGGTACAGGATACTCTTCACTATGTGGCATAGGTCTAATTGCAGATGCCAAATTGGGGTACTTAACTGTGTATTTTATTTTGGACGTAATTCCTTTAATGTTAGTTAAGCAGAAATAACAATCAGTTAAATGGCCTCTCTGTTCCCTCTAAATCATAGGGACTGGAAACGGCATACGATGAGTACCATTTTTCCAACCAGTGAGAAGCCAAACACATGATACACAGCATAAATTTGGGGCCCAATCTTTATCAAAATCTCCAGCTTTACACCTAAAATAAAGCTCATAGCACAAGCGGTGTAAAATTTCGCCCTGAGACTTGAAGGTCAGTTCACCACACACGTAACAGAAATTGTTTGGTTGATTTACACACTTTCTTGGCATTTTGAAACGTTTATAAAAAAAAAACTTACAAATAAAAACAATAAACAGCACAAAAATAAGTAGGTACACGTGTTACTAGACTCCCTACAATTACAATACTGGCTACTGGCCCTCTGCTTGTTAAAAAAGTGCAATATTTGTACAAGATAGGATAGGTTTGAACATCATTAAGCCTGGACAGAGTTAAAATATGTTTCAACATGAATAAGTCTGCCTGGTGCCAAATTATTCTGAATTCAAATACCCACTTCTATATTTACAAGAATTATAACAATGAAATGCTAATATAGAGAAGTATATTACACAAAAATGACTGAAAAGACAAGAAAACTATACCTGATAGAAGAAATCTGATAACATATTTGAATTCAGCATAAAAAACTGAACTGGGGTCTCTATTCAGTTTCCTTGTGAAAAAAATCATGTTGACCACTGTTATAAAGGCATGTTGTTGGTGGGAGTTGGCGCGAAGCAGAAAAGATTGATCATGAAAACTATGCTTTCTGCTTTGTTCTCCGATAGAACTCATATCTAAAGTCGGTGGCCGTTACCAACAGGAGCAACACGCCGCACTAACTACGCTTCTACTAAACTTAACCTTACATATCGCGAATAAAAAAAATTAGTAAAAAAATCAGGTTATAGGTAACTTTTTCAAAATTTTATATTACTTTTTTTGCCTATTCTACGAGGGTTGTATGATAAGTACGTGGCCTTGACAAGAAAGAAACTTTTTTATGTGTAGAAATTATTTAATTTTTGAACACAGTCTCCTTTTAGCTCGATACACTTAGTCTAACGTTTTTCTATCTTGTGTAACCCATCTAAAAAATACGATTTCTCTAACCCTTCAAAGTAGGCGTTTATTTCAGCAGTCACCCCACGGGTTGAGCTAATTTTTTTTTCCGCTGAGCCATTTTTTCATATTCGGAAATAGGAAATAACCGTTGGGGACTAAATCTGGCAAATATGGTTGATGCGGAAGCAATATCCTAACTCCTGGAATTTGGCCATCGTGATGACACAAGTGTGCACGCGTGCATTGTCTTGATGAAAGAGAATTTTTTTGTTCGACAAATGCGGACGTTTTTCTTTCACAGCATGGTTGAAAAGATCCAATAAGTTGACATAATACTCTCCATTAACTTTTTTACCCTTTTCAAAGAAATCGATGTGAATTATGCTGCGTGCATCCCAAAACACTGTGGCCATGCCTTTATTAGCTGATAAAGTCGCCTTGGCATTCTTTGGCGCCGGTTCGCCACGGAAAACCTAGTGTTTGGACTGTTCTTTGGTCTGATGAATCCTCGTTTCGTGAACAGTTATGGCTCGACGCCAAAAATCATTCCGATTGCGCTTTAACATCGCCATTCTTTTGAAGTTGACAAACGTGCGTGTTTATTGTCAATTGTGAGCAATCGCGGCACCCATCTTGCGGAAAGCTTTCTCATATTCCATATGAGTTGTTAAAATATTCTGCACCCGTTCAATTGACATGCCCACCGTCTCAGCAATCTCACGTACTTTCACTGTCCGGTCTTTTTAACTATATCGTGGATTTGTCCAATCAGTTCGGATGTGACCTCATTTGGACGACCTGGACGTTCTTCATCAAAAAAATGCTTGTACGGCCGCGTTTGAATTCATCTGTCCAATATTTTATGGTCGATAACAAAAGTGCAGTGCTCCAAAACCTTCGCTGAGTTCCGCTTTTATCTCATCATTCGTTTTCTTTTTCAAAAACAAATATTTTATCACTTCTCGATATTTAATTTTTTCCATTGTTGTAAAATCACAAAAGTAAATCAAGCAGCGACTTAAAAATTTGACAGGATGAAAGATTATGTTTACGAAAAATATAATTTTTAAATAGTAGTAGCATCATCTAGTCGAGGCCAGGTACTTATCATACAATCCTCGTATATAATGCTACAAAATTCTTGCTGAAATAGGACTACATTTGTAATAGCCTAGAAGAATAAGGGCTCAAAATTTAAAAAGATCATCAATATCCGTCAAGCCGTTTCGATATATATTTAGTTCGACTGATAAAATGCACTGTTATTTTTTAGTGACAATAAATTTATTTATTACAGATTGAAGTGCTGAACAGATATCTGTTCCTAACATCAAAACCGTGTATATACTTAGTCAACTTATCAGAAAAGGATTATATTAAAAAGAAAAATAAATGGTAAGTATATTTTCATTTATTAAGTTTTTTTTTTATTTTAATTAAAATTTTGCCACTGTTTACCAGGCGTACAAGTATGAAATGCGGATTTTTTTCTAAAAAAACATGTTAAATTCGGAAGAATGATAATAAGTGCTTTATTCAAAGTACGCTCCATCGCTTATACATTTTTCCCATCTTTCGGGAAATTTGTGAATACCACGCCAATAAAACTCTTCCCCTTTTGCTGCGATCCATTCATCGAGCCATTTTTTCACATCTTCGTACAAACCAAAGCACTGCTCAACAAGTGCGTGACCCATCGATGCAAACAAGTGGTAATCGGAAGGAGCCAAGTCTGGTGAGTAAGCCGCATGGGGTAGAACTTCCCAGCTGAGTGCTTCCAACGTGTCACGAACTGGTTTTGCCGTATGTGATGGAGCATTGTCATGAAGAAAAATGACTTTGTGTTGCCTCTTTCGGTATTCTGGCCTTTTTTCAAGCAGCGAACGGTTCAAATCGGTCAATTGTTGTTGGTAACGTTTAGTATTAACCATTTCCCCAGGTTTTAACAGCTCATAATAGACCACGCCCCTCTGGTCCCACCAACCACAGAGCATCGTCTTTCTGCCAAAGCGATTCGGTCTTGCGGTCGATGTGGATGGTGCGCTTGTGTCTACCCATCTTTTCATTCCCTGTAACTATACGATGCAAAAAAACGACTTCCTTTTGTACCGAGCGAACAAAATGTCACACGTGTTTTGGCGCTTTTCCATTTGCCTGTCGTTCAACTCATGTGGTACCCATCCACAGGTCTTCTGAATCTTTCCCATATCTCGTAGCCGATTGGAAACAGCTTGTTGTTTTTATGTTTGCTAATCATCTTCGTCCAACAATGCTTGTAATTCCACATCTTCGTATTTTTTTGGCGGTTTTCCACGTTCCTTGTCTGCAACATCGAAGTCACCACGCCGAACCATCGTTCACACGTATCTTGCGATGGAGCATGTTCACAATAAGCTTCTCGAAGTAATCGGTATGATTCAACAGCAGTTTTCTTCAAATGGTAACAAAAAATTATAATGCTGTCCGCGAGTGCTCTTTGTTCGGTATAAATTTCGATATATTGAACACAACAACACAACACTATGCACACACTTTTCCAATTTATCACTCGTGAGCACGTCTGACACTTGTTGATGACACACCAAAATGGCGCAGTGTCAAATCTTTATAGCACAAACTGCATTGGTGCACCATCTGTTTGAAATCCGCATTTCAAACTTGTACACCTGGTATATGATTTTAGAAGAAAGAGAGAACAGGGATTTCATCGGAACGTGTCTGTTAGGTTGACAGGACAGTGTTTTCGTCTTTCCTTTTTCTTTAAGTCTTTTTAAATTCACTACTCAGTATATATCATCACTCCACCAAACACTTTATCTTTGCACTCGACGCGCGATTCGCTAACCATGCTAGCTTCATTATCGCTCCTGATGAAGCTAACGTGGTTAGTGAAACGCGCGTCGAGTGCAAAAATAAAGTGTTTCGTGTAGTGGTGATATATATACTGAATAGTGTCATTGTGCCAAAAATTCCACATTCCCAACATACTTTTTAAATTTAACGAATTCTGAGATATGTCCATATTCTATTGAGCAATCCATCACACCAAAATACTACATTGAGTGAAAATTCCCGAGACTTTCCGAGAGATAGCAGCACAAACAAAAAAACCATAAGAATTTCAGTTAGTGTCAACTCGCAGAAGATTCGTGTAAAGTTTTTATGACATGTTGTCTATTTGTCTACTAGTTACAGCTATTTGAATGACGCGACTTTGGATTTTTACACAACGATGGAACAAAAAGAACTTTGTGTGTTTATTGAACATTGCTGTTGATGGGTAAAAATACAGCCAGAACCCAAGAATGGCTTGAAAAGTGCTGTGGCACATCTACTTCATCGTAGTATTTTCTAAGATGCTCATGGAATAATACTGATCGACTATCTTGACAAGGGGGCAAACCATCACCGAAGACTATTACGTTGTTTTGTTGGACCGTTTGAATGGTAAAATCAAGAAAAAAGGGCCGCGTTTAGCAAAGAAAAAAAGTGTTGTTTCACCAAAATAATACACCAGCTCACAACTCCAATAAATATCTCATCCGCCATATTCACCAGATCTCGCCTCCAGCGATTATTACCTCTTTCTAAATTTGAATAGGTTGCTCTAAGGAAAGACATTTGGGTCAAATGAAGAAGTCGGAATAGAAACCTGAGGCTTATTTTAGGGAGCTCGATAAATCGTACTATATGCAAAGTATCCAAATGTTGGAAGACCGCTTGTGTATTACTCTTGAAGGAAACTATGTTGAAGAATAAAATCAATTGTTGGCAAAAACATCGTTTTTTCTTCAAAAGGGTCGGGATTTTTCACCCCATGTAGTATATTCATATTCATAAACCAATTTAGGTGATCGGCCATATTACCTGTTCTACTAAACCAATACAATTGTCTCAATTTCGTATTCGGGAACAGTTAATTATCGAGAACATTGTTCTCATCAAATAGTACGCACGCAAATGCGTGTTAATGTTGCCAATTACCATAGCACGTGATTAATAGACATTAAGCTCTATGAGAGGTTGTAACAGCGTCCCTGTTCTTGGTAATTACGACCGGTGATAATTTCAGGGAATTATTTTAAGCAAGATAATTAGGCGCGCGGTATAAATTAAGTAAACCCTGAACAGTTTTTTTAGCTAACTTATTCCGACAAAAAATACATCCCGATTTTTCCAGGTTTGTTGGTAAATGTTGAAGAGCGTTCAAACATCTGATTAACGAAATTTAGCCTCTGAGCAGTATCAGTGGGCTTACAGCAAAAGTCCGACAAAAATATTTAACTGTAACTAATTCCTGATCATATTTACCGGACTTCATCATTTGTGTATTGGAAAGGTATATATATATATATATATATATATATATATATATATATATATATATATATATATATATATATATATATAAATATAATATACATATATAGAAGGAGCTAATTATTGGGGATGCAGTCGTAAGTGGTCAATTAAAAGTCTATTTGTTGTCGAGCTTTCGAAACCCATTTTTTTGTTTATTTATCAAGACATAAACTTAATATTAAATTATTGTAAGAAATATGTACATCGGCACCAACAGGAAGAGCCAATACACAGGGCAGTGAAATACATTTGTTAGAACAAACTACTAGTATGGATCAAAACTGAACCACTATGAGCACCATTTTCATTGGCGGTGTTATGAATTTTTTTGGAAAACTCGAGAAATTCCCATAGGCAAACAGGTGTGGCCCACGTGAAAATTTTTTGGCCTAAATATATATATATATATATATATATATATATATATATATATATATATATATATATATAAATGTATGTATACACATTATATGTTAGGTTGATCACAAAAAAAAGTTTTTATATTGGCGGTAAGGTGTACAGAGGGCGCCAAAGTCAATTTTATTGGTAACAGTGTATTGTATATTTTACAGGATAAAAACATAATTTTACGTTGAAAACATTACTTTTTGAGGTTTCAATTGCATAAATATATAGAACTGACAATTATGTACAAGCTTGAACCACGTGCGACCATGGGAGACCAATTAAACTCAAGTTATGAGTGAGGCGTTGAAAATGCACAAACAGCCCAAATATCGAACTTAATGGTTACGTTGCACGCGTTATTTTTTTCAAATATAAATTGCATAGATATTCTGGACTGACAATTATGAACAAATTTAGACAACGTGCAACCAAGGATTACCAAGTAAAGTCAAGTTTTGAGCAATTAAAAGACGTATAAAATTCAAAAAAAAGGCCAAATTTTATTTTGTATCTGATAGTTACTTTGACGTATAAATTGCATAGATATTCAGGATTAAGAATCTTAGACAAAAAGATCATGCTCGACCACGTAAACTTTAAATATGAGCAGATTAAAGACGTATGAAATGCACTAAGAGGCTAAGTTTTATATTTAATGGTTACTTTACGTTGCGCACTTCAGTCGTCAATAGTTTAATAGTTTAGAGAAAATGATTAATACATTATTTTAATAAATAAGTATTATGAATAAGTAGTATAGTTACATTCAGAAATCTATAAAATGTTTAAAATCACCTTATTGCTAATGTACTTTTACAGGGTAAATTATAAATTCCAGCTATAATTTTGAGTCTAAGAGAAATTTCTTAAGTTCGTGGTGGTGATGGTATGTTTTACAGCTTTTGCGCTGATAAGTAGTTTTTGTTATAACTTTTATTATAATTAATTAATAATAATAATAATGCTATAAAAAGCCAATTTTTGAATTTTATACTTCTTTTAATTGATCATAACTTGACTTTACTTGATCGTTCATGGCTGCACGTAGACTAAATTTGTTCGTAATTGTCAGTCCTGGATATCTATCCTATTTATACCTCAAAAAAATAAGGTGCGCAACAAAAAGTAACCATTAAATACGAAATTTGGTCTATTTGTGCATTTTAAACGTCATTTAATTGCTCATAACTTGAGTTGACTTGTCGTCCATAGTTGTACGTGGCCTAAGATTATTTGAAATTATCAGTCCTGAATACCTATGCAATTTATTCCTCAAAAAAATAATATGTGCAACGTAAAGTAATCGTTAAGTTTGAAATTTTACTTATTTGTCTGTATTAAACGCCTTTTAATTGCTCATAACTTGGGTTTACTAGGTCGCCTGTGGTCGCACATGGTCTAAATTTGTACGTAATTTTCAATTTTACATAACTATGCAATTGAAACCTCAAATAAGTAATGTTTTCAACGTACAATTATGTTTTTTACCAATAAAGTCGACTTTAGCACCCTCTAAACCTTAATATTTTTTGACAATAATTTCAGAGATCTCTATTTACACATAAGAGAAGGTTTGTAGCTGATAGCACCGCCAAATATAAAAACTTCTTTTTTGTGGTCAGTCTAATATATATGTACATGTATAAATATATCAACTACGTGTTTGCAAGGAAATTACGTTAATATTTCATTATTTTCAATTTTAATAACGATAAAATGTAGGAAAACCATGCCAGGCCTCAGTTGAATATGTCGTTAATACTGTTCAACTGCTCAACTTTTTTGTAATTAAGCTATTTTGTAATATAGAGTTATCAGATGGATTAAGTTATTCCTTAATGCGAGGGAGTCAAATTCTGTACATGCCAGGACATATTTGCTCCCAAATTAACGCCTAACAGATTGAGTGACGATGTTAGAGAGATGGAGCGCCCCGACATAACTATGTCGGGTTCTGCAACGTTAACTTTTTTAGAAAAAACTGCCGCCTGGGTTTTTGTAGCATTAAATTCCACTTGGTTACTGTCACCCCAAGATAGAATTTCTTCCAGGTCTTTGTTAAGTTGAATGACTTCCTGCTGTCTGCGGATATTCGTCTGAGTAGTCGATGTCCGAGCGTTCAAAGTGAATGAAGAGATAAGTGTACTGTCATCTGCAAAGCTGTAGATTGGATTCTCGGTCTTTTCCAGCAGATCGTTAATATAAATGAGGAAGAGAGTAGGAGACAGTATGGAACCTTGGGGCACACCGGCATTGATAGTGAAGGTGTTAGAAAGAAATCCGTCAACTGCCACTCGTAAAGAACGCTCTCTGAGGAAACATGAGAGCCACAAACAGAACTTTTCAGACATACCACAAGAACGTAGCTTAGCCAACAGCCCATCGTGCCAAACACGGTCAAATGCCTTGGATATGTCAAGAGCAACCGCTCGAGATTCTCCAAAGTGTTCAATTGCGTTGTTCCAAACATGTGTTACATAAGTCAGAAGATCTCCTGTTGATCTATTTTTACGAAAGCCATATTGGTGATCACTAATAATGTTGAATCCTTCAAGATATTTTAGAAGATGCTGATTGATAGCCTTTTCCATGACTTTCGATATTATTGAGAGTAGTGCGATTGGTCGGTAGTTATTTGGCAAGGTCTTCTTGCCTTTTTTAGGTATCGGCTGAACTGTGGCACATTTCCAGCAGGAAGGAAATATTCCCTTTCTGTAGGATAGGTTGAAAAGTCTACAGAAAACTGGTGTTAGTTCCCTCGCACAGTTCTTGAGAACTATGGCAGGTATTCCGTCAGCGCCTGAAGCCTTTTTGGTGTCTAGCTTCATCAAAATACGTTTTATGATACGCTGTCTGAAGACAATATCGGGCATCCTTGACTGCACTATGGGAATAGTAGGTGGTGTTTTTCCTTGGAAATCGACAGTAGAATGTGAAGCAAAGAGTTCAGCCAACAAGTTCGCTTTCTCAACAGGTGTCGTTGCAATAGAATTATCTGGCCGTGTGAGTGGTGGTATGGTGGATTTGGTGAAATTTTGACTAACTGCCTTAGCGACTGACCAAAAGGACCTGGAGTTGCCGGGACAAGCGAGAAGTTTGTTTCTAATCCGTTGATTGTGTACCTCCTTGGTTTCGTCGATAATTTCTTTGCACCTGTTCCTGGCACGAACAAAGATGTTACGATTTATGGTGTTAGGAAGTTCACACCACTGTCGGTATGCAAGATGTTTAGAAGCAACAGCTTCTTTGCATTTTAGGTCAAACCAAGGCTTGCCGTTGGAAGGGCATTTCTTCGAAAAAGGGATGTAAGCCTCCATACCGGCCAAAATAACATCGGAAACCTCTCTGGCGCAGTCAGATGGGTCGTCGGATCGAAAACAAACGTCCAACCAAGGGAAAGTTCGAAAATATTCCATGAGATCTTCCCATTTAGCAGATTTGTAGTGCCAAATCTTGCGCGGTTTGGGCGCCTCTCTTTCACTGATTGGTAGAATACTCGATGTCGAAAGTAGTTTATGGTCGGAAGAACCTAACGGTGGATTTACGCTGACCGTGTAAATCTCCGGATTGGTGGTTAAAAACAGATCAAGAAGACTAGCGAACTCTCCGTCTCGATCAGGGATCCGTGTTGGTTCATCAATAAGCTGAGTCAAGCCACAACTGATTGAAAATGATTCGGCTTCACGACCTTGTTCGTCGGTAGTATTTGAATATTTAAGCCAGTTGTTCAGTTTTTATAACTTCTTGTTTACGAGGGAAGTAAGAGGTTTTTTATTATTACGTAGTTTCTCGTATCCTAAAAATTTTTCCAGTTTCCAGGCTCGTTAAGAGTTTTCCTTTACATTTGCAATATTTCAGAAAATTTCGTCATTCTTCCGTGACCGACCTCAAAGTCCCTGATATATCGAAGCTTCCTGTATAGCTGAATTTAAAACTATGAGTACTCAAATGGAGTATTCCCAATGCGATCTTTTTTTTTGATTTTGCACCCAACCCTTTCATTTGTCTTGAAGAGGTTCTATAAAAATATCGCCTTGATGAAAACGGCCATAATGAATATAATAATAATAATAACCAACACCCTTACATAATTTTATTGTGGTTAAGAATACAACAAACTAATAACACTTTTCAATATTTAATAACAGCATGTCAACGATACGTCAATATATTGTTCTATTAGTGGTTTTTCGCTGTTTCGTTAGTAACGGTTTTTTTTTTCTTAAAGAACTATTTTCTGTGTATTCGTAATTTCGACTACAAAAAGATCAATCTTCTTTACCTGTCCAATCTGATACGCCTGTCATATGTTAACAAAGTGAAATTTACTTCTCTTTTGTGGTACGTTTATTAACACAAACACGCTACAAGATGTTTTGTAGTGTGTTTTCATGGTGTACGTATTAATATGTATAGAATGAAAGGTAATCTATATTTTTTTTTATTGAAATATCCTTTTACCATTTTACAATCTTTTAATTTATTAGAATTCTCTACCTGATATAAAGTTAATCACCACAACTCAACTCGAAGTCATAAAAATAGGTTTCCTTTTTAAATATTATTTATTAGAATTGTGTTTTTTAAAGAGGCGATTTTTAGCATTTTCTTTCTGACGTATACCATACAGTCGGTCAAGTAAGAAGGTGTCTCGCATTGTTCATTAAAAAACGTATGTATTTGAAAATTTTTCAGGTCATACTTTCGACGAGATTTTCCCCGTATTCTTGGGCAAAGATTTCTAAATTGCCCGAATTTGCCGTGACAGCTGCTTCACTGTGTACACCTTTTTACTAAGAAGCGTCTGCTTGATGTATGACCACACGTTCTCGATTGGATTTGCATCTGGAGACTGTGATGGCCAATCTAATGTGACGATACCGGATTCCCCCCTTCCACTGGCTACACGTTTTACTCCGATGTTTGGGGTCGTTATCCTCTTCAAGAAGTCACTCTACATTTTTATCGACAAACCACCGTTTGACAGTCGGTACTAATAGTTTCTTGTAAATCTGGAGCATTTTTTCAGCGTTTAAATTGTGGGTAATGATGAAGTTGGGTACACGGGAAGCATTATTCTCATTAAATGTACTGGTTCAGCGTTATAAAGATATGAATGTAGATGTATATGTTGTGTTGATTACAATAGTGCTTTCGACTGTGTGACGTACGAAAAATTTATAAAAATTCTAGAAACGACAAATATAGACAAAAGAGATCTAAATAATATTAAAAATTTGTACTGGAATCAATCAGTGGAAGTTAAAATTGGGCTGGAAAAGTCCGAAAGCATAAAAATAACCCCAGGTGTAAGATAGGGATGCATTCTCTCACCAGTTTTGTTTAATCTTTATTCTGATGCTGTGTTTAACGAGGCCATCTATGACTCCATATTAACAAATAATATCAAAGATCTCCAGCAACTGATCAATCAAGTCGTAACAGCCAACGAAAGATTTGGATTAATTATGAATACAAGAAAAACCAAGTGGATGGTAATAACAAAAAAAAATCTGCTACCAGAATCCCTGAAATCAGCACCGTAGAACAGGTCTCCAGATTTAAATATTTGGGAACCAATATAAATGACAGGTGAGACCCGAGAAAGGAATTATATTTCCGAATCGAACAGGCCTGAGTAACATACATGTTACTGTTATTGTATGGATGTGAGTGCTGGACCCTTGACCCTGGCTCAGAGAAACGACTGGACTCTTTTGAAATGTTCATTCATCTCTTGGGTGCAGAGAATAAAAAACACAGAAGTACTGGAAAGAATGAATAAAATGAAGGAATTACTAACAATCATAAAAATAAGAAAAACTCAATACTTCGGACGCATAATGAGGGACCCAAAGTAAGAATTGCTACGTCTAATTATTGAAGGCAAAATAAAGGGCATATAATTGATCGGAAGACGACAGAATTCTTGGCTGAAGGACATGAGAAGGTGGTTTGGATGTGCTTCAAGTGATATTTTTCGAGCAACAGTTTCTAAAGTTAGTTTAGCTATATGGATCGCCAACCTTCGTGAGGAGATGGCATCGTAAGAAGAAGAAAGATGAAGTCTCCTAAAACTTTTTTCCGAAAGACATCACTAAACATGAATCTTCACAAGGTGTTTCACGAGGCCATCCAAACCTTTATGTTTTAGTTTATGCGCCCCTTAGCGCAAAGTTATTTGAGGATTTCGGGAAAACATCTTAATAATCATTTTTTCGTCCCTATCCGACACTTTTTCTCTTGACTTGCTCATATGATATGATACATAGGAACACAGCCTTAAAGCGCGAAGCGTATGCAGCACTCATGTTCAATGCTTTCCACAAAGCACTGTTTGCAGTGGTGCCAACAATACCAGCAAAAAAAGGGAATTTCTTGTACCGACTACAAGTTATAGGGGGCACGTTCTAACTTGACCGACTGTTTTTTGAATCTGATCTTTTTAAAGTACTAACTAGCTAACCCACTAGCTGCAAAAATAAAATACATGGAAAGCTATTCAATAAAGAAATGTCCACAAATAATTTAAGTTTCAAAATCAATAATCATTTCCTTTAAAAAACTACTTTATTTTAGTTTTATTATTGATACAGTGGCACAGTGTTAATACATCGAGGATATATTTTTTGCTATGATTACTACAACGGAGGATAAAAGCTTTAGGAAATATTTGGCCGAAAACAAACAAGGTCTAAATAGAGAATAGAAACATTTTCCACACGAAAAAATTATTATAGCGTTTACTGTTTATAACATCTCAAAACTTGATACTGCTCAAGCGGAAGAAATTTTAAATTTCTAAGCAAAATGGCTTCAATTTTTTCATCTTGGAGACACTTAGTATTCGAACAAAGCGTCCTAGATTATTGAGACACGTTACTGAGCTCAGTCTAGCTCCAAATTATTTACCATTTACAAATTATCAAGGGTACACTGAATTAGACTTAATCCACACTGACGTAAAATTTTGTGTTTCTAACCAAATATCGTATATATATATATATATATATATATATATATATATATATATATATATATATATATATATATATATATATATATATATATATATATATATATATATATGCCTTGGCCAAAAGTATTAGGCACCCTACAATTTACTTCATTTCTTGTGTTTCAAGGTAAAAAATTAAATTCGTATGTTTTGTAAAATCGTATATTGAGGTAAAATTGTGAAATAAATTAATATTTGGTGTGTCCGCCCTTAGCTTTAATTACAGCAGCAATTCTTTGGGGCATGCTGCGTACAAGCCTAGTACATTCAGTTGTACTTATGGCATCCCACTCATCCATCAAAGCGCTTTTTAGCGCTGCTTTTGATGTTATGCTATGCTCCCGTATCTTGCGCTTCAGAATACCCCAAAGATGCTCGATAGGGTTTAGATCTGGAGACTGCGCTGGCCAATCCAACAATACAACGTTATTGTCTTTAAACCAGCGCGGCGTAGCCGCTGATTTATGACAAGGTGCATTATTTTGCTGGAATTTGATGTCGTCTAAATTAGTGTCGCCAAAAATGCGCGTTAGCGAAGGCGTCTGTACAGTTTCTAGTACATTTATTTGCTTTTGGCTGTTCATACGGCCTTCACAAACGAACATTTCGCCGACACCTTTAGCAGCCATGCAGCCCCATCATCATCATCATCATAATGCTGCCTCCTCCGTGTTTTACAGTAGGTACCACGCACTCTGGATGGTATTCCTCGCCGACACGCCGCCTCACGAATGTCACACCTGAAGGTTCGAATAGCTGTAAGAATAGAAAAAATACTCAATTAAAAAATTAGTTATTATTTTGACGGATTAAATCAAGAGTAATTATATGTAGTTATTTGTTAAAATAAGTCATTTAAAAACTTACCTCAAAGTCGGACCAAACAACATTAGACCAATCCTCTTCGCTAAAATGTTGGTGCTTCAGAGCCCACTCTAAGCGTTTCTTCCTATTGGTCTCTGAAAGCCAAGGCTTCTTTCGTATTCTCCTTGCCGTTCGAGAACTAATCGGCATCCCAATCTCTTCCGACAGAGTTGCAGCGAGCTCAGATGATGTTTTTTTTTCGATTTTTAATAGACTCGCGGATGAGTTTTCTGTCCTGTCGCTCCTTAGTCTTACGTTTTCTGCCCATTCTCATTTTGTTGGCATGGGAGCCAGCCTCCACAAACCTTTTAATAGCACATTGCACTACACACTGAGAACAGTTCACTAACTTAGCTATTTCTACTTGGGACTTGCCTTGTTCATGTAGGGTTTGAATTTTAATTCGTTTTTCGATACTAAGCTCACTTTTCTTAGGCATTTCTCAAATATAAGAATGTCCAGTGCCAAATAAAACACGCACGGAAGCTTCTTGACACTACAAGTAGTAAAAAGAGACTGATAAAACATTAAAAATATTTTTCAAAAAACCTCATTATCACAATTTTGTGGGCCAGATGTTTTATGGACCTGTAAAAGAGATTGTCTATTGTATAAGTTAGCTTTTGACAGCGCTGCTTATAGTATTGTTAAAACAATTAGTTTATGTTACAATAGAGGTTTTCACGGATGGTGTAATGTAATACATTAAAATTCCAGGTTTTAATTCATTCGTCTGACAATGAATTTGCACGACGCTTCGCCAAAATCTCATTTGGCATTTTTAAGTGGTCTTGTTGCCGCTCGAAGCTAACTCAAGCTCAGTTAGCTTCGAGCGGCAACATCAGCAAGATCGCAGTATCCAGTAGCAGCAGTAAGAGCACTTGAAAATGCCAAATGAGATTTTGGCGAAACATCGTGCAAATTCATTGTTAGATGAACGGATTGAAATCCGGAATTTTAATGTATTATATATATCTGTCTATCTATCTATCTATCTATATATATATATATATATATATATATATATATATATATATATATATATATATATATATATATATATATATATATATATATATATATATATATATATATTATATATATATATTTATTTATTTATATTTATATATATATTTATATATATATATATATATATATATTATATATATATATATATATATATATATATATATATATATATATATATATATATATATATATATATATATACATATATATATATATATATATATATATATATATATATATATATATATATATATATATATATATATATATATATATATATATATATATATATATATATATATATATATATATATATATATATATATATATATGTACACATATATTGATTTTTGGAACAATTTGTTAATAGTTGTTTAGCAAAAATTAATTTTCATGCCTTGTCGATTAAAAAATCGTATTAATTTAAGGATAAATTTCCTTCTAGGCTAATTAAAATTAAAGAATGGATTAATAAGAATGATCCCGGATCATTACTTATCCCTTTTTCTGGTGCATTTGAACATAAATTAGTGTCCGAATATGAAGATCCAGTTCTTCAGAAGAAATACTTGGAAGATACTGGTACTACAAGGTAAGTAAAACAAACTTTTTGTCTGCCCCAACAATTCCAGGTCCTTTTGGTCAGTGGTTAAGGACTTTAGTCAGAATTTTACTAAATCCGCTATACCACCACTCACACGGCCAGATAATACTATTGCAACAACACCTGTTAAGAAAGTCAACTTGTTGGCTAGACTCTGCTTCACATTCTACAATCGATTTCCAAGAAAAAACACCAGCAACTATTCCCATAGTGCAGTCAACGATACCCGATAGTGTCTTCAGATAGCGTATCATAAAACATATTTTGATGAAGCCAAATAGTTTCTGGCGCTGATAGAACACCTGCCATAGTACTCAAAAATGCGCGAGCGAACTAACACCCCTTCTCAACCTATCCTGCAGAAAAGGAATATTTCCTTCCTGCTAAAAATGTACTATAGTTCAGCCGATACACAAAAAAGGCAAGCCTTGCCAAACAACTACCGACTAGTCGCACTGCTTTCAATAATATCAAAAGCTTTGGAAAATGCTATCAATCAGTATCTTCCAAAGTATCTAGAAAGATTTAATATTATTAACGACCATCAATAAGGGTTTTCTAAGCAACCGGATCTTCTAACATATTTGACACATGATTGGAACAGTAAAATTGAACATTTCAGAGAATCTGCATCGGTTGCACTTGATAGTTCCAAAGCAGTCCACCGTGTTTGGCATGACGGATTGCTGGAAAGAACCAGGAATCCAATCTACAGCTTTGCAGATGACAGTACCCTTATTTCTTCATTCACTATTTATGCAAATAGCCGCAACAGGAAGTCGTTCAACTTAACAAAGACCTGAAAGATATTCTGTCTTCGGGTGATAATAACGTAACCAAGTAAAATGTGACACGAGAAAAATTCAGGCGGAAGTTTTTTCTAAAAAAATTTGCTGATCCCGACATACTCATGTCGAGAAACTCCATTCCTTTAGCATCGCTACTCAGCTCAAATATGTCTTGGCATGGATATGTCGCATAAATAACCAAGAGCAGGCCAGCCGCCTCAACGCCCGCGTTCAGAACCTAGTATGCCGCCCCCCAGAAATTTTCTGAGGCCGCCCCCCATCCTATTTTCCTTGAGTGTAATTTGTACAAAACATCAGGAGATCTTTTTCCAGTATTTGCCACCCCCCCACTCGTAAAGAACGCTCTCTGAGGAAACATGAGAGCCACAAACAGAACTGAATGTAAACGCCCGTGTGCGATGCACCCCCTGCACGCCTGCTTACGACGGGCCTGACCATGAGAGCTTTTTAAAAGCTGGGAATATTATATCGAACTAGAAAGCTTTACAGTCCACAACAATTCTGTGTAAAGCTCAAATTCGACCAATGATGGAATACTGCTCTTAAAGATACACTGCATTTGTTGAATTCTATTCAGAAAAGAGCGGTTCGCCTGATTGGAGACCCAGAAATCACCAGCGACCTTAATTCCTTGGAACGTCGAAGAACGGTTGACGACTTGAGTCTATTCTACAAATATTTTCATGAAAAGTTTTCGACGGGTATAGCCCGCTTAATTCCTCCCAGAACGGTGCATGCTAGAAATACACGTCGCGCTAACTCATCGCATTCGTATGAGGTCCAGCTTGTCACACTTCGTACAACCCGTTTCAAACAATCATCATCAAAACATCATCTCTTGGGAATACTTTATCCAGGAGAGTGCTTTCTACCAAGTACAATTTACAGCGATTCAAGATCAACGTAGATCTCTTTTTCCGCACACGCATCGCTCCTCTAGCGCTTTAGTGATTTCCTTGCAGCACGTGTTAAAAATTCCTTCTGTATCATGAAGAATCCTAAAATCAATAATAAGTTATTAATCGAAATCTTGGATCTCAAAAAAATTTAAAGGGTACTTCACTCTTATAAAGACCTATGAATCCGTCCAAAATAACATATAAATCATTTTTATGCCTCAGAGTGTATCCAGAAAGTTGCTGCCCCTTCAAACCAGTATAATATCGCTGTTATCATGTTGTGTATATGATTTTCTTGGTGTTATTGGTGAAGTTGTAACGAAAGAGATTAAAAAATCCAGTTTCTAGAAAACCACCCTGTTACCATTCATTAATTTGACGCAGTAATTCGTCTTTGGGGAAATCGCACAGTATAATTCGGCCAGACAACTGAGTACCGGATAATTGAACGGCTGATAATTTAGCGCTGAAGACATTAAACGCTGTATATTTCAGCTCTAGGCTAACAAAAATCTTGATTGCTAGCAGTTGTTGATGGGGGGGACCGGACCATTCTGAGCTTTATTAATTTTGATGCTGTAATGAATCATAACATATCGTGTTCTATATTAACGTACATTAGTGGGAACAACAATGGAATAAACTTATTGTAAACTTTTTTCAACTGTTGCGTATGGTTTCCCACCAGATTGTCTTTTGGGACTCATTTTTTCTGATTTACACGTCTCAGTTTATAAATAAAGTTGAACACTACAATAGAATAAAAATGGTTTAGAAGAATTCGCCTTAAGAAACTGCTTGTGAAAGAGAAATTAATTCAGTGATATACTACGAGGGTGTCTGAAAAGTTCTCGGCCTAACAATGAAAGAATTTTTTTTCGACGTGAAATACGTTTTATTTTTCAATATAATCTCCTAAAACTTCAATACACTTATTCCAACGTTTTCCCAATAATTATCAATACTAACATTAAAGTGTGATTCAGGAAGGTCTGCAAAATATCCATTCACTGCTGCAATAGCTTCGTCATTTGATGTAACACGCTTTCCAGCCAGTAATTTTTTCAGGTTTGGAAATAGATAATAGTCAGAGGGAGCCAAATCTGGTGAATACGCCGAATGTTCAAGCAATTCGTACTTTATTTCATTAAATTTTGCAATCGTCAAAACCCTTGTGTGAACATGTGCATTGTCTGAATGAAAAAATGACTTTTTTCTTCTTTAAAGCAGGTCTTTTCTCGCGAATTTTTGTATCTAACTGATCCAAAAGGTTACAATAATATTCAGAGTTAATTGTTTTACCTTTCTGAAGATAATCGATTAACAAAACACCTTTGTAATCCCAAAAAACTGTTGCCATAACCTTCCCTGCTGATGGAACTGTCTTTGCCTTCTTTGGTGCACTTCCATCGGTGTCAATTCATTGTTTCGACTATTATTTTCGCTCAGGTGTATAGTGGTGGATCCAAGTTTTATCAACAGTTATGAAACGCCCCTTGAAATCCATTTTATTTTGCTTAAAACGACCCAAACACGCTTGAGAAATACGCATTCGAATGCGTTTTTGGTCAATTGTCAGCAAATGTGGCACCCACCTTTCACAAAGCTTTTTCATATGTAATTCTTCATTCATAATTTTTCCAATTCATTTTTTTGAGATGCCAATGACCTCAGCTGTTTCACGCACTTTCACTTGTCGATAATCTAACACCATATTATGGACTTGTTGAATGATTTGTGATGTAACAGTTTTTGGACGACCTTCGCGTGGATCATCTTCGAGGCTTGTACAACCAGATTTAAAAAGAGAAGCTTATTTTTTACAGTTGAAAGTGAAGGTGATGCATCCTTATACACTTAACAATTTCGGATGAATTTCTGTTGGTGTTAAACCATCCAAAACAGAATTTAATCACTACACGATATTCAATATCAGCTGCTACTACTCGAAGGAATTGACAGATCGAAATAAAATTTTACATGAGTTTATAAAAAGGATGGAACTTTCTAATACAATGATGGTTTCACAATTTCTAAGGCCATCTATGTGTCAGGTCGAGAACTATTCAGCCCTCGTAATAACAATGAAGACTTTTTTTCAGATGAATTAATCAGTAGAAAAAAAGTTGTTGACTGCGCGTGACAAGGGTCAATTTTCTATTGATGTAGTGCTTCGATGGAAGCTCAGATTTAAAGAGAAATATTGGAGAGATGATTAACAATTATCCTTTCTTCTGCATACACTTTCATCTTCTGCTAATGAGTTTTTGTTAAATTTTAAAACCGGAGTCACATGATGTGATTTTTTACCGTGTCCATCTTACAGTATCTCTATTCCCGTGATTGTTACGTATTCAGTGCTGAATTTTATCTGGAAGGTTTTGTTTTATTCTCCCATATTATTCATTTTATTATCTAAATACACTGTCAGATCGATTTGATAATAATTATTTCAGCATTTATTTTTATTGTTTCAATTCGTAATCACTGGTTTCTTACCCTTTAATGTCTTAAAGCTTTTAACCTGTCTGCCGTGCCAATTTTGATAAACGCATCATTAGTTTTTATAGCTTTATTTACCAACTGTAAGTTGTTATTACGTTCATTACGACTACCCGGTTAATAAAAAGGTTTTTTGGGGTGAATTGTAATTTAAGGTTTGATTATATATATACTAGCCGTGCCCGCGGCTCCGCTCGCGTGGAGTTGATTCACTACTATCGTCACTGCTTATTCCTTATGTTACCTAACGTAATAAAATATCTGCTATTATTTCCCCTTATCTCTCATTATTTCTCCTTATCTCCCATTATTTCTCCTTATCTTCCATTATCTTACCTTATCTCCTATTATCTTACCTTATCTCCCATTATCTAGGCTTATCTCGACTTATCCCACAATATTTCTCCTTATCTCCCATTATCTCACCATAATTCCCATTACCTAGACTTATCTCTGCTTATCTCCCATTATTTATACTTATCTCCCATTATCTCACCTTATCTCCCATTATCTAGGCTTATCTCGACTTATCTCGCAATATTTTTCCTTATCTCCCATTATTTCTCCTCATCTCCCATTATCTCACCATAACTCCCAATACTTAGACTTATTTCTGCGTATCTCCTATTATTTCTCCTTATCTCCCATTATCTCACCTTATCTCCCATTATCTAGGCTTATATCGAATTATATAGAACATATCATATGTGTAATTTTATAAAAACACGTAAATCGGATAAGTGGTTCTCAAGTGATAAGCGCACTAACAGACAAACAGAGAGACGTTGCATTTTATATATATTATATTCTTTGCAACATGATATTGTTTCATATTTAATGGTTTAGGCAGTATATTGCAAGAGAACGCGCTAACGGTAGCCTTTTTTCCGACTTGATTCACTATTATCGTCACTGCTTATTCTTTATGTTACCTAACGCGATAAAATATATACTATAACCTGGCCAGAGAACATATGTATGTTTAAAAAAAAAGTACGTAACGCACTAACGGACAGACAGACAGACAGACGTTGCATTTTATATATATTATAGATAGATAACCTGGCCAGAGAACATATGTATGTTTTAAAAAAAAGCACGTAAATCGAATAAGTGGTTCTCCAGTGATAAGCGCACTAACGGACAGACAGACAGACTGAGAGACGCTGCATTTTATATATATTATAGATATAAATTATTATTATTATATAACCTGGTCAAAGAATATATGTATGAATTTAAAAAAAAGACACGTAAATTGGATAAGTGGTTCTCACGTGATAAACGCACTAATGGACAGATAGACAGACAGAGAAACATTGCATTTTATATATATTATAGATTATAGTTATTCTCTGCTACATAATATTGTTCCATATTCAATGGTTTAGGCTGTGTATTGCAAGGGAACGCGCTAGAGGCAAACTTTTTTCCGACTTCATTCACTATTATCGTCACTGCTCATTCCTTATGCTACCTATCGTAATAAAATATAGCCTATAACCTGACCAGAGAACATATGTATGTTTTAAAAAAAAGTACATAAATCGCATAAGTGGTTCTCCAGTGATAAGCGCACTAACGGACAGACTGACAGAGAGACGTTGCATTTTATATATATTCTAGATATATATATATATATATATATATATATATATATATATATATATATATATATATATTATATATATATATATATATATATATATATATATATATATATATATATATATATATATATATATATATATATATATATATACAGAGAGCCCCATATGTATGGAATAATGATTCCACAGCGTTTATTAATCAGTATATCAAAAAAAAAATGTTTAAATAAAATTTATGAAGTGTTATACGGCCCACATGGCGACGTTGAGAATTAAATGTTTTGAACTGTCAGTTCGAAGAAATTACGCCATCTTAACTTTTTTTAAATGGAAAGCCATGTATATTATTTTATTTTTGAGTGTTACTAAAAATTCTTGATATTATTTGTCTAACATACTATATGTCTAAATCCTACAGAAAGGGAATATTTCCTTCCTGCTGGACATGTGCCACAGTTCAGCCGATACCTAAAAAAGGCAAGAAGACCTTGCCAAATAACTACCGACCAGTCGCACTGCTTTCAATAATATCGAAGTTATCGAAAAGGTTATCAATCAGCATCTTCTAAAATATCTTGAAAGATTCAACATTATTAGCGATCACCAATATGGCTTTCGTAAACATAGACCAACAGGAGATCTTCTAACTTATGAAACACATGTTTGGAACAACGCAACTGAACACTTTGGAGAATCTCGAGCGGTTGCTCTTGACATATCCAAGGCATTCGACCGTGTTTGGCACGATGGACTGTTGGCTAAGCTATGCTTTTATGGTATGTCTGAAAAGTTCTGTTTGTGGCTCTTATGTTTCCTCAGAGAGCGTTCTTTACCAGTGGCGGTCGACGACCTTCACTATCACCGCCGGTGTGCCCCAGGGCTCCATACTGTCTCCTACTCTCTTTTTCACTTACATTAACGATCTGCTGGAAAAGACCGGGAATCCAATCTACAGCTTTGCAGATGACTGTACGCTTATCTCTTTATTCACTTTGAACGTTCGGACATCGGCTACCCAGGCGAATATCCACAGACAGCAGGAGATCGTTCAACTTAACAAAGACCTGGAAGAAATTCTATCTTGGGGTGACAGTAACCAAGTGGAATTTAACGCTACAAAAACCCAGGCGGCAGTTTTTTCTAAAGTTAACGTTGCTGAATCCGACATAGTCATATCGGGGAACTCCATTCCCCTAGCATCGTCACTCAATTTGTTGGGCGTTAATTTGGGAGAAAATATGTCCTGGCATGAACATGTTGCAGGCAAGCAAGAAGAGCTTCTCAAAAGTTGGAAATATTAATTCGAACCAGAAAGCTTTTCACTCCACAACAACTGTTAATTTTTTACAAAGCTCAAATTCGACCAACTATGGAATACTGCTCCCATGTTTGGGGCTCCACTCCCAAACAACACTACACTTGTTGGATTCTGTTCAGAGAAGAGCTGTTGGTCTGATTGGAGACCCTGAACTGACCGGCGGCCTTGATTCGCTGGAACATCGAAGAACGGTTGGCAACTTGAGTCTATTCTACAAGTATTTTCATGGAAACTGTTCGAAGCATGTAGCCCGCTTAATTCCTCCCATAGCGGTGCATGTTAGAAATACACGTCGCACTAATACTTCACATCCCTATGAGGTTCAGCTTGTTACTCCGCATACAACGGTTTTCAAGCAGTCTTTTATGTAGAGAACATCATCCCTTTGGAATAATTTGCCCAGGGCTGTGTTTTCCACCGAGTACAATTTACAGCGATTCAAGAACAACGTAAATCGCTTTTTCCGCACACATGCCGCTCCTGGAGCACTTTAGGGACTTCCCTGTAGCACGTGTGGTAGACCCATAAAAAAAGAACCTGTTTTGAAATTATTGATATTTGAAATTAAGATCAAATTTAAAAAAAAAGACAGACAGACAGACAGACACCGAAGCGATCTTATAAGTGTTCCGTACGGAACACTAAAAATTAAGCTGGCTTGTGTCAAACATTTACTGTCAGGTAACGACTTAATGCGTCAAAAAATGATTCATTGACGGAAACGTTTATTGCTGCATTTGCGAGATAAAAATAATTTGGATACCTCTAACAGGAATCTGTAGT
This sequence comes from Pachyrhynchus sulphureomaculatus, assembly GCA_019049505.1. Lineage (NCBI taxonomy): Eukaryota > Metazoa > Arthropoda > Insecta > Coleoptera > Curculionidae > Pachyrhynchus > Pachyrhynchus sulphureomaculatus. The sequence continues at coordinate 88,762,176 of CM032456.1, forward strand.
ATCAACACGACGGAGCAATGTTCGTAGATATTTGGATGGGACTTTTTCTAATGGATGGATAGGCAAAAGGTGTGCTGTAGAATGGCCTGCAAGGAGTTCCTTATACCACTCGATTTGTTTTTGTGGGGTGATTTGAAAACCAAAGTTTACCGAAATCGACCTGAAACTGAAACTGTAGAAGAGACAACAAAGAATTCAGTATAAAGTAGCACAAATTACCCCGGATTCTCTGCAAAACTCTATTCAGGCTGTTTATGGCAGATTGGGTCATTGTCTCGCTGTTAATGGTAGGCATTTTGAGCAATTGTTACCTTAAAAATAAACCTATAGTATTTATTAATAGTTTTATTTTTCATTTCAAATGGAAATAATTCCAAAACAGTACAAGTTAGACATGTGGTATGTTGGACAAAAAATATCTAGAATTTTTAGTAGGACTCAAAAATAATATAATATACCGTTTAAAAAAAATCAAGATAGCATAATTTCTTCTTTTATTTAAACATTTTTTTGATACACTGATGCTGTGGAATCATTATTCCATGCATATGGGGCACCCTGTACATATATGTGTATGTATATATATATATATATATATATATATATATATATATATATATATATATATATATATATATATATATATAAATATAAATGTATACGAACTTATCGGTCTGTGGTATGTGAATGAAAAACTCATTTTTTCTTTTTTAGTGTTCTATACGAAACACTTATAAGATCACTTCGGTATCTGTTCATCTGTCTGTCTATCCGCCTGTTTGTCCGTCTGTCTGTCTGCCACACCCGATTTTCTCCAAAACTATTTGACATAGAAAGTTGAAATTTGGAACTAATATAGGAATTGATTACCCATCTAGTTTTAAAAGTTGAATTTTGACTTAAGAGATTAGTTTTAAGGGGTGAAATCAGAAGTGAAAAAAAAAGTTACCAGGTCATCGAGTGGGGTGTCAATGAAAGCTTGTAAAAACACTAGTTCAAAAAAATATATAATGTAATACTTGCATACACTTTTCTTTCTATTATTTTTTAAAAAATGCAAAAAATCGCTATCTCCCCGTTATCTCGAAAAGTACTGTTCAAAAAATTTTGAAAAAATTCTGGAATATTCTCCATAGGGTGTAGATTGAACCAAAATTTTTACGAGTACATTACCTTTAATTATTTATCTGGTTATATATATATATACGAGGCTAGTTTGAAAAGTCCGGGCAAAGGTCGAGAGATGGCACCACTGGCGCGTATCGAGGTCATGTTTAGTTAGTAGCATCTCTTGAATGAACGCACACCAAGTTTCAGCCATATTGGTCTATTTCTTTGTGTCTGGCATTCGTGTGAATCAAGGAAGTCGAGTGATTTTCAAGAAATGGACGAAAAAGAATTTCGTGTGGTGATTAAACATTACTTTATGAAAGGCAAAACGCCTCAGGAGACTAAAGAGAAGCTTGATAAACATTATGGTGACTCTGCACCTTCGATTAGAACAGTTTATAAGTGGTTTCAAAATTTTCAGACTGGCCATATGGGCACAAGTGGCGCTGAACGTTCTGGACGGCCTGTGGAGGTTACGACTCCAGAAATCATTGATCAAATCCATGATATAGTGATGGATGACAGAAGAGTTAAGGTGCGTGAGATTGCTAGTGCTGTGGGCATCTCGACTGAAGATGTACATAATATTTTGCATAAACATTTGGACATGAGAAAGCTATCCGCAAGATGGGTGCCGCGATTGCTCACGCTTGACCAAAAACGGAATCGTGTGAAGTGTTGCAAGGATGGTTTGCAGCTGTTCCAGAAGAATCCGGAGGACTTTAACCGTCGTTTCGTCACTGTGGATGAAACATGGATACATTACTATACCCCTGAGACCAAACAACAATCTAAACAATGGGTTACCAAGGGGGAATCTGCACCAAAAAAGGCGAAGACCGTTCCTTCGGCCGGAAAGGTTATGGCGACTGTCTTTTGGGATTCGCAAGGGATAATCCTCATCGACTATCTGGAAAAGGGTAAAACTATTACAGGTGAATATTATTCATCGTTATTGGACCGTTTGAAAACCGAGCTGCAAGAAAAACGCCCGCGATTGGCCCATAAGAAAGTCCTTTTCCATCACGACAACGCACCAGCACACACCTCAGCAGTTGTGATCGCAAAATTAATGGAAATAGGATTCCAACTCGTTTCACATCCCCCCTATTCTCCATACTTGGCTCCCTCGGAGTACTATTTGTTCCCCAATTTGAAGAAATGGCTGGCGGGACAAAGATTTTATTCAAACGAGGAGGTGATTGCAGACACTAATGGATATTTTGCAGACTTGGACAAATCCTATTATTCGGAAGGGATCAACAAACTAGAACATCGTTGGACGAAGTGTATAAGCCTAAAAGGAGACTATGTCGAAAAATAAAAAAGGTTTACCCCAAACACATAAGTAGTTTTTATTTTTGCACGGACTTTTCAAACCAGCCTCGTATATATATACATATATATATATATATATATATATATATATATATATATATATATATATACATATATATATATATATATATATATATATATATATATATATATATATATATATATATATATATATATATATATATATTTATAGATATTTAATAAAAACATATAATAATAAAAATACTAATACTTAATAATAACGTTTTATAAATATCGAACGAAATATAATTTGCTTGTTAAAGTTTCTTAGGGAATACATAGTTTTTGAAACGACCCTCCGAATTTTCAATTCTAAAATCGTATTAGACTTATTGAACCTTTAAAGATATTTTAGACCTTGTAAATTACTATAATGGATGACAAATCCATTATATTTCAAACACGTACCACACAGTCGGTATGATTTACCTCTAATGATAGGTTTCATCTCTGAACAATGAGATCTTTGAGTCATTCACAAAAACTATATTAAAAATTCCGCAATTATTGTCATTAAGTTTTTTTTTTTCGTTTGAATGACTCTGTGGATGGTCTGTTGGACGGACTGGGCAATCAGAAATTAAAATAACTCATGGGCGTAGCGATCTGGACATTTTGTTTTATAGGCATAGCACACGTGCTGCAGGGAAATACCTAAAGCGCTGCAGGAGCGACGCATGTGCGGAAGAAGCAATTCACGTTGGTCTTGAATCGCTGTAAATTTTACTCGGTGGAAAACCCAGTCGTGGGCAAATCATTCCAAAGGCTTCTCCATTTAAGGGTTGTGCGCAAAGTGACAAGCTCAACCTCATACGGATGTGAAGTATTAGCGCGACGTGTATTCATAGCATGCGCTGCTCTTGCAGGAATTAAGTGGGCTACATCAATCAATTAGTTTTCATGAAAATACTTGTAGAATAGAGTCAGGGCGCTAAACATTCATCCATGTTCCAGGGAATCAAGGTTTGCTGGTGAGTTCGGGGTCTCCAGTTAGCGAACAGCTCTCTTCTGAATAGAATCAACAAGTGCAATATACACTACCGTCAGGAAGTATTTGCCCACCTAGAAATTTCAATGTAACTGCCAAAATTTAATACCTAATTAAACCCTTTTATTATATTAGGTAAATTTAATTGTTCTTAACAAGCGTCCATCATAAAACTGTTTGGATAAACCTTTTTGGTGAAGTCACAAATTAAAAACCAATTTGAACAAATTTCCAAGTTTTGCGTGATAATCGTTTTGAGGCGATTTCTGAGAATTCCAGTTGAAGTAAGAACTCATTTCAAGTTTCTAGGGATTATGGAAATTCCTAGTGACATTTTATGATAAAAACTATGCTATAAATACCATTGCCTTTTTGGAAATTAACCATTCGCAAACAGTACTTTGTCATGATACAGGCTCAATTGTTTTGTGAAACTACTAAAAACGAAAAAAAGGTTCCGTTGAAAATGGGGCTCTGGAAATTGCGAGACATGAAAATGGTCACTCGAGTTGACAAATCGCGAGTGATATGCGGATGCCAAGGAGAACGGTGAACTACATCATAAAAAAAAATTCTGCGGGACATAGAATTTTCAACTAAAAACGTTCAGGAAGGCCTCAAAAAACGACTTCTGCTGAAGACAGAACTATAACAATGTCCAGCAGACGTAATTGCCGCCTAACCGCACCAGAAATGAGGCTCAAGTAAACCTGGAGTGGCCCATCCCCATCAGTGTGACAACCGTGAAGAACAGGTTAGCAGAAGCAGTGAGGAAACCACTTGTTAGGCCAGTGAATAAACGTAAACGATTAGAATGGGCCCGAGAACATGAACATTAGACATCAGAACAATGGAATTCCGTCCTTTGGAGCGACGAATCTAAATTTGAAATTTTCGGTTCGAATCGACGAGTTTAGGTCCGGCGATCAGCTGGAGAGAGGATGTTGGAAGCCTGTCAGTTGCCTACAGTAAAACATGATGTAGGTTCAGTAATGGTTTGGGATTGTTTTGGCAACGATAAAGTTGGAAAAATGTTTAGGCTAGAAGGACTCATGCGAAAAGAACAGTATCAAGAAATGTTGCTAACTTAAATGCTTCCTTCTGGAAAAGATTCTTTTCAGGGGAAATTTATTTTTCAGCATGACAATGACCCTAAACATTCTGCTAAATAAATTAGAGAACTTTTGGACCGCTGGAAATCCGATGACGTCCTGGAAGTTATGACTTGGCCTCCACAATCATCCGACTTGAACCCCATCGAATTGTTGTGGGACCATTTGGACAGGTGTGTTCGAAAACTCAATCCAACATCAAAAAATCACTTGTGGGAACTTTTACAAGCAGAATGGGTTGAAATAACGGAAGAAACTCTGAAAAAACCACTGGACAGAATGCCGAAATTCTGTAAAGCGGTAATTAAAAACAAAGGAGGTCACATAGATGAGAAAGATCCTGGAAAATCATAAATATTTTTCTGATTTTCTAGACTGTAAATAATGTGAAAATAATTAAAATTCATTAAAATTTAAAAAAATATATATTATCTGGGTTTTTGTTGTCTTGGGACTGAAATAACTAGGTGGGCAAATACTTTCTGACGGTAGTGTATGTTCGGGAGCAGTATTCCATAGTTGGTCGAATTTCAGCTTTGTACAGAATTAACAGTTGTTATGGAGTGTAAAGCCACACTAAACATAAAACACAGTAGCAGTCCGACTCGGCACCTTTAATCTCAAGAGGTTTGAGTTCGTAATGATCACATGACCTGTCGCCATATTGCTGGTATGATGCCCGCGAGTTTCTGAAATACTCAATTTCCTTCTTTCAAGGAAAATCCTATCTTATAGAATAAAAATGAATTTTGCTGATTGAACAGAAGAAAAAACAAGAAAAGTTTTTTTAGAAACATTTTTTTATCAAAACAGATATACAAAAAAAGGCAAAAAATACAAGGAAAAAATACGTTTGGCTTCAACGCTTTTTGCATGTTATTCATTTAAATATCTCATTGTCGAATTTATGTTATATTTCTCAACTATTAGAAATATTCTCCGGGTGGAAAAAATGTTCTTTTTGAGAATATATCTCTGCACACCTTCAACTTCGCGCGTATAATGTCAACAGTCATGCTCCTTATATTTCAGCGAATCTCAGTAATCTGGAAAAATGAGATCGTCTTTCTTTTGAACCTAAAAATGAAATGAACACACTTTTGGCTCCATTTTATCATCTTCTTCATCATCTTCCTAAAAATAATACATAAAAGAATTTACTAGAAATGCGAGGAACAAATAACTCAAACATAGTTTGGCTTCCGAGACGCACTGGGTACGAGAGAAGCATTGTTTGCGGTTCAGATTTTGTTTCAACGATGTAGAGACGTAGACTGCGACATATACTCATATTTCTCAAGTATCAAAAAGCTTTTGATAGAGTTAGGCTAGACAGCATGTTGTCAGGTTTAAGAAATGCCAGCCTGGATGATAAAGACCTTCGCATTATTCATAACCTCTGTGACAATCAGTCAGTAACATCTACAGGTGCCATTATCTTCCCCTGCAAACAAAGATCCGTTCATTAGGATACTATGGTTCTCCAGTAGAGGGTAGAGTCTAGGATATTTGAGGCATTTGAGATGTGGTACTTTAGACGCATATTGAAAATCTCGGGGATTGATCATGTTGCGAATCGGGAGCTGTTGCGCAGAATGAATAAATATCGGGAAGTACTAACCACTTTGAAATACCGAAAACTTGAATACCTGGGTCATGTAATCCGTAACGAACACCGATATGGCCTAGTAAAACTCATTTTACAAGAATAAGTATATGGAAGAAGATTTCCAGGCAGAAAAATGATATCTTGGTTTCAGAACTTGAGAAAATGGCGCTCGTTATCTACTTAACAGGTTTTTGGAGCAGCAGTTAATAAAGTTAAAAAAGCTATGCTAATAGCCAACATCCGAGACGAATAGGCACGACAAGAAGAAGGTCATACTATCAGTAATTCTAATATAATAATTTCCATACAACTAATTACTTTTCGTGCCTATATAAAAAAAAAATTGGGTCCATGCACTAATTTATTCAAACTCATTCGTGCTGGAGAATTACTACTTTTGCATGCCCAGATTGAGTTTTGAAAGTTTTGTTAGCGAGTTTTAGCAGATAATATAACTTAACTCTAGCAAACATTCTGCCCTGAATTCAGAAAAAAAGTACAAGTGGAATAACATGAACCAACACTTAACAATAATAGAACATCAATTGTTTTACAGATAAAATGTATCTGTGAAACTTCTCCATATGAAAACACAATTATCATATCTTTATATAATATATTGCATAACAGAAATAAAGAATTATGAATAAATTACTTTACTAACTCCTTTGCAGATACCACATATATTTTACAAGCATTAACCGCGCAACAAAAACTTCCTCCTGACATCTTTTTTATAATTATTTTTAATTATCACGTCAAACGAGTCATTTACTTTTCGGAAAATTAATAATGAATTTCGGAGCACGTTATACAAAGATTTTCCTTGAAATCCAGATGTAAACACAACCCGCGACCGCGCTGGCAGCCATGTTGTTGGTATGATAGGGGACGCATGCGTGATAAAAAAACAGGACCTAAAAATTTTCTTGAGCGTCGCTACTGTGCTTTATGTTTACTGTGATATAGCTTTCTAGTTAAAAATAATATTCCCAGCTTTTGAGAAGCGTTCTATGCATGTAACATGTACGTGCAAGGACATATTTGCCCCCAAATTAAGTCCCAGCGGATTGAGTGACGATGTTAGAGGAATAGAGTGTCCGACATAACTAAGTCGAGTTCAGCGTCGTAACTTTTTTAGAAAAAACTGTCACCTAAGTTTTTGTAGCGTTAATTCTACTTGTTCACTGTCTCCCAAAGATAGATTTCTTCCTAGATATTTGTTAAGTTGAACGACGTCCTGCTATCTACGGATATTTGCATGAGTAGCCAATGTTTGAGCGTTCAAAGTGAATAAAGAAATAAGCGTAGTATCATCTACAAAGCTGTACATTGGATTCCTGCTCGTTTCCAGTTGATCGTTAATGTAAATGTGAAAGAGAGTAGGAGAACGTATGAAGCCTTTGGGCACACCAACGTTGATAGTGAAGATTTTAGAAAAAAATTTGTCGACTGCCACTCCTAAAGAGCGCTCTCTGAGGAAGACGAGAGCTATAAACTTTATAGACATACCGTAAGAGCGTAGCTTAGCCAACAATCTGTCATGCCAAACACGGTCGAATGCCTTCGCTATGTCAAGTGCAGCCGCTCGAGATTCTCCAAACTGTTAAGTTCCGTTATTCCAAACGTGTGTTACGTAAGTTAGAAGATTGCTCGTTTGCTTACAAGAGCCATATTGGGGGTCGCCAATAATATTGAATTCTTCTAGATATTATAGAGGTAGAGATTGATAGCCTTTTCTACAACTTTTGCTACGATACTTTTCAACTATTTTCTATTAAATTTTCATTTTTTCACAGGCTGCGGTTTCTAAACATCTAATATTGAAATGAAACGTGAATAGTTAATTTTCCGCAACTTTTTTAAGTGAGCAAGGAAATTATTTATGACTTCTCGTTCTATCATTTTCTTACTTCCTGTTATTTCTGGCCGAAAATTCTTCTTCAATTGGAGGGGAGGGAGCAAAGGTTGTTATTATATAGTTTAGTTTTGTTTTGAGATATCCCTAGAAGGAAAAAAATCCATCGACGTCCAATCAGGACTTCGTAGACACTAACTTTTGTCACCTCCATTGGGAAGCAATTAAGTCAGTAAAATTTCGCGAATAACTGACAAATATGTGTTCGAAATGCGTATGTGGTGCCCCAACCTAATGTCAAATTTTTTGCTTATAACCACAAAATTTTTGTAATAATGCATTAAAATAGTATCTCAGGGGTAAAAAAGAGACTCTTTTGATGTAATTTCGCTAAGCTTGCTCTATCATCAATCCGGTTTTTTATAGCGTTCTTCGCCTTCCGGTTCCCAGTTTCCATCCTCTTCGATCTTCCCTATCCCCAGGTCTTGGATTTCTCTTTGACATTGCCCTCTGAACACCTCCAAACTATGTTGCTCTTTGCCTCCCTCTTCTCCTCTTTTCACTTTAGAACCATTTTTGGTATCCACTGTTCTTTCATTCTTTCCACGTGTCCTTACCATATAAATTGTTGAATTTCCTCAATAATCGTGGTTTTTTACTTTCATTACATCCCTTATTCTTTGATTTCTAACTCTATCCATTCTTGAGACTCCCGCCAATCTTCGCCGGTAGTCCATTTCGAGTGTCATTAATTTCTATTCCAATGGTTTCGTCAGTTGCCAAGTTTCACAATGGTATAGCACGATGCTCTTAAATACTGCATTATAAATGAGGTGATTTCTCTGTGATGTTATGTTTTCGACCACAGAACAAGCTAAGCTTGCTAACTTCTCATAAATGTTCTTTTTTTCTCATTGCGGACAATTGCCCTATCCACGCCAATGCGGTTAGCCATAAAAAATCACACCGAAAATACCATTAAAATGGTCAATTCATAAACTGGCGTACCTGGAAACATATTTTCGTTTTCTGGGCCCATTAAAATGTATTTTTGGGTCATTAGAGGCCATCTCGGAGGCAGTTGTGATTAAGTGACGCGACAGCCTGGGAGTGTTTTTATTATTGGCCGTGGATTTGTCAATATGTGCCGCCAAAATTGACGTTAACCTTTGTGCAAATTATTTTTGAAAGGGATCCTAAAATTTGCCTAATTTTGTTATGGTGTTAATTTTGTGGGATCTACTAAATAGATGTTTAATTTCTTGTGGTAAATTCTTTTCGAGAATAATTTTATCTTCGTAAAATGTAAAATTAACTTTTTAAACATTTATGTTAGTTCAGGGCGACCCTCTCGTCTTTGCCTGTGGTTGGTGCCTTTTTAAGTATTTCTACAGACAAAGGGGACCTACAATTTAATGCCGGTTCCGAACGGCCAGAGGGCTTTTTTAGGTATGATACTACGGGTGATTTGCCATTGCCTTGCCGAGAGAGGCGACCGTCACGTTGTAAATTTTTATTTTATTTTATTATTCCTTTATTTCTTTTTTAGTGTTCCGTACGGAACACTTATAAGATCACTTCGGTGTCAGTCTCTCTGTCTGTTCGTCTGTCTGTCCGCCTGTCATACCTGATTTTCTCCGAAACTATTTGATATAAAAAGTTGAAACTTGGCACTAATATAGGAATTAATGGCCCCATTAGAGACGTGTAGTTTTGAAAGTTGAATTTTTACTTAAAAGTAAGGGGATGAAATCGGAAGTGAAAAAAAAATTTACCAGGTCATCGAGTGGAGTGTCAAAGGAAAGCTTGTGAAAACACTAGTTAAAAAATATATATAATGCAATACTTGCGCACACTTTTCTTTGTATTATTTTTAAAAAATTGCCGAAAATCGTTGCCCCCTCCCTTTTCTCGAAAAGTACTGATCAAAAAAATTTGAAAAAATTTTGGAATATTTTCCACAGGGGATAGATTGAACGAAAATTATCACGAGTGCTTTACTATATCTGGTATATAAAAAAACAAAAATTTCAAGGTTATCAGTTTTGAACAAGAATCGGAAACAAACTTTGTTGAAAACTCATTTGGGGTGTGTTTTGTGAAGTCATTGATCATTTTATACCTCCGTAACAAACATTTTTATTTTAAAAGCAAATCAACGTACGAAACACTAATTGGGCAAGTCCGACTTGCACTTGGCCGATTATTTTTTACTATTATTTCCCGAACCGAGATACGAACTCGGGTTGCTGGCGTACAAAGCAGATACCTTGACCACTACGCTATAGTCTTAGTTTTCTTGTTTCATTGCTTCCACTATGCAATTTTAGGAAGTATTAGTTTCGTAGCAAATTTACACAACAACATAAGTATAAGAATGACATGACGTTCATTTTATACATAACTAGCCGGGCCCACGGCTCCGCTCGTGTGGACTTGATTCACTACTATCGTGACTGCTTATTCCTTATGTTACCCAACGTAATAAAATATCTCCCATTATTTCCCCTTAACTCCCAATATTTCTCCTTATCTCCCATTATCTCTACATAATTCCCATTATCTAGGCTTATCTCCGCTCATCTCCCATTATGTCTCCTTATCTCCCATTATTTCTCCTTAGCTCCCATTATTTCACCTTATCTCCGATTTATCTAGGCTTATCTCGACTTATCTCGCAATATTTCTCCTTATCTCCCATTATTTCTCCTTATCTCCCATTTTCTCGCCATAACTCCCATTATCTAGACTTATCTCTGCTCATCTCCCATTATTTTCTCCTTATCTCCCATTATCTATACTTATCTCCAATTATCTAGGCTTATATTGAATTATATAGAACATATGTATAAATTTATAAAAACACTTAAATCGGATAAGTGATTCTCAAGTGATAAGCTCACTAACGGACAGACAGGCAGAGAGACAGACAAAAAGAGATGTTTATAGATAACCTGGCCAGAGAACACATGTATGAATTAAAACAAAAAACACGTAAATCGGATAAGTGGTTCTCGAGTGATAAGCGCACTAACGGACAGACAGACAGACAGACAGAGAGACGTTGCATTTTATATATATTATATTCTTTGCTTCATGATATTGTTCCATATTTAATGCTTTAGGCAGTGTAGTGCAAGAGAACGCGCTAGCAGCATACTTTTCTCTGACTTGATTCACCATTATCGTCACTGCTTATTCCTTATGTCACCTAACGTAATAAAATATATCCTATAACCTGGCCAGAGAACATATGTATATTTAAAAAAAAAAAGTACGTAAATCGATTATGTGGTTCTCCAGTGATAAGCGCACTAACGGACAGACAGACAGACAGAGACACGTTGAATTTTATATATATTATATTCTTTGTTACATGATATTGTTCCATATTTATTGCTTTAGGCAGTGTATTGCAAGAGAACGCGCTAGCAGCAAACTTTTCTCCTACTTGATTCACTATTATCGTCACTGCTTATTCCTTATGTCACCTAACGTAATAAAATATATCCTGTAACCTGGCCAGGAACATATGTATGTTTAAAAAAAAAAGCACGAAAATCGGATAAGTGGTTCTCCAGTGATAAACGCACTAACAGACAGACAGAGAGACGTTACATTTTATATATAATATAGATATTCTTTGCTACATGATATTGTTCCATATTTAATGGTTTAGCATGTTTAAAAAAAAGCACGTAAATCGGATAAGTGGTTCTCCAGTGATAAGCGCACTAACGGACAGACAGACAGAAAAACGTTGCATTTTGTATATATTATAGATGTAATAAAATATATATCTATAACCTGGAACATATGTATGAATTTAAAAAATCACGTAAGTCAGATAAGTGGTTCTCAAGGGATAAGCGCACTAACGGACAGACAGACAGACAGAGATACGTTGCATTTTATACATATTATAGATATAGATAGAGATTATTAATATATTATTATATAATGGCCAAAGAATATATGTATGAATTTAAAAAAAGACACGTAAATCGGATAAGTGGTTCTCGCGTGATAAACGCACTAATGGACAGACAGACAGACAAAGAGACATTCCATTTTGTATATATTATAGATTATAAATATTCTCTGCTACATAATATTGTTCCATATTTAATGGTTTAGGCTGTGCTTGCAAGGGAACGCGTTAGCGGCAAACTTTTTTCCGACTTCATTCACTACTTTACGTCACTGCTCATTCCTTATGCTACCTATCGTAATAACATATAGCTTATAACCTGGCCAGAGAACATATGTATGTTTTTAAAAAAAAAGTACGTAAATCGGATAAGTGGTTCTCCAGTGATAAGCGCACTAACGGACAGACAGACAGAGAGACGTTGCATTTTATATATACGAGTATTATAGATTGTTAAGAGTAATAATAATATTACCACATTTTACATTTATTCGTTACTGTCCCCTGTCAAATATTCCAGAAGAGATACGTGTTAGCTATGAAAAATAACATGGGTCATATTTACTAGAATTTTGCTCCCCTTGCTTGTGCTTTTTTGGCCTGGCGCCAACAAATCGAGCACTCAGCTTTTTCATTCTTAAAATTTCATACAAAATATTATGCACTTTTGAAAATTCGAACTCAACCATTACAAGAATCATGCTTACCAACAATCCTATCGCCCCGCCGTTTCGTAGAAATTTACCAGACTTATCCAGCCACTCTCATATTTCTGAAAGCTTGGCGAATCTTCCCTACTACACTTGACAATATGCGAAGTAGATAATTTAATACCGTTACATTATAAATTATTTAGATCTCACTTAAAATGCGATGCGCATCTTAAAGATAATGGTTTTTTGTTACAATAAGAAAACATATATTTAAATTAAAATTATATTTTTTACCCAGGTACAGTCTGTCAAGTAAGAACATGACGCTCTTGAAAAAATGTATTATTTGGTGTGCTAACAACGGCGCAATTACCTGAGTAACTTGTCCAATCCCCTGGCATCTCCGAGACATGCTATCGACGAGATTTTCTGCATACTCTGCAAATGTTTCGAATCTCGCGACACACTGAGTCAAAGTCCTCAGAGTCTTTCCGAGCTTTCTCTTTATAAGAGACCAAACGTTTTTAATAGGGTTGGCGTGCGGCGATTGTGAGGGCCACTCTAATATTTTATGGTGGGTACAAGCGAGCCACTTCGCGACGTGATTTTTGCGTTTTTTCAACGTGGGACACATTTGAACCCGGTTTTCTTAGCTTTTCCGCTCCTTGACGTAACATCAATTTCGGGTCCCGTAAAAACAAAAACACCATTCGTTTTTGGACTTTCGGAGTGACTTTGCCTACCGAGCCACGTTTTGGCAAGTCGTGGACATTTTTTGTCCCGTAAAAATGATTTACCCACTTTTTCACAAATGATATCGACTTTTTAATATATTTAGCGGCCGCGGAATATCACTTTAGGCCCCTTGATCGGAACGAAGACTGCCTCTAACCGACGCGCAAAGTAGGGACGCTTTTTGGATTTTACGTGATTTCGACGAAAGTTCGAAATCGACTGATACTTTTACTAAAATGCATCGTAGACAAAGGTTCCCTCTATCGATTTTTTGTTGAATCGCATCTACCAAAAATAAATTATCGCGGACATGTTCTTACTTGACAGATTGTATATAGACACTGTTTACATATATATTTTTTTCAGCGCTTTAGATAAAATAATTGTACAAGGATACAAATCCCTCCAATTGGAATATTTCTTTACTTCAGGACCAGATGAAGTTAAAGCGTGGACAATTCAGGTAAGAAAGAAATACTCTTATCTAAAACCTAAATCATTTCGATATCAAGTTAAGTATACCACTTTTACGTACAGTAAATTGACCAAATCAGACCTTTCATCGTTGGGTATACTTTTAAAAATTAAAAGTATACGCGAGAAACAATAATGAATCGTTGACCTGTTAAGATATTTTTTAACATTTTTCGAAATAGTAGCCCTAATATATAACACTATATTTAGGTAACTTTAACGGTCAAATATATATCTCCATTTATCTTCATCTATTTCTGTCCTGCGCCACATTCGTCCATCCTTTCTCTGCTGTCTTCTTTTTGTCCATGTTTCCATTTTCCTTGTCCATCTTGTCTTTTCCATCCTTGTTATATGACTTGCCCTCCGTTTTGCATGCATCTGATTTATTAATTGCTTTGTGATTGCCCACGTTTGAGCCCATATCTAAGGACTGGGATCACAAACTGATTTGTTATTTCAACAAGCAGCATTTGAAATACTGCATCTCAAATGCAAAAAATGCGTCCGAAGCTGCACAGATAATTTATTCAACTGGAAGTACCAATAACGATGAATCAATCCCCAGATCCAGATAATTTATTGAAAATGCTGTTTTGTAATAATAAAACAGGATTTGAATCTGCCTGCGGATGTCGAAAAAGTAGTTTACATTGCACTGTAAGGTGTTCACATTGCTATAGTGTTAGTTTGTTAAATGCATCTCCTATTATGAAAAAGTAGAAGAAAGTGATGAAACTGAACAAATTTAATTCTAGTAATTTTTCATTTTGTATTATAAACCATCATCATCAATCCGGTCTTTGATAGTGTTCTTCGCCTTCCGGTTCCGAATTTCCATCCTCTTCGATTTGTCCAATCCCCGGGTCTTAGATTTCTCTCTGACATTGTCCTCTGAACACCTCCAAACCATGTCGCTCTTGGTCTCCTCTCTTCTCCCCTTTTCGCTTGGTACCCACTTTAGAACCGTTTGGTATTCAGTGTTCTTCCATTTTTTCCACGTGTCCGTACCATAAAAGTTGCCCTCGTTGAATTTCCTCAAGAATCGTGGTTTTTGCTTTCATTACATCCCTTATTCTTTCATTTCTAACTATTCATTCTTAACACTCCAGCCGATCTTCGCCAGTAATCCATTTCGAGTGCCATTAGGTTCTGTTCCAATCGTTACTTCAATTGCCAAGTTTTACAACCGTATAATACGATGATGCTCTTAAATATTGCATTATAACTGAAGTGCTTTCTCTGTGATGTTATGTTCTTCGACCACAGAACAGTTTATTTTCTATTATTTTTTTACCCTTCACTTCTTTTTCCATTCTATCGTCTTTACTTATGTTAGTTACAAGATATATATACGCTTCACAAGCATCAATGACCTCACCGGTATTTAGAGTAAGGCTTCCTTGTTTTCCTCCTATACACAAATATTTGGTTTTCATGCAGTTAACTGTTAAACTTCAGTTTTTATAAACTTGAAACAGTTTTTTTGTCATAAATTCAAGACTTTCCTTATCCTGAGCAATAAGCACCTGATTGTCGGCAAAATGTAGAGTGTACAACGTTGTTTCGTCGGTCAGCGGTATTCCCATTTCTCCACATGCTCTTCGCCATCTCTCTAATGCCTCATTGAGATAAATTTTGAATTGGAGAGAATGTTTCCTAACTTTATTCGGGAACGTGACTGATCGTACAGCTGTTTTACTGCGGCGATTGGTATACTGTTTATGGTTGATCGTTTTAATATTTGCCCTAATTTTTTCCCTGGGGCGGTATCATACGCTTTTGATAGGTCTACAAACAGTAGACGGAACTCACTGTTCGTTGATGTCTTTTTTTCGTTTAAGTGAATTACACTAAATGTATTGTCTACACACCCGTCTACCAGCTCTAAAACCAGATTATTGTTCAATCTCGTGGGCTATATTCATCCTCAATTATATTTGTTAAAATTTTCCCGTAGGCTCGACTGAGGGTGCTCATTACTGATATACATCTATAGTTTTGACAGCTAGTTCTATCTCCCTTTTTATGGAATGGTGTTATCCATGCTTCTTTTCAAATCTGAGGTATTTTCTTTCCATTTATATATTCTTGGAATATGTGTTATATAATTATGAACCATATAAGAGAATAATTTTATGTAGTCTTTTTTTTTACTAAAATTAGTGTATTTTACTACTAATTTTCAATATTCCCCCTACAGAAATATATATTTTATTATTAAATGTCAAGCAACGTATTTTAATGGGTAAACTTTTTAATATACAATCCAAAAGGTTTTATGAAAATTGATTCAAAATAATTGTATTCCGGGATTTTAGAATTTTAGCCGCTTGAGGCACTCTCACTACATCAGAGTCTGGTACAAACAGGAACATTAGTAAGGATTTTGCGTAAAACGAAATGTTCAAATTTTCTATTTTTTTAGGACTGTTGTCTTGTAAATTTGTAATTTATTAAACGAAAAATAGCATCTCTAGAATGTTTGTTTGGGTGTTAATCACCGTTTCGCTACTTATAGTCTATATGCTTATACCGACCTCCGATTCTCTTTTTCTTACCACAGAAACTTTTGTTCTTAAGAATAATTATGAGTATATTCTATAACTCGATCTAAAATGTCTACGAAAAATAATTCAGAAGTCATATTGCGCGCCAGCCAAATAAAAAATCCAAATTGCCGGAATTCGAGAGGAACCTCTTTCTTTATTCAAGACAGCTGTACGAAATATTTCCCTAATTTTCTTTCAGAGAGACCGACTAACTCTGCATAATCTAAAAGTTATTCTAATATTCTGAATGTGCCTCGCAAATAAAAGATCCCAAAATCCATTGAAATTGCTCGCCGACAAGGCGAGTCAAATAAATTACCCTTGCCCTGAAATTGTCTTTGAAATTTGCATTAAAATAGTCGATGCGCGCTCGGAAAAGTGGATAGCTTAGCGTATTTTGTCAAATATAATTTTGTTCAGAAGTTTTGGATGTGTCGATTTTTTTTTTCGCGCGATTTCTGTACATTTTAAGGTTTATTTATGTTGTCTTTACATGCTTAATTAGAGCAATTATGATGAAAAAAATGATTTTCTAGTATTTCTTCACCTTTAGGTCCAACCGTCTATTAAAAACTGGCACAGGATCGATGTTTTTTTTATGGATCTGACTTTTATTATCTTTTCTTAAACTCTTTGACTGTTTAATAGTCGCTTCTGGGATTTTTAAGTCTGTAATTTTTATCAGTAACGTTACCTGTACGATTTCAATAAAATTTGAGTCACAATACTAGTTCCAGCTAGTGAGCAGATGTACATATATGTTCCTCGTCAGCTCTTCCATATGATCTTTCAATAATCTGAGTTTTCTGTCCACGTCTTTTTTTTTTTTTGTTTGTTTATGGGTCTAGCACACGTACTACAGGGAAGTCCCTAAAGCGCTACAGGAGCCATACGTGTACGGAGAAAGCGATTCACGTTGTTCTTGAATCGCCGCAAATTGTACTCACTGGGAAACACAGTCCTGGGCATATTATTCCAAAGGGATAATGTTCTCCATATAAAAGACTGCTTGAAAAGCGTTGTACGAGGAGTAACAAGCTGAACCTCATACGGATGTGAAGTATTTGCGCGACGTGTACTTCTAACATGCACCGCTCTGGGAGGAATTAAGCGGGCCACATCCTTCGAACAGTTTCCATGAAAATACTTGTAGAATAGGCTCAAGTCGCCAACCGTTCTTCGATGTTCCAGCGAATCAAGGCCGCCGGTCAGTTCCGGGTCTCCAATCAGACGAACAGGTCTTCTCTGAATAGAATCCAACAAATGCAGTGTATGTTTGGGAGCGGAGCTCCAAACATGGGAGCAGTATTTGAGCTTTGTAAAGAATTAACAGTTGTTGTGGAGTGTAAAGCTTTCTGGTTCGAAATAATATTCCCAACTTTTAAGAAGCTCTCCTTGCTATGCCTGCAACATGTTCATGCCAGGACATATTTGCTCCCAAATTAACGCCCAACAAATTGAGTGACGATCTTAGAGGAATGGAGTGCCCCGACATAACTCTGTCGGGTTCAGCAACGTTAACTTTTTTATAAAAAAACTGCCGCCTGGGTTTTTGTAGCGTTAAATTCCACTTGGTTACTGTCACCCCCAAGATAGAATTTCTTCCAGGTCTTTGTTAAGTTGAATGACTTCCTGCTGTCTGTGGATATTCGTCTGAGTAGCCGATGTCTGAGCGTTCAAAGTGAATGAAGAAGTAAGTGTACTGTCATCTGCAAAGCTGTAGATTGGATTCTCGGTCGTTTCCAGCAGATCGTTAATATAAATGAGAAAGAGAGTAGGAGACAGTATGGAGCCTTGGGGTACACCGGCGTTGATAGTGAAGGTGTTAAAAAGAAATCCGTCGACTGCCACTCGTAAAGAACGCTCTCTAAGGAAACATGAGAGCCACAAACAGAACTTTTCAGACATACCATAAGAACGTAGCTTAGCCAACAGCCCATCGTGCCAAACACGGTCGAATGCCTTGGATACGTCAAGAGCAACCGCTCGAGATTCTCCAAAGTGTTCAATTGCGTTGTTCCAAACATGTGTTACATAAGTCAGAAGATCTCCTGTTGATCTATTTTTACGAAAGCCATATTGGTGATCGCTAATTATGTTGAATCCTTCAAGATATTTTAGAAGATGCTGATTAATAGCCTTTTCCATTACTTTCGATATTATTGGAAGCAGTGCGATTGGTCGGTAATTATTTGGCAAGGTCTTCTTGCCTTTTTTAGGTATCGGCTGAACTGTGGCACATTTCTAGCACGAAGGAAATATTCCCTTTCTGTAGATAGGTTGAAAAGTCTACAGAAAACTGGAGTTAGTTCTCTCGCACAATTTTTGAGAACTATGGCAGGTATTCCGTCAGCGCCAGAAGCCTTTCTGGTGTCTAGCTTCATCAAAATACGTTTTATGATACGCTGTCTGAAGACAATATCGGGCATCCTTGACTGCACTATGGAAGTAGTAGGTGGTGTTTTTCCTTGGAAATCGACAGTAGAATGTGAAGCAAAGAGTTTAGCTAACAAGTTCGTAGTTGCAATAGAATTATCTGGCCGTGTGAGTGGTGGTATGGTGAATTTGGTGAAATTTTGACTAACTGCCTTAGCGACTGACCAAAAGGACCTGGAATTGTTGGGACAAGCGAGAAGTTTGTTTCTAATCCGTTGATTGTGTACCTCCTTGGTTTCATCGATAATTTTTTTTGCATCTGTTCCTGGCATGAACAAAGGTGTTACGATTTATGGTGTTAGGATTTTCACGCCATTGTCGGTATGCAAGATGTTTAGAAGCAACAGCTTCTTTGCATTTTCGGTCAAACCAAGGCTTGCCGTTGGAAGGGCATTTCTTCGAAAAAGGGATGTAAGCCTCCATACCGGCCAAAATAACATCGGAAACCTTCCTGGCGCAGTCAGATGGGTCGTCGGATCGAAAACAAACGTCTAACCAAGCCCAATACCTATTTAAAACGATCACAAAAAGTATCTTTGAAAAACTTCATACCCTCCGCGCTAGATTTCTTCGACGAGAAAAAAACGAATATTCAGTCAAGATTCTAGCGATTCGACAAAAAATCGGTAGAAGGAACCTTTGTCTAGGGCACATTTTGGTAAAAGTATCAGTCGAGTCCGAACTTTCGTCAAAATCACGTTAAATCCAAAATGAGTCACTTGTTTGCGCGGTTCGAGACAGTCTTTCTTTGTTGCCATCAAAAGGGCCTAAAATGACACATTCTACGACCGCTAAATATATTAAAAAATCGGTATCGTTTGTGAAGAAGTGTGTAAATTATTTGAACGAGACGAAAAATGTCGACAACTTGCCAAAACGTGGCTCGGTAGGCAAAGTCGCTCCGAAAGTCAAATGTCCGGCTCTGATGAGGCCATCAATTCCTATATTAGTGCCAAAATTCAACTTATTTTATCAAATAGTTTCGGAGAAAATCGGGTGTGAGACAGACAGACGGACAGACACCGAAGTGTGTGTTCCATACTAAAAAAAAGTTAACGAAGTCTATTTGGGAGGTTTTTAAATATGTTAAGAATTTACAAATTAACCCAATGTGGTGTACTGCTACTGTACTAATTTTAAGAATATTTACAATTAGCGCCATCATCCATGAGTGTAAAACATTACATTTTACAGAAAGGAACAAAAGCGCCACAGGCCGCAGGCAAAATCCATACCGATTTCGAGAAAGGTTTCATAATGGCTGAGGTGATGAAATTCCAAGATTTCAAAGAAGAGGGCACTGAAGCTGCATGTAAAGCCGCTGGAAAATATAGGCAGCAAGGTAGGTTTACCGTTCACTTAAGTGGTATATAAGCCAGTAGATGTCTTTCGTAGTTGTTTTAAAGGTTCGGTATTTTTTTAAATTTACGATTTTAAAGTGAAAGTTCCAATAGCAATATCTTTACTGAATTACTAATAAGGCTAAGCCTCTTACTACTCTTAAAATAAATGTTGTTATTACAAAATATGAGAGTATTACCTATGCCAGCTTAACCTACGTAGTTACAAAATAGTCTTATACTAAACTTAACCTAGGAAATGTGAACTAAACTAAAACATGCTCGAAACTATCCTAACTTAATCTGGGGCCTATGATAAGCTTAACCTAAGTTTACATTCTTCTTGTTCTTGCTAGAGCGGGTAGGGTGGATCATCATCTTCATCAGTTAGGGAGTCTGAGTGTCGTCGGTATTGACGGCGGTCTTGAGGGTGGATTTAGAAGGCGTCCCTGGTGACAGGAATGCAATGTTGGGACGTTTTGGCCAGGAATTTGAGTTCCTCATGCACCACGTGGATTTCGTGATCATCCTCACAGGCCTGCATTGCCTGAAGTTGAGCTCTTCGTGTTTTAGAGAGCTGACACCGTGTGGTGCAGACGTAGGTGAGCCCTGCCTTCACAGTGGTGTTGTATACCGGTAGCTTCGTCTTGGTGGACAACTAGCTGGTGCGGTTAATAATCGGGTATAATTTGTCCAGCCGTTGTGCTGACCGAATCCTTCCATACGAGTTGCCGTAATGAGCGCCCAGGTAAAGTCAAAGTTGTTCAGGCCCGAATTTACAGTCAATTTAGCAGTCTTCTTGAGGAGTAAACGACAACATTGTATTTTCTGCCAAATTTCAGCGGTATTTTTTATTTTCAGCTAAATTGTCTATTTTTAAAGGGTCTAGGCGGTTAAGATGGTGAAAAATGCCCCCAGCGCTTTTGAAAAACAAAAAATATCCTCATGTAGAACATAAAAAAATATGACTTTCCTGAAATTTTCAGCCCTCTAGACCTTCTCATAACCTCAAAAATCTATAAAACGTGATTTTCGGTTTTTTGGCGATATCTCCGGTTCTATTCATCGTAGAAAAACCTCTTTTTTTTCAAATTGTAGGATTTTTTATTGCCTACAACATGCTATTTTTTTTTAAAAAATTTTGGCGCGAAGTTCAAATTGTTTTGAGCGTTTTAAATTTTTAAAATTGAATTAAAAAAAAACTAGGACTTACTCAGGCCCAAAAATATATATATTGTGTATTTTATGTCAAACTATGCCTGTGAATTTTTTCAGATTTTTAGAAGTGGAAAATGGTTACAAACGCGAAAAAACCGCTTTTTTCGTCGTTTTTTTTTTTTTTCCGCATTTTTACCTACTTTTGGGGCACAGAATTTCGTTATAGATCCTCAGTTGCTTCAAAATTATATATATATATATATATATATATATATATATATATATATATATATATATATATATATATATATATATTTATATTATAGAATTTTTTATTGCCTACATGCTATTTTTTAAAAAAAATTTTTGGCGCGAAATTCAAATTGTTTTGAGCGTTTTAAATTTTTAAAATTGAATTAAAAAAAAACTAGGACTTACTCAGGCCAAAAAAAAAAAATGTATTGTGTATTTTATGTCAAACTATGCCTGTGAATTTTTTCAGATTTTTAGAGGAGGGGGAAAATGGTTACAAACTCGAAAAAAACGCTTTTTTTCGTCGTTTTTTCCGCATTTTTACCTACTTTTGGGGCAGAGAATTTCGTTGTAGATCCTCAGTTGCTTCAAAATTATATATATATATATATATATATATATATATATATATATATATATATATATATATATTTTGAAATACTATTGAATCATTTTATGTAATATAAAGACTATATTGCGCCATTTTTCCCTTTAAAATCACCATTAAGACAAGATTAAGGCAAGTTTAAGACAAGATTAAGGCAAGATTAACACATTTTTAAGTTATTTTTTTTGTTTTGAGTAATTAATCATACTTCATAATTTATCCAATTATATAATTTTATAGAAATTAAAACATTTCTGTTTATAAAAATATCATATAGAAAAAAGATTTTCTATATTTAATTGAATTAGCGTTAACTTGGTAAAAATCCATATTCAACAAATTAAATACACATGTTAGTGTGATTTTTACTTAATATTATTAATATAAAGTAAAAAAATATTTATATTATAAAGTAAAGATCACACTTACATGTGTATTTAATTTGTTGAATATGGATTTTTACCACGTTAACGCTAATTCAATTAAATATAGAAAATCTTTTTTCTATATGATGTTTTTTAAAACAGAAATGTTTTAATTTCTATAAAATTATATATTTGGATGAATTATGAGGTATGACTAATTACTCAAAACAAAAAAAATAACTTAAAAATGTGTTAATCTTGCCTTAATCTTGTCTTAATCGTGATTTTAAAGGGAAAAATGGCGCAATATGGTCTTTATATTACATAAAATGATTCAATAGTATTTCGATAATATATATATATATATATATATATATATATATATATATATATATATATATTATATATATATATTATATGAAGCAACCGGGGATCTACAACGAAATTCTGTGCCCCAAAAGTAGGTAAAAATGCGGAAAAACGACAAAAAAAGCGGTTTTTCGCATTTGTAACCATTTTCCCCCACCTCTAAAACTCCGAGAAAATTCACAGGCATAGTTTGACATAAAATACACAATATATATATATATATATATATATATATATATATATATTTTGGGCCTGAGTAAGTCCTAGTTTTTTTTTAATTCAATTTTAAAAATTTAAAACGCTCAAAACAATTTGAATTTCGCGC
This sequence comes from Pachyrhynchus sulphureomaculatus, assembly GCA_019049505.1. NCBI lineage: Eukaryota > Metazoa > Arthropoda > Insecta > Coleoptera > Curculionidae > Pachyrhynchus > Pachyrhynchus sulphureomaculatus. The sequence goes on from CM032456.1 coordinate 88,785,190, forward strand.
CAAAATTTTTTTAAAAAAAATAGCATGTTGTAGGCAATAAGAAATCCTACAATTTGAAAAAAAAGAGGTTTCTACGATGAATAGAACCGGAGATATCGCCAAAAAAAACCGAAAATCACGTTGTATAGATTTTTGAGGTTATGGGAAGGTCGAGAGAGCTGAAAATTTCAGAAAAGTCATATTTTTTTATGTTCTACATGAGATATTTTTTGTTTTTCAAAAGCGCTGGGGGCATTTTTCACCATCTTAACCGCCTAGACCCTTTATCTTGTGGGTATTAAATGGGGCTCTTGTGGTTTCAAAGATATAAAAATATCTAGGAGTGTTAAAATTTATTATTTTTTTTTTCGATAAACGGCTTCAACATGAATAATAATAATAATATTAACTTTTACCAACCACGAAATAAATTTGGAAATGGATAATTGGAAAAAAACGCTAAAAATTTGACAGAAAATACAATGTCGTTTACTCCTCAAAGAAGCTGCTAAATTGACTATGAAATAGAAACGTGAAAGAGGTCGGGGTAACCCTGAACCAGTCACACTTGAGTGTTATTTAAAGAAACGATTATGAGTACGGGCCTGTCAATTTCATTACCGGAACCATAGACATAGAGAATGGACTAAGCATTAAGCTAATAAAATTGACCACTCTCTAGAAAGAGACATAGCGACTGTGCGACCAATGTACTTTTCTGTAGGCCTGTAATAAACAAGGCGCAGTACCCCGAGACGGAATTCACGGCGAGAAAAGCCTCTACCCGATTTTAGTGGGAATAGAACACTTAGAAATATTATTTTCAAGAGCGCCGTAGCTTAGCGGCGTTCTAGAAAGAGACAATTACTGGCTGCTTATTCGCTTTCTCTCTTACACTTTTGCGTCCATATTTACTTCACCACGGGATACGGAACACTCAGTCCATCCTCTATGTCTATGGCCGAAACAGTAAGTCAAAGTTACGAGGTACGAATTAAAATTATTTTAAATTAACGGTGTATTTTGTGTCCCGTAACCTTGGCAAAATTTTTATAATGATATATGGTCATTAAATTTGAAATTTCATTTTATTACAAGAATAAATCTTGTGACAATATTAAATACCAACACAACGAGACAAGTGGTTGGATGTTACAAGAAATATTATAATTTTTTTTCCTCTATTTTTTCAGGTCGTAACTACGTTGTAGAAGATGGAGATATTATTTTCTTTAAATTCAACGCCGGTGCAGGTTTAAAAGACGCTAAGAAAAAATGATCTTCACTCCCCGTAACCATATGTATTATGGTTTTTCTATACATGAACATGGTTTTCTTTTATGCTAGCATTGATTGTTAATTATTTAGGTTATTTTACTATTTTTTTGCCAATTATTAATAATATTTTTTGTAAGCATTGGACGTTAATTGAAAATATGATTAAGAATTATATTTATAATAAATTATGCAGTACTCTGGTTGATTTTTTAGTTTTAATAGTTTAAAATTTATTGAAGCGACAGATGTCCTTCCTTGAAAGAATTTAATTTTAAAATATTCAGTAAAAAAAATAAATTTATATAAATATAAAAGAACACTCAAGGGGGAGCTACTTACAGAGGCGTCAATCAACAAAGAGGGAGACCTCAAACGATAATCAGGAACAATAAGTAAGATACAAATACTTTATTGTGTAATTGTTAGCAACTTGCTGCGCTATTCCTTTATCAGTCTCTGGCCTCGAACAGTCCCCGACAGAGGGCAGGTACACCTTCAAAATAGGCTTATATGAGCCAGAGGTGCAGATTATTTGTATCTTACTTATTGTTTACGCTAGTACTGTGATAAGTATTTTACGTTTTGTTCTCTTTTTCCGGTGTCCATGTCTCAATAAAACATCCTAGATCATCCAGCTGTAAAAGCTCACAAGAAGTGGGTATGCATTCCTTCAGAATGGAGAGCCCCACATAACTGGAGCACTTTGGGGCACCCTTATGGTGACGCAAGCTGTTCCAGGAATCGCATTTCTCCTTGACAAAAAAAAAAAAAAAAATCTCTTTTTTTCCGTGATCATAGCTTAGCTGAACAGCCATAATAGGCAAAACGAATTCTGATTGACGGATGAGAAAACGGTAAAAAACTGCTAAAAAATGAGCTCTGTCCAATTTTAGTGGTTTATATTGAGTTGCAAGGAGCTTAGAAACCCCACAATAGTAAATTAAAAATAGATAACTGAGGTCGAGGGGAGGACGATTTTTCACAAAAAAACTTGATGTTTTGGGTCGGATTTCCACAATCTATCTCAGTATGTGTTTAACTGTAGTTTTGTAAATTCAAGATTTCTTTCCATTTCTTAAGTATTTATCTGGGCATGTAGCACCGTTAAAAAACGCTGCTGTTGTTGCCTTTACTTACTTCTGTGTCGAGATCACCGAGACGCGATATATGAATTCTGAAACTTCAACTCTTGTATAATTGTTTTCTCATTAACAAGTGTACATCTTAATAGGTTTTAAGTGGTTTAATTTTTACGGCCGATATTTATTATACCAAGTTTTTTTGCTATTCGTTAAATTAAATCAACAAAAGAAATGAAGTGAATATTAAAGAATTTAATTATTGCAGGCGAAAGAAAAGTACCTACTATTGATAGCCGATACCAGAACAAAATAATAGTAAATTATGTAACAATTTCTCTTTAATAAGTATGATTAAAAACAAACACGGCACTTAAAAAGTCTTTATTTAATAATTAAATCTCACGTTACAAAAGCTCATAACAATAGTTGATGTACTATTATAATTCCAA
>CM032456.1:88790477-88835477 GCA_019049505.1 Pachyrhynchus sulphureomaculatus
TATATATATATATATATATATATATATATATATATATATATATATATATATATATATATATATATATATATATATATATATATATATATATATATATATATATATATACATATATATATATATATATATATATATATATATATATATATATATATATATATATATATATATATATATATATATATATATATATATATATATATATATATATATATATATATATATATATATATTTGATTCAGTAGTCATTTGCCAGTTGCTGAATGCAGACAACAATGTCCGCAAAAGTCGGTGTCCTCGCCAATTGCTGTGATTCGATTTTTGTGAGCAAGAAGATCATCAGCTGCTCAGATTTATCGGGAGTTGTGCCTAGTTTATGGACCTACAGTAATGAGTGAAAGAAAGGTTAGACAATGGTGTTGAGACTTCAAAAATGGCCGCACAAATGTGTATGATGAAGGGCGGAGCGGTAGGCCCTGTATCCAGACCGATGAAATCATTCAACAAGTGAACCAAAAACTACGATTTGATTGACGATTACACTTGAAACAGTGGCTTGGTGGACAACGTTTTAAAGACGACGAGGAACTCAAGACCGCCGTTGTCAACTGGTTCAATTCTCAGGTGGAGAACTTCAATACAGCGGGCTTAAAGAAGCTGGTGCAGCGTTACGAAAAGTACTTCGAAGCGAACGGCGATTATGTGGAAAAGTGAAATAGGGTTGTAGAAAACTGAATAAAAGGAACTTATTTTTTTTATGACCAAACCACCCTTACTTTTCAAATATGCCTCGTAGTATTTGTATATATATATATATATATATATATATATATATATATATATATATATATATATATATATATATATATATATATATGAAAACTATTAACGTATCTGCTTAAAAAGAGACATTTTCAAAATCAGTTGTTTTTTTTGGAAACCGTACTCACACTGCAAGGAATTCTAAATCGCTACAAGACTGACGCATGCAGAAAAGTCACGATTCGGATAGATCCGGGTCCTGGGCATTTTATTCCAAAGGGATGAGGTTCTCCATATAAAAAAACTCTTAAAGAAAATGACTATAATGGAAATGATTTATTGCGGGAAATGTATCTCTATCATGCATCGTCCTGGGAGGAAACACATCTAATAATTTATAGAATATAATAGAATAGAATAGATTCAAGCAACTAACTTTTCTTCGATATTCCAACCAATCAAGGTGTGTGGTAAATTCCGGATCCCGATTAGGCGGATAGCTCTGTTCTAGATAGAATCCAACAAATAGAAAGTATGTGGGGAAGCAGAGTTCCAAATAGGGAGTAGTATTTAATGGTTGGTAGAATTTGAGTCTTCTATAAGTTTAAAAGCTGTTGCGATGCATTTAGTTTCCTAGGAGGAAATAATACTCCTCGTACAACGCTTTTCAAGCAGTCTTTTATATGGACAACATCATCCCTTTGGAATAATTTGCCTAGGACTGTGTTTCCCAGCGAGTAAAATTTGCAGCGATTCAAGAACAACGTGAATCGCTTTCTCCGCACACGTGTCTCTCCTGTAGCGCTTTAGGGACTTCCCTGTAGCACGTGTTTTTGGAAAACTTTCTTTGTTTTGCAAATGAAGGCATATTTGCTCCCAAGTTAACACCTATCACGGTATGACTTCCGAATTCTATAATATTAAATGATACCCTAAATTTTACTTGGTTACTGTCATCCCAAGAGAAAACTTCCTTTAGCTCTTTGTTAAATTGTGAAACTTTCTGCGGCTATTCGAGCCTCAAAATCAAAAGAAGGGACAGCCAAACTAAAAATAGTATTTTTTTTTCAGCAGCTAATTATGTTTTTTTGATGTTTTTAGCTTGTACTGACGTGGGACGAAAGGTCCCGATACTTTCCGATAGATGGCAGCACAAACAAAAAACGTGATTTTTCAGTTAATGTCAACTTTCAGAAGATTCGTGTTAAATTTTCATGATATATTATCTATTAGTTTCCGAATTACAGCTGTTTAAGTGACGCTACTTTTGATTTTTGCAAAACAATGGAACAAAAAGTATTTTGTGTGTTAATTAAACATTGCATTTTGGTGAAAAAAAATACAGTCAGAACCCAAGAATATCTTGGAAGTGTTATTGCACAGTTGCTCCGTTGAAAGATGGTTTACTAAACTTAACAAACATCGATGATGCACCACTTTCCGGACGTCCAAATGAGGTAGTCACTCCAAAAAGAAATATTGTTCTGAATGACCGCAAAGTGACAGTGAGAGAGATAGCCGACATCATGAAGATATCAACAGCATGCGTAAGGCATATTTTGCATGAATATTTGCATATGAGGAAGCTATGTTCCCGATGGGATGGGTGCCGCGCACTCTCATGATTCATCAAAAATAGCAACGTGTCGAAGGTGCAGGACGCTGTTTGGCACTGTTTCGGTGTAATTCAAAGGAGTTTTTGCCTCAATTCGTAACAATGTCGAAATATGGATCTACTACTACACGCCTGAGTCCCACAGGCAGTCCGCAGAGTGACTGAAACCTCATGAAAGCGACAGAGGCGTCCAAAACCACAAACATCAGCTGGAAAGGTTTTGGTATTTTTGAGATGCGCATGGAATAATATGATCGACTATCTTGAGAAGGGGCGAACAATCACCGGAGACTACAGTTTATTGGACTGTTTGAATGGTGAAATTGAGAAAAAAAGACCACCTTGAGCAAAGAAAAAGCGTTGTTTCACCAAGATAATGCTCCAGTTTACAACTCCATAAAATCGCTGTTTGAAGTTGTATCATTTGGGCTATGAATTGCTTCCTCAACCGCCATATTCACCAAGTGGCTCCAGAGAAAGAGATTTGGCTCAAATGAAGAAGTCGAAAGGGAAACTAGGCTTATTTTAGAGAGTTCAACAAATCGTACCATATGAAAGGTATCCAAATATACTGGAATAAGTGTATCGCGTTTGAAGGAAACTATGTGGAAGAATAACATCGATTTTTGACAAAAACATTGTTTTTTCTTCAAAAGAAAAGACTTCACCCCCATGTAGTACATGTCTCAAAATTGGGAATAAATGAAAAGGGTGGAGTGATTTATATGGTCATGTACATCTGTTACAGCCTACAACATATCGATTAAATGTTTAAAATGGAATCCTAAAAATAAAAATATCAAAATAACAATATTACTTTAAGTTATATAACCAATCTTAAATTATTTTACGTAAGAGATTACACATACATCTACTTATTCAGGAATAATACTGCTTTCTGTTTGGAGATTAACTTGCTCAAATAGTCTGTCTTTAATCCAATTATAGAATTCTAACTCCAGTGTTAAAGTTTGTTCTAGTATTTCCTTGACATTTTCTGGGATCTTCGGATTCTTTTTATGTTTATAAACTTCTAAAAAAAAAATTACAAAAATATGCAATCGTTAGAGATCTTTTTTGGTTATATCTTAATAAGTTACTTTAAATAGACTTATTTATTTACAGATGTACAAAAGATAATTATGTTATTGTCTATGTCCCATAGCGTTCTCTGGATGTCTCATAAACATCAGCTATCTATCCCTTGCTCAACCAACCATTTGAAGTTTTAAAGAGACCCGTCTCAAGAATGATCTATTTAAAAAAAAACTTGTGACTTCCTTAGTCGTTCGGGTTATCGAATCGAATATTTGATTGAGACCGTCGAATAAATTAATTTAAAAGAAGTCTCCGGTTCTTATTTATTTTTCTCAAATCGTATAAATTAGGGAATATCTTAAGGATTATATGGAGGATAGAACGATTGATCTCCACTGCTACGACCTAGAATTATAAGATAACTATGAGAACAGGTATTGGTCATTCTTTTGGGCGAGTCTTAGCACAATGTAAAATCTTCTAACAATTTCCTAATAACATTCAGGGTATCTATATGAAAAGGGGCGATATATTTTAACGAGATGGGATATCTTATGGAGACCAAGTGCCAGTTAACTTTCATCAGAGTGATATTCTTATGTAAGATCCACCTTTTTTGTATTTACTTTAGATATTTGGTTTTATGGTTGATGCTGCAACATTAGGTTGGTTTCAGCAAAGTAATTTGTTGATTTGAGGACTACGAATGGTATGCATTCGCCTCAGATTAAAATTCTAAGAACGGCAACGGGTCCTGCGGGACATACATACAGAATAATTTCGACGGCCTGAGGACATCGATTACCTAGGTAATTGAGTTTTCTTTCATGAATATGCCTATTCTATTTGTCTAAAAAGGCGGAATCTCACTGATTTACTTTTTTACACCTACTAAGAAATAGTTCAAAATATCCTGATCACCCCTCTTAAATAGATTCCACAGGTCATTTTTGATTCGTAATTTAATTAATTATTTTCCAGAGAGTTCACTTATTACACAATAAAGCCAATATAATAGCGAAAGTGAGCTCCAAGTTGATGACGAGATTTTGACGGCGCGTGCATCGACGGGCCCCTCTTTCAAAATGGCTGCTCAATGTTTACATCTGATCCCTGTATGTGTCTTTTGAAATGTATTGTCGATCGTTTCTTGAGGTGGCTGCAGTTTATATGAATTTAGAGGAAAAGAGAGTTTGTACAAAAAGAGAATTAAAAGCGTTTGTAAGTGTGTAATCTAAAAAGTTGCCAAACAATTTATATAATCATGGGCAAAGGAGGTTATTGTGCCAACATTGTAAAAATAATTCAAAAAGTACGCCGGGAGTGAGTTTCTTCCTCCCCAAAGATGTTGACGAGTATTCAGAGTTCCTCAGTCTTTAGTTTAAACACTGATTTCATAGAAATCATGGTATGTGAGTTAAGTTGTTGATTATTTTAATAAATATATATATTATTGCTTTCACAAGACAACTTTTATTCTTTCACCATCTTAATTGCATTCTTATAAAAATATATGTGCGTGAAACGATGTTATCATTACTAATCTACGTTTTTTTTAGGCGTATTGGATCAAAAGAAGGCCCTCCAGGGAACCAATTTCTTTTGACTGTTTCCAAAAAACGTTCGTATTGGTACAGTGATCTGGTAGTTAAAGCTTCAAACTTAATTTTAAACTCAGTTTTAGCTGGTTTTCACAAGTTTTTTGAGGTTATTTAATAATCCTAACGTGATTGCTGAATTCTAGCCTAGTATTCGGTTTCAACGCCCAAAAATACATATAGGTATAACGGTCTGTTCGGTAGTACAAAACTTCCTTTTTTGTGTGCATGTGTAATTTTTTTTATGACTAATAAACAATCTTCCAAATTTTGGTTTTTAGAAAGACTTATTTTTGTTTAAACTAGGAGTATTCAGTTACTTTTTATTTAAAACTATTTATATTTGGGTAAATTGTAGATAAAAAATATTTTTTTCTAAAATGTGTTCTCTACATAGGCTTCTAGATTAAAGAGGGTATTTAAATCACACTGATAAAGTCACATGTCCAAACATATGTACTAAAAGGGTCAATTTTTTTTAAAAAAAATTCGTCGGACTTAGTTTGAATATAATTCTACTTGTGAAAAAAGAATATCCCGTGTGTCAAAAGGCTAAAAACACAAGTAAAGATCCTTATAAGAATCGGATTTTATGAGATCCAAACAGGCCCAAAAACATTTAGTTCATTCGGACATAAAATTCCTTGCTGAAATCAAATATGTATTTAAAAATTTGGATTCCCATTTCAGTTTTCACTTTTAGACCTTATAGCGTCCCAACAAGGCGTTGGGTCCAAAATCTGATATACCTATTCAGTTTCTTGGAGAAAATGCCAAAACTTTTGCCTGCAACATTTTTTCTGAAAATACCTTCTTGTCAAGTTTTTCACTTAAATTCATCTCTTTTCTAACAAAGCCCTGTTCCGTACGGAACACTTATAAGATCACTTTGGTGTCTATCCGTCTGTCTGTTCGCCTGTCTGCCCGTCTGTCTGTCTGTCACACCCGATTTTCTCCAACACTATATGACACATAAAGTAGAAATTTGGCGCTAATATAAGAATTGATGCCCTCATCAGAGCCGTGTAGTTTTGAAAGTTTTGACTTTGAGTGGAGTGTCAAATGAAGGCCTGTGAAAACACGAGTTCAAATATATATATATATATATATATATATATATATATATATATATATATATATATATAATGTAATACTTGCGCACACTCTTATTTGTATTAGGTTTAAAAAATCCCCTTATCTCGAAAAGTACTGATCAACAAATTTTGAAAAAATTCTGGAATATTTTCCACAGGATGTAGATTGAACGAAAATTATCAGGGGCGAATTACTTTTAATAATTTATCTGGTACATAAAAAAAAAACAAAAATTTCAAGGTTTTCAGTAAAGATCGGAAAAAAAAACTTTGTTGAAAACTCATTTGGGTTGTGTTTTGAAATTCAATAACGTTATTTCTATTTAAAATCTCCTGCTGTTCTCCTTTTTAACATAGCGGACTGCCACGTGATCTTTTGAAAACTGAGACCTGATTTTTCTATACGGTTACCCCTGAGTTTCGCTTCTGTATTAGTTTTACTGTGCCTATAATAAACTTACCAAGCAAACTTTGTTCATATGCAAGTTTTGCCCCCTTAAAAAATTGAGGAATTTTTTGTTCTAAAACGTCCACAGTCGTATTGAGCTCTTCGAGCACGCCAATCACTGGGTAATATTGGTCGACATTCTTCTTGGCTGTTTCCAGTGCCCATTCATTATTTAATAACCTAAAAGTGTTTATTTGACTTTTCGTTTCTAAATTTGAATGACCATTTTTACCAAAAAGTTGAAAAATATTTAAATCCTTATTATGTCAAGTGTTCAATATTCTTATGATTTAGGTTAAGAGGGTTGCATGATAAGTACCTGGCCTCAGCCAGAGATGGCGCGAATACTATTTAAAATTTTTAGTATGTTTCGTAAACATAACCTTTCATAAGAATCCTATCAAATTTTCAAGTCACTGTGTGATTTAGTTTGTGAGTGGCAGTTATTTAAACAGAACAATTTTGTGATTTTACAACAATGGACAAAATTGAATATCAGTGATAAAATATTTGTTTTTGAAAAAGAAAACGAATGATGAGATAAGAGCAGAACTCAGCGAAGTTTATGGGGACTCTGCATCTTCGTTATCGACCATAAAATATTGGACAGCTCAATTTAAACTGGGCCGTACAAGCATTTTTGATGAAGAACATCCAGGTCCTCCAAATGAGATAATCACATCAGAAATGAGAGTGAAAGTAAGGGAGATTCCTGAGACTGTGAACATCTCAATTGAACGGGTGCAAAACATTTTAACAACTCATTTGGATATTAGAAAGCTTTCCGCAAGATGGGTGCCGCGATTGTTCACAATTGACAATAAACACGCACGTGTGTCAACTTCAAAAGGAGATGTTAAAGCCCAATCGGAGTGATTTTTGGTGCCGATTCATAACTGTTGATGAAACGTGGATTCATCACAGCACACCAGAGAACGATCCGAATAGTGGATTTTCTGAGGCAATCCAGAGCCAAAGAAGACAAAGGCGACTTTATCGGGCAATATAGTCACGGCCACAGTGGTTTGGGATGCACATGGAATAATCCACGTCAATTACCTTGAAAAGGGCAAAACGATTCATGGAAAGTATTAGGTCAACTTATTGGATCATTTTAACCCTTCTATGAAAGAAAAACGTCCGTATTTGCCGAAGAAAAAAATTCTCTTTCGTCAAGACAATGCATGCCTGCACACTTGTGTCATCGCCATGGCAAAATTCCATAAATTAGGATACGAATTGCTTCCACAGCCACCATATTCGCCAGATTTATCCCGCAGCGATTATTTTCTATTCCCGAATATGAAAAATGACTCGGTGTAAAAAAATTTGGCTCAAACGGGGAAGGGTTGGAGAAATTGTACTTTTTAGATGGAATACAGAAGGTAAAAAAAGTTGGACCAAGCGTAACAAGCTAAAAGGAGACTGTTGAAAAATAAAATAAATTTTACACATAAAAAGTTTTTTTCTTGTCAAGGCTAGGTATTTATCATACAACCGTCGTACTATCTTTTATAAAAAAAGATTGAAGCTAATTAATGCTAAATTATATTACAAAACTAGTCTGACCGAAGTTTTGAAACATCGTTTCATTTTCAAATGCATTTCATGCGTATAAAAGCGGAATACTTTTACGAATCTGTGGTAAAGTTAATAACCGGCAATAGTGTGCTAAATAACTAATGATTTAATCTGGCATATGATCAATTTCATTCGAAAGTTATCGTGCCACCAGACAATCAAGTGGTAATTGGAAACCATGTTTTTCGTGATCTAGGCAAAAAAACCTGGACAAGTAGTTAGTTATACCAGGGTGGATTGAAAAGTCTTGTAAATGTCAAGATAAATAATTTTTTTTTTGCAAAAATAGACATTTATTCTTCCGTTGCGCTCAGTACATTTGGTCTAGCGAGATTCAAATTTTTTTATTCCTTCAGAAAAAAAAATGTTTCGAACTGTGCATAATACTCGTTTACAGCACAGATAACCACATTCTACAAAAAGTTCCTTCCCCAGGCCAATTTACAAGGTTAGGAAATAAAAATAGATAAACGACGAGAGCCGCAAAAATAGCCTACATAACACAATATGGTGTAAAAAAAACATAGGAATCAAAGCTAAATCGGGAATTTAAAAAAAAAAAACCTATAAGACCTGCAGAAACCAGGCCAGAAACATCGAAAACCAAGACTACTGGAAACAGCAGAAATAAGGTTACTTCGCAGAATGGCTGGAAAGACACTTCTGGATAGGGAGAGAAGAAGAAGGCCATAGGAGGTGAAGTGATAATCTGAATATGGCAGAATAGTAGCAGGCAGGTGGATGAGATTAAACAGGCGATAAGCCTAAGGAAGAAGAAGAAAGAAACGAAAAATGTCACTTGAGGCCAAATCTGGGAATAGGGCTAGTGGTGAACTATATCGAAGCCCAGCTCGTGTATTTTTGTCATTACAACGGCTGATGTGTGAGCATGCCTGTCCTGGTGAAGAAGCATTTTGTGCACGCTAATCTCAATCGCTTCTGCTTCAACGAAACTTTCCTCTTCTCAAACCAATTTTAAGAAGCAGAAAAAAGTCACTAGTGGCCAAATCTGGGGAACTATTTCGAAGCCCCGCTCGTGCACTGTTGCCATTGCAACGGCTGATGTGTGAGTAGGTGCATTGTCCTGATGAAGAAGCATTTTTTGCGCCTTAGTCTTGGTCGCTTTTACCACAACTCACCGTGCAGACAGTCTAATAACATCGCGTAATAAGAGCTAGTCACTGTTTTACCCTTTTCCAAATAGTCAATCATGATAATACCACGTGAGTCCCAAAAAAAGCGTTGCGATCATTTTTCCCGCCAATAAAACTTTTCGCTTTTTTCTATGCATTTTCATCTTCGCCAGCCCACTGTTTTTGTCTCTAGGGAATAATGGTGGGTCCCTGTTTCCTCTACAGTCACAAAACGACTCCAGAAATCCTTTGAATTATGCTGCAACTTTTCTGAAATCATAAACGCCGCACTCAGCTTTTTCATTTTTAGAACTTCATGCAGGATATGCCGTTCATATGAGATGTCTACCATCTCAGCACGCTCTTCTTCTTCTTACGACGCCATCTCCTCACGAAGGTTGGCGATCCATATAGCTAAACAAACTTTAGAAAATGCTGCTCGAAAAATATAACTCGAAGCCCATCCAAACCACCTTTTCATGTTCTTCAGCCAAGAAATCTGTCGTCTTCCAATCGATCGTTTGCCCTTTATTTTGCCTTGTGTTGTCCCTGATTTCGTGAGATTCTGATGGTAAATTTTTCTTTGTTATTACCATCCACTTGGTTTTTCTTATCTTCATAGTTAATCCAAATCTTTCGCTGGCTGTTACAATTCGATTGATCAGTTGCTGGAAATCTTTGATATTATTTGCTAATAGAACAGTATCATCAGCATACCATATATTGTTCAGTACACCCCCATTACCAGTTATCCCTTCAATGGCTTATTAAACACAGCATTAGAATAAAGACTGAACAAAAGTGGTGAGAGAATGCATCCGTGTCTCACACCTTGGGTTATTTTTATGCTTTCGGACTTTTCTAGCCCAATTTTAATTTCCATTGATTGATTCCAGTACAGATTTTTAATAATATTTAGATCTCTTTTGTCTATATTTGTTGTTTCTAGAATTTTTATTAATTTCTCGTGCATTACACTGTCGGAAGCTTTATTGTAATCTATAAAACATGCATATATATCTACATTCATATCTTTATAACGCTGGACCAGTACATTTAATGCGAATCAAGCTTCTCGTGTACCCGTGCCTTTTCGAAATCCGAATTGTATGTTATCTATTTCTGCTTCACATTTTCTATACATTCTGATATGGATGATTCTCAGGAATATCTTAAGAACATAAGACAATAAACTTATTAAACGATAATCGTCACATTTCATTGATTTTGACTTTTTACAAATTGGGATGAAAGCCGACTTTAGCCAGTCAAGAGGGATTTGTCCAGTTTCATAGACTTGTTAAATAAGATTATCAGTCGATTAATAAACGGACTTTCATCTGAAAATATTTTGAGGATTTCCCCCTTTATCTCATCTGGACCAACTACTTTTCCATCCTTCTGTAGTTTTATAGCATGAATAACTTCTCTTCTTGTTATTTGTGGCCCTATCGCATTATCCCTGTTTAACCGTAAGTGTTCTGATCTATGTCCATTGAACAGTTGTTCTATGTGTTGCTCCCATGTTTTTATTTTGTCCTTAATATCCACTAAAATTTCATTACTTCCATATCTCAGAATTGTTTCTTGTTTTTTCCTGCCAGTCCCTTCACCTTCTTAACTAGATTGAATATGTCATGTTTCTTTTGCAGTTCCTCTATTTCTTGGCATTTCTCGCTTAACCATATTTCCTGAGCTTCCTACATTTTCGACGTATTACTCTGTTTAGTTCGTTGTCCTTTGAGACATCTTTTGTTATCTGTAATCGTCTTTCGTCCATCAGATTTAGTATTTCTTCCGTCATCCATTCCTGTTTTTTTTTCCTATTCTTCGCTCGACCAATTTGTTCCATCTGAGCACGCCCACCAAGCTTAATGTGATTATCATCGATCCAAATACCATGAATTTTGTCGGCTATTTCTTTAGAAGAAACCCCAATCGGGCGTTCTGAAAGTGCAGGATCTGTAGTGTTCGTACTGCTACGTTTAAATTCACTTATCCAGTAATAAATGGTCTTGACTGCTGGTGCATAAGCCTCCTTCGGCACAGTTTCTATCTAAACCGGACTCCACTTTTTTAAATAAAAATTTTTTATCTCTATACTCGGCTTTATACATTTCTGTCAAACGTGTAACAGCGACCACTTACGCTAGCTCCAATAAACAACTACGCGTTGCATCTGTTTTAAACTTCAAACACAACCATTACAAGAATCACTCTTAAGAACGGTCATGTCATTTCGTAGAAATTTACTAGACTTATCAGTCTACCCGCGTACACCAAATCGCTTTCTCATAAAAATGAAAGTACTCAAAAGATGTTTTTTTTTTAAACATTTTTATGTGTTGCATTATATAATTTGATAATGTCTAACTTTAGTAATAAAGATAGTGTAATAGCCGTTCAAATTGCTTACAGATCTCAATATTTTTATATCTGTTATTTATTACAGAAATTTGACGATTTTGAAATCTTAACTTTAGACTGGGTAAATTCAGGATATTGGCTTTCTTTTATAAAAGTACGCGTTTGAAAAACTTGAGAACAGTAAAATTTAACAAATGTGTTTTAAAAATTGTGCATATTTAAGGGTTGATTTTACCGTTAAGTAAGCATATTAGTGCAGTAAAAAAAGGTCAAAATAATGTTGAGATAGACATAGTTTATATACAGCAATATTATGATTTTATCCTCTCTAGGGTATCACCAGAAGTATTGTCCTGTATTTTGGACCTCGAAAAACTTGCATTCTTTTGTTTATAAATAAATAAAGTTTTCAAAACACGTTTTTTTTTGAGCTTAAAATGTGAATAACTCTCCGGTTATATCAGTCGGATCGAGCCAACAAAAACCTAGACTCTTCGTAATGAACTTTCCAACAAATCTTCGTTGGCTTTATATCGCTCAAAAGTGTACATGACCTACAAAATTGAAAAAACAGGCAAAAATCTGTTTTTTTTTTTCATTTTATTGTACAGGTGGACTAAGAATCGGTTTGAAACTTTCAGAACACATTCCTTTTGTTATAGCAAAAATACCCTGAAATTTTGGTGCAAAAATATCGCACTCAGTGGACACAAATGAATTTGTTATTTAAAATTTGAATTGCCCGCCGTTTTATGCCATTTAGTCCAAAATGGATCTTTTTTTTTTCAAAATTTAGGTCTCGACTTCAGCTTTCCGATGCTATTAAAAAAAGTTTTTTTTCGAGGCAGTTTATCCGTTTTTTTTTCACATTTGTTTATTAATTAAATAACAATAGACATTTTGAAAAAAAAAACTGTTAACAAAAATGAAATGTTTTTTTTTAAAATCTCGTGATTCTTTACCACTTGTGGTAAAAAATTTTTTTTCCAAAATGACCGAAAAAACGAATTTGTTTTTATTTAATAAATAACCAAATGTAAAAAAAACGGTTAAAATGACAACAAAAAAAAATTATGGCATCGGAAAGCTAGCTTCAACGCCTAAATTGAAAAAAAAAATCCATTTTAGACCAAATGACATAAAATGGAGGGCAATTCAAATTTTAAAAAACTAATCGATTGTTCCCACTGGGTTTAATATTTCTGAACCAAAATTTCAGGATACCTGAAAATTTCAAGTCAATCAGTTCACTTAGTCGGCCTGTACAATAAAATGAAAAATTAGCTACAGAATAACAAACTCTCGCGCTACGTTGTGGGGTGTCCGTTCTGATGACTGAAACGTAAAAAGTTAGGTATTGTATATAGTAGATAGTCAGGGACACACTTACATACATCTAGGATCATGACCACAAAAATAAGGAATAGTCAAATCATACGGCTGTCCAGTTTTGAAACTACAATTTTTGCTGCTGTCCGTTATACATTCGATGAAATGATTGTCATATCTTCCAGTTTTTGGTGAAATTGCCCTAAAAATATAAAAGTATGATTTAAACTAATTTTTGTATTCGGTGTTTATTAAACTTATGGAGAAAAAATACTCATAATAGAGGTAACGGTCACAATGGTATTGACACCTCCATGGAGGCGTAGAGTTAATTTTCGGTGTCGACCGTAACCCGTACTGATAGTGTTATTGGAGTATTTGTAAATTTTGATTGTTTCCCTAATCTAATGGTACCTTAGGTCATTCTGTTTACAGAAAATCAACTGGCACAAATCGATACCTTACCACAGTAAACATAAAACACAGTAACGACGCTCAAGAAAATTTTTATTTAGGTCCTGTTTTTTATCATGTATGCGTCCCCTATCATATCAACAACATGGCTGCCAGCGCGGTCGCGGGTTATGTTTACATCTAGATTTCAAGGAGAATCTTTTTATAACGTGCTCCAAAATTCATTATTAATAAGTTTCCAATAAGTAAATGACTCGTTTGATGTTATAATTGAAAATAATTATAAAAAATATGTCTAGAGGAAGTTTTTGTTGTGCTGTTAGTGCTTGTAAAAATATATGTGATATCTCCAAAGGGTTTTTTTTTTTTAATTTCCCAAAGATCCTAAGAGGCAATTTGTTCATAATTCTTCATTTCTATTATGCAATATATTATATAAGGATTATGATAATTGTGTTTTCATATTAGAGATACATTATCTATAAAACAGTTGATGCTTTATTATTGTTAAGTATTGGTTTATGTTATTCCGCTTGTATATTTTTTTGTGAATTCAGTGCAGAATATTTATTAGAGTTAAGTTATATTATCTGCTAAAATTCGCTACCCAAATTTTCAAAACTCAATCTGGGCATGCAAAAGTAGTAATTCTCCAGCACGAATGAGGTTGAATAACTCAGTGCATGTATTATATAAGTAGTATATAGGCACGAAAAGTCATTAGTTTTATGAAAATTATTATATTATATTTTTTAACTAATGATAAAATTTCAAAAACTCGCAGGAATCATATCAGCAATATGGCGACAGTTCATGTGATCATTACAAACTCGAAACCCTTGAGATCAAAGGGGCCGAGTGGGACTGTCGCTACTGTGTTTTATATTTACTGTACCATAACTCTTCTCAAAACCTATCTGTCATCAACGTATTAGATTCTAGAGCTCTATCAATATGTGATGAACATTTGATCTCATCAGAAAAGTAGAAATATATGCAGATGACGATATTAGGTTCTCTTAAACTCTGAACTCCCGAACAAAATAGAAATAGTAAATAAACCAGACAGTAGGTAGAGTGATTTTACTGTACTTGACTACAAACAAAATAACTCAATGAAAAAATTACGCTCTTTTAAAATTGGTGGTTGTGAGCCTAAAAAAATCATCTTTCATAATAAAATTTTATTACTACCCATAAAAGCCCTTCTCAGGAATATTAGCCTCTAGACAGGTACCGGGCTCCGCTGAGAATGCCGAGCCTTGGTGGAATCTCTCCTTTCGTTGGACGTTATTCCGTTGAACAATCGGTCAAGTAAGAACGTATCGCGTATTGTTCATTAAAAAATGGATTTATTTAAAAGTTTTTTACATCATTCGACAGTAAAATATTGCCATTAAAATGCTAATAATTCAGTAGTTCGTCGAGTCCCTATCAGCGTCGATGATCGCCTTCGGGAGATACTCTCGATGAGATTTTCCGAGGCTTCTTGAAGCAAAATCTCCAAATTGCCCGAATTTGCCGTGACAGTTACTTTACTGTATACATCTTTTTACTTTGTAGTTTCTGCTTGTTGTATGACCACACGTTCTCAATTGGGTTTGCATCGGGCGACTTGGGTGGCCAATCTAGTGTGACGATACCGAATTCCGCTTCCCACTGGCTACACATTTTACTTCGATGTTTGAGGTCGTTATCCTCATTGTATTGTTGACAAAGGTACCAACGATAGCCTTAAATATATATATATATATATATATATATATATATATATATATATATATATATATATATATAGATATATATAGATATATATAGATTATATATATATATATACCGATATATATATATATATATATATATATATTATATATATATATATATATATATATATATATATGCCACACGTTCTTACTTGACCGACTTTATAATTTAAATTTTTGCTCTTAAGGTCGGTCGATAAGTTGTGGAAGTGAAACAAGATGAGTTAATGAGTCGAAATACATTTATTCTTCAGTGTAATCTCTCTTAAGCTCCATACATTTTTTCCAGCGATTTTCCAATTCTTTGACCCTACCGCTGAAGTTGTTTTCCGGAAAACCTACGGATGCTATCACCTCATGATTCGTTGAAAAAACGCTTCCCAGGTAGAAATCTTTTGACGTTTGGGAACAGATGGAAGTCAGACATAGCCAGATCCGGCGAATAGGGTGGATGTTCCAATAATTCGTACCCTAATCCGACCAGTTTTGCCGTAGCCAAGCACCTCTGTGAGCAGGTATATTGACATAATGAAAGATGATTTTTTCTTTTGCAAACCGGGCCTTTTTTTCACGAATTTTCTCATCCAGCTGATCCAGAAGGTTGCAATTATACTCTCCTGTGATTGTTTTACCAGTTTGAAGGTAATCAATTAACAAAATTCCTTTTGCATGCCTGAAAACTGATGTAATAATTTTTTTGGACAACTTTGATCACTTTGACTGCTTTAGAGCTGAACAACTGGGCTTAGTCCACTGTGCGTTTTGTTGTCGCAGTTCAGAATTATACTGGTAAATCCAAGTCTTATCCATAATCACAAATCGACGCACAAAATCAGTTCTATTCTTTGTGAAACGAGCCAAGTCTTGTTTAGAAGGTTTTTCTCGAGTGCGGTTTTGTTCCGATGTTAGCAAATGCTGCACACATCTTGTGAATAGCTTCTCATATCCAAAACATTAGTTAAGATCTAATGTACTGATATGAGGTGCTTTATAGCCTCAGCTAAATCATCCACGGTTAATCGACGGTCTTCCATTACCATATCTTGTACTTGTACAACTGTCTCTTCAATTGTTGCAGTTTTTGGACGTCCTGAACGTGGATCATTAATGACGCTTGTACGACCACGTTTATACCTTAGAGTCCATTTATGAACAGTTGGAAACGAAGGAGCAGACTCCTTAAACACTTTCACTAACTTTGCATGGATTTCACTTGCTAATAAACCGTCCAAAACAAAGAATTTTATCACTGCACGATATTCGATTTTTTCCAGTTTAAAAAATACTCAAAGCCGTCTACTTTAACCAGCTGATAAACACAGATCGACTTGAAATTTAGGATGTGTTCATGTGACAGATGAATCTTCAAAATAATGTTCAATATTTTATGATGCTCCATAGGTATCGCTTTCAAAACTTATTGACTAACCTGATATATGCTGCAAATAAATTTCCTTGAATGATTGAATGCCATTTACATGCTTACAATCTAATTATATATATATATATATATATATATATATATATATATATATATATATATATATATATATATATATATATATATATATATATATATATACTATATATAACCAACCCACTTTTGTATGAAAACTCAATGTAACATATTCGCATGCCTACCTGACCATAACTTTCTCTACCGGGTTTCTAATTAAATTAATGTATGTGGGTGATTGCTTATCAAATGTTGTAAAGTTGATGAAATACACAATCTTATCAAAACTTAATGGTATTGCCAAGTCTCTTCTTATGCCGTAGATTTCATAGATTAGAGTTTCCTAAAACAATAACAATTGTCAAACTTAAATTCTCATTAGGAAATAAAAATTATTAAAATAGTACCAAAAAATGCAAGCTGCCCTATATCAAAAGCTATACAATTACAAGCCACATATGAATAGGGGAGTTTTTAACAAAGACGCATATGAGTCAAAATTACTTTTTTTTTTATGGGTCTAGCACACGTGCTACAAGGAAGTCTCTAAAGCGCTCCAGGACCGGCATGTGTGTGGAAAAAAAGCGATTCACGTTGTTCTTGAATCGCTATAAATTGTACTCGGTAGGAAACACAGCCCTGGGTAAATTATTCCAAAGGGATGATGTTCTCCATATGAAAGACTGCTTGAAAAGCGTTGTAGGCGGAGTAACAAGCAGAACCTCATACGGATGTAAAGTATTAGCGCGACTTGAATTTCTAACATGCACTGCTTTGGGAGGAATTAAGCGGGCTACATCATTCGAACACTTTTCATGAAAACACTTGTAGAACAGACTCAAGTCGCCAACCGTTCTTTGATGTTCCAGCGAATTAAGGCCGCCGGTCAGCTCCGGGTCTCTAATCAGACGAACAGCTCTTCTCTGAACAGAATCCAACAAATGCAGTGTATGTTTGGGAGCGGAGCAGTATTTCATAGTTGGTCGAATTTGAGCTTTGTAAAGAATTAACAGTTGTTGTGGAGTGAAAAGCTTTCTGGTTAGAAATAATATTCCCAACTTTTGAGAAGCTCTCCTTGCTATGCCTGCAACATGTTGATGCCAGGACATATTTGCTCCCAAATTAACGCCCAACAAATTGCTAGGGGAATGAAGTGTCCCGACATAACTATGTAGCGTTCAGCAACGTTAACTTTTTTAGAAAAAACTGCCGCCTGGGTTTTTGTAGCGTTAAATTCCAGATCTTTGTTAAGTTCAACAACTCCCGCTGCTACGGATATTCGCCTAAGTAGCCGATGTCCGAACGTTCAAAGTGAATGAAGCGTATTGTCATCTGCAAAGCTGTAGATTGGATTCCTGGTCTTTTCCAGCAGATCGTTAATGTAAATCAGAAAGAGAGTAGGAGACAGTATAGAGCCTTGGGGCACACCGTGCCAAACACGGTCGAAGACCTTGCATATGTCAAGAGCAACCGCTTGAGATTCTCAAAGTGTTCAATTGAACAAAAGTTCAACAAACTTTGACTGCAGAATTGAATAGAAAATGATTTCACATATCACTTTTTCTACACAAAACAAATCTGTATACCAAACCGTACTGTCACATGTGGTTCCCGAAGTTCTTACAACTGAAACTGGAAAAATTAAGGGTAATTTGTATAGATACATTCTGATTTTAAAATAAGGTAATATGTGCGTCTTGCAATAATAAGATACAATTAGTGAATTTAATATTGCAAACTCCTACAGTTACTTATTCTCAATTTCGGCGGCTGCACATACACTTGCTAATGCTCGTTAATTCTTGGCGCCATAAGTGTAGTCTCGCACTTCGCTTGTAAGATAAATGGCTCAGTTTATGAAAAAGCGTTATGGATTTTTCACATTAATTTTAATATTCTAATTGGGTATGGCATGTTTCAGAATCATATTCCCATGTGCTTCAAAAGAAGAGTTTTCAACCAATGCGGACGTAGCGTTATCACATTTACATACGCTTGCAGATGACAGCACGCTTATTTCTTGATTCACTTTAAACACTCGAACATCGGCTAATCATGCAAATATCCGCAGATAGCTGGAATTCGTTCAACTTAACAAAGACCTCGAAGAAATTCTATCTTGGACTGACCTAAGCGGCAGATTTTTTTTTAAAAAGTTTACGATGCTGAATCCAACATAGTTTTGTCGAGACACTCCATTCCTCTAGCATTGTCACCCAATTTTATGGGGGTAGTTTGGTAGGCAATATATCTTGGCATGAATATATTGCATACATAGCAAGGAGAGCTCCTCAAAAGCTGAGAATATTATTTCGAACTAAAAAGCTTTACACTCCACAACAACTCTTAATTCTGTACAACGCACAAATTCCACTAACGATGAAATACTGCTCCTATGTTTGTGGCTTTGCTCTGAAACATACACTGCGTTGGATTTTGTTCAGAAGAGAGCTGTTCGCCTGATTGAAGTACCCAGAACTGACCAGCAATTTTGATTCCTTGGAACATCGAAAAACGGTTGGCGATTTGAGTCTATTTTACAAGTATTTTCATGGATGTAACCCGCTTAATTCCTCCTAGAGCGGTGCATGCTAGGAATACATGTCGCGCTAATAATTCACATCCGTATAAAATTCAGCTTGTCCCGCCTCCTACAACCATTTTCAAGCAGTCTTTTATGTGAAGAATCTCATCCTTTTGGAATGACTTGCCCAGAACTGTGTTTCCCACTGAGTACAATTTACAGCGATTCAAGGTAAACGTGAGTCGCTTTTTTCTGCACACGCGTTGCTCCTGTTGCGCTTTTGGGATTTCCCTGCAGCACGTGTGCTACGCCCTTAAAAAAATAGAGCAGCTCACAAAAACAAGCGCTAATAAGTTTAAAATTGCCGTGAGGAAGATGGAACGCTGTATGCATTCAGTTGTCCGTTCGTGTGAATTATTTTGAAATTCGCAGAAGAACTGGAGTGAGTGATATCATCGTGAGGATAGCATGTATGAGGGTCCTTTTTGTAGGACACGTGGCTATGCTGCAGGATGATAGGTAGGCACAAAGAGATTATTAGAATGGCGGCCATGCATGGACAAGAGGAGTGTAGAAAGACCCCCAACATGATGGGGGGATGACTTAAAGAGGGTTTTTGGTCAATAGATGAGATTGGTACAGGATCGCCCAGGTTGGAAATGTTTAAGGGAGGCCTACATCCGGCAGTAGATATAAACCGCTGAATAAAGAAGAAGAGGAAGATGGCATTTAAACAAATATTTATTTAAAAAATAGAATTGAAGAATTTTATGATGTACATTTAAATTATTAACCGTGTAGTGGCTACACTCCCGACGCGTGGACATGACGCGCGTGACCAAGTGTTACGCCACCGCTAAAACTGAAAATGAGTTAATGTAGGTGCATGCAGTATGGAATGTGGAATGTTTCACCTCCAATTTGCATATAGGTTGAGGGTCTCAAAATGATTTTACCCTTTTAGTGTAATGGCTAAAAGTACCCAATAAAACACGTTTTTTTTTCACAATTTTAATCGTGATAATCTCCAAAATCAGACACCGTAAAGCAATTTCGTTAACGGATTCGCTTTCTATAGAAAAATGCAGTTAAAATCACCTGCACCGTAATTTTTATCGGATTATTCATCTGTTCAGCGGACCAAGTCACTGAGATCAACAAGGAAGGCGATACTTTAGGTCGACGGTGAATAAGTAAATTATCAAACAGGAAACTGTAAACCGCGCCTAAGCAGTTCTGATGTGAATGACTAAAATGTTCCATTTTTTTTTTTTATTGGTCATGAACGTTTCAATGTAACCTTAAGACATTTTGAATTTATAATTAAGTTTAAAAAAGTTGTGACTAAGCAAACAAGCAATGTTTGAAATGCAAGTAATGCCAGTACAATAATCAGTACAGTTCATTAATATACAGACAATAATTGGATTATTTAAATTTTTCTTAGTCAAGGCCTTATGAATAATAATAATTTATTTTGCGTAGAATGTCGACTGTTTTGGTGGAATTGTACGGCTACGAGTTGTACCATTACCAGTTTAAAAAGTAGGTAGTGTTAGTTACCCAGTAATTTCCTTATTAATACAAATTATAAAATAAGTACGGAATTTGAATTTGTTTCTTTCACTAAAGAATAATCAGTACTATCTGACATTTTAAAGAAGGAAATAATACCTTGAATAATACCCTGAATCAATCATAAAACATTAAATCCTTTTATTTGAGCTAATTAATTCACATTTAACTACCCATTCTGATAAAAAGGTCTCTTAATGTCACTAATACACATTTTAGCCTTTTCTACTTACTATTTTTGTTAAAGTTGAAAATTAAAAAAAAAAAAACCATTTTTGATTTCTTGAATTCACGGTCACAGAAACGGATATGTAACCTAAAATATACGGAGGAATCCTTCCCCCATCCTCTTAACTCCCTTTTATTTTAACCTGTCATCTAAGTTGGGAATGTGGAATCTTTGGCACAATGATACTACTCAGTATATATCACCACTACACCAAACACTTTATTTTTGCACTCGACGCGCGTTTCGCTAACCATGTTAGCTTCATCAGGAGCGATGATTGACTAAAGCTAAATTACCCTATTTATACGTTAGCCTAACCCTTGAATTACTCAAGCGGAACTAATGACATAGGCATCAGTTCCGGTCAAGTAACCAGTAGAGAGGACTATAAGGAATAGGCCCTCTGTCTTTATTTAAACTACTTTTACATTTTATGATTTCCATACTTTCGTATGCGTTCAACAATCTCCTATCAGATACATTTTTTATCAATCTTAGATTATCTAATGTTACAGTATGATCAGCTTCAAGGGCATGTTCGACAATCCTAGACTTTTCTGTTCTATTGAAGTTGAGAACCATTAAATTCACTTACGAAGTTGAGAACAAAGGACAATTGCCTTTTCTAGATATTTTAATTATTAAAAATAATAATAGATTAGAATTTGATATCTATAGGAAGGACACAGCAACAGATAGATATATTCCTAATGATTCATTTCATTGCAAACAACATAAATTAGCCTCATTACATTTTTTAGTTCATCGTTTGGTCACTTCCCTCTGAATAGAGTAAACTTTAATAAAGAAAGGAATCGTATTAGAAATATAACGAGGGTTAATGGTTATGACGATGACTTAGTAAATAAGCTATAAATAGACATAAGTTTAAGTTTAATATTCAGAAGTCCACCTTTTTTACACGCGAAGAAAATAACACCAAGTATGTCTCCATACCATATAATCCGAAATATAGCAAGGGACTCAATAAGGTATTTAATAAGGTAGGCCTCACCTTAGTCTATAAGTCATCAGACAATCTGAGGAATATCTTAGGAAATCCCAAAGATAAGATTCCTAATTGTGAGAAAAGTGGAATTTATGAAATTAGTTGTAATGATTGTGACAAAAAGTATGTTGGGCAAACTAAAAGGTCAATTAAAATAAGATTTAAAGAACACTTAGCACACTTAAAATACAATAGAACAGAAAAGTCTAGCATTGCCGAACATGCCTTTGAAGCTGATCATACTGTAACATTAGATAATCTAAGATTGATAAAAAATGTATCTGATAGGAGATTGTTGAACGCATACGAAAGTATGGAAATCATAAAATGTAAAAGTAGTTTAAATAAAGACAGAGGGCCTATTCCTTATAGTCCTCTCTACTGGTTACTTGACCGGAACTGATGGCCTTGCCTATGTCATTAGTTCCGCTTGAGTAATTTAAGGGTTAGGCTAAGTATAAATAGGGTAGTTTAGCTTTAGTCAATCATCGCTCCTGATGAAGCTAACATGGTTAGCGAAGCGCGTCGAGGGCAAAAATAAAGTGTTTGGTGTAGTGGTGATATATACTGAGTATTAACCTTTCATAATTAAAAATAATAAAAAAAATATATTTTTTTTTAGATTCCTGGACTCCAAAAACACAAAAATGACGAATACCACTTTATATCGGAACAACCTAGTTAACTTCTTTCTCCATTCTTCAAGTCATTCATATGTGTGACTCTAATTGACAATAATGAAAGAATATCAGGAAAGCAATGACAAACCACCCGTAGTATTATACTTCTCAGTTTGGCCGCCCGAAACCAGCATAAATTATAGATCCCTTGGTCTGTGGAACACTTAAAAAAGACACTAACCACAGACAAAGGCGAGAGGATCGCTTACTTCCGTGTCGGATATGGCACTTCAAAAAGAAGAATGCAAAAATACCAACTTCTAGAAACTTAAAAAGGGTGTACACAATATATACGGAACAATCTCTCTTTAATCCCTTATATGTTTGACCCTCAATAACTAAAAAAAATAAAAGAATAAAAGTTTCAGATTTCCAGATTTCAATAACCCCGAAAAGGTTAGTAGTGATATTTACAGCTATATGTATATATATATATATATATATATATATATATATATATATATATATATATATATATATATATATATATATATATATATATATATATATATATATATATATATATATATATATATATATATTATATTATATAATATATATATATATATATATATATATATATATATATATATATATATATATATATATATATATATATATATATATATATATATATATATATATATATATATATATATATATATATATTTTATATTAGACTCCAAGATCGTATTTCTAATACCCAAATATTTAGAAATTAAAAGTGACAGATGTAATACAACGAATATGTATATTAAGATGGAATTAGGCTGGGCATATCGCAAGGATGAATGATAATAGATGGACACGCTATATGGTTGAATGGATGCCTGGAGAACATAAAAGATGCAGAGGTAGACCTCAGACGAGATGGACGGACGACATAAAAAGGTTAGCGGGACACGATTGGATTCAAAACGCAAACAACAGAGCTCAGTGGACATAACTTAGGGAGGCTGTTGTTGTTGTTTTAGTTGGTCACTGCACATTGACAGCTAAGGTCATTTAGCGCCCCACATTAGATGTGTTTAACTGTTATATAGACATTTTTAGGTCTTTTAGGTATTTGAGAATATTTTCTTTGATTGATGAGAATATACAGACGTTACCAAGAGACTCGGCCTTTACAATGAGACCAGGATCAGGAAGAAGACGGTATACCTCGGAACGAGATGGCCGCTTCATTGTCAACACGACTCTAAGAAATCGTCACTTGACCGTCGTTGAGGTACAGCAGAAGTTCCGACATGTCGACTGGACCTTACGGCAATGGCATTCCGTTTTATTCTCCGACAAGTCCCAAATATGCCTACATGGCAATGATGGAAGAAGACGACTCTATATAACGCCTAGGCAGCTTTATGCGCAGTGCTGCATTTCTGAAATGGTCGCCTACGGAGGAGATTCTTCTATGGTGTTGGGAGACATCTCATTGGATGCGAAAACCGATTTGGTTTTCGTAATTGATGAGACTCGTAGCGCTGGATTAACTGCTCACCGGTACATCGAGGAGATTCTGCAGGAACACGTCGTTCTTTTCGCTGGGTTTGTTGGCGATAGCTGCTTGTTAATGCACTACAATGCGAGTCCACATGCTGCTGCATCGGTATGGCAATACCTGGCGGAAGTGGGAACACCCACATTAGACTGGCCTGCGCGGAGTCCTGATCTCAATCTAATCGAGCACATGTAGGAAGAGCTGAAAAGAAGGGTTCGAGCTAGAAATCCAGCCCCTCCGGCGCTGAGGGACTTAAAGGTTCCGATGGCGGAAGAGTGGGGAAGAATTCCACAGACAGTGGTGAAAAAGCTCACCCGTTCTGTGAAAAGCCGGCTGAAAGCAGTAATAAAGGCTAGGGGAGGTAATACAAAATATTGATTTTGGTTTTTATCAATAAATTTTATTGTTAAACTTAAAATTTGTTTAATTTTTCCTCTCTGCTATCCCTATTTCCAATCTTTGCTCTCCTTGTTTCTCCTTTCAATCATTTTAACTAGTAAAAAGCATGAGGTATTCTATGGAATTTGGTATCATTAGAAAAACAATAGAATGTGCTTTCAAATGATATCCGTAAAAAACATGAACACTAAATTCTGGGGTCCGTATTAAATAATGAAGCCAAATAGTTTGAGTGGATTTTTTTGTTCACCAGTGTAAGTAATTGAAAATAATAAAAAAAAATAATATATATTTCAGATTCGTCAACTTCAAGAACCTTGAAAAAGATATATGACAACGATATATATGACTCTGACTTCCTTCATCATTCCTTCAACCCTTTATATGATTGATTATAAATAATTGAAAGCCATGGAAAAATAATACAATTTTCAGATTTTTTTACTTCAGGACGTTTAACAAGATATGTACCATGCAATCCCGCTAACTCCCTCTCCCCTCTTTTAAACCATTATATTTTTAATTAGAAATAATGAACTTAAAATTTATATATATATATATATATATATATATATATATATATATATATATATATATATATATATATATATATATATATATATATATATATATATATATATATATATATATATATATATATTGAGTCAATAGACAGACCAACCCATTGAAATAACTGAGTGACTATTTGAAAAGTGAAGAAATGTAAAAATCTATGTCACTTTTTCACGAATAAAATCATTCCTTCAGCAAGGGAAGAGCTGACTCTGCTTGCGAAAAAGTAGTAGCTAGTCAATGTAAGGACACGTAGGAGCCAAAACAACAATTCGTAGACGTTTTGTGTATTCCGGTGTAGTAGAAAAACAAAGATTGAAAAAGGTTACAGGCTAAATTTTATTTCGATTACAGAGGGTATCATGAAAATCGTCATCTTACAATAAACCTTTCAATTACAAATTTATTTTATGTTAATATTTAATCAGCAAGAAGAAAATTTTAATCAAATGCAAAATAATGCTCATTCTTTTACTAAAGGTATGTTCAATCGGTGAATATTCTGCAAGACATTATAATTAATTGTGTGTTTAAGATTTCATGGTCAAATAGCAATCTTCCTACTGAAGACGCAATTGCTTCATGGTTAACAACATTTTTTTAAAACTTTTGGTTTGGTTTTTAAACTTTCGATTAACTTATGAAGAATAATTAATATTGACCATATTTGAGATTTGAAAATTACCTTTTTACAAAACAAACTGGGCCTTGAATCTCTAGAAGCTTTTAGTTTTAAGATTGTATTGTGATGTGCTATTTAGTTAATATTTCTTATAGTCGTTGCACTTTACAAGGTGTAAATGGAACATGTCGATTTTCTAAGTACCCATTTAATTCATAATAATTGGTAATTGCAAAATTTGTTCAACCTATAGATCCACATGTCCTTCCCATTCGAGTTCTTTCTTTGAGCCAGTCTCTTTGCATGGAATCACCTTTTTAAATTTGGAAAGAGTAATAATCCCTGGGGGCCAGATCTTGTGAACACGGCGGATGACGAAGCAATTCATACACCAATTACATCACCATCGATTTTATGGACTTGTGAGCTGGTGCATTATCTCAGTGAAACAACAATTTTTATTCGTTGAATGCGACCTTGTTGTCTTGATTTCACCATGCAAACGGTCTAATAAACAAACGTAATTGTTTCCGGTGATTGTTCGCAACTTCTCAAGATAATCGATCAGTATTATTCCAGATTTCCAGCTGACGTTTGTGTTTTTGGACGCTTTGGTGGATTTCAGAACAACATGGTGGATTTTTTGTATGTTTTGGAGTGACTGCCTTATTTGGTCGTCTGGAACCTGGTAAATTATCGGTGCTTGTACCATTGCATTTAAGTTCACTAAACCATGGACATATAGTTGCTTTTGACAGAACAAATATGCCATATCACTTCTCAAGCCATTCTTGGGTTTCGTCTGTTTTCCCATCAAAAGCAATGTCTAATCAACACAAGAAATTATTTTTGGTCCATCGTTTTGCAAAAATCAAAAGTAACGTCACTAAAACAGCTTAAGTCGCAAACTAATAGACTAAATGTGATAAAAATTTTACACGAATCTTCTGAGAGTTGACACTAACTGAAAATTATATAATTTTTTGTTTGTTCTGCCATCTCTTCTGAAAGTCTTGGGAGTGTTCATTCCATGAAGTATATATATATATATATATATATATATATATATATATATATATATATATATATATATATATATATATACATATATATATATATATATATATATATATATATATATATATATATATATATATATATATATATATATATATATATATATATATATATATATATATATATATATATATATATATATATATATATATATATATATATATATATATATATATATAGCAGACGCTCGATAACGTAAACAATGGATAATGGAAACATCGCGCTAATGTGAACAACGGTTCAAAAGAAGATATGGAATTCGACTGATGTCTATATCTGGTGAAAAATTATCAGCACAACCACAATTAATACAACCGTTTAAACAGAAATTGATGGAAAAAAATTAAGAGGCCAAAGTTAAATATGGAACAAATTTACAATGCCGATGAGAGCGGGCTTTATTGGAAAATGTTACTTGAGAAAACCTATGCTGCATCATTTAAAAAATTTACCCCTGGTAGTAAACCCGAAAAACAACGAATAACGTTTCTAGCATGCGCCAGTGCTAGTGGTTCACACAAACTAAACCACTGATAATAGGAAAAGCAGAAAATCCGCAATCATTTAGAAATTATTCTTGTTGATTATGAATATTCAAAAACCGCTTGGATGACTAGCAGTATATTCCTGAAATGGTTCCACATAGTTTAACGATAATTAATTTATAGGTGAAAGATTTTCTCAAAAAATAGAAGCTTCCAATCAAAGCGTTGTTACTCTTAGATAACGCACCAAATCATCCTCCAGAACAACAAGTGAGGAGCAAGGACGGGTCAATTTTTGTCATGTACATGCCGCCTAACGTAACTCCATTAATTCAACCAATGGACCAGAACGTGATTAGACTCACCAAACTATACTATCGAAAATTTCTACTTTCGTCTGTTTTATGAAAGAATCCTGAAAACATTACCGTGTCTTTGAAACAGGTAGCATTACGAGAAGCGGTTTCAATTTTGCACATGGCCTGGAATGCACTTAATCAGCAAACGATTAAAAAATATTGGAACAACCTCTTTTGCACTAGTGATGAAGATGAAAACGATGTTCCCTTAAGTGTAATTAGGACTGATGCGCAAGCTATAGAATTTTTTAACCAAGCTTTGGATTGGACTGAAGGAAAAGAAATATCGTACACGGATATCTTAATTCTCCGTAGATTACGGGCAAGACAATGCTAGGCGTAAATTTACGCAGACTAAAATAGCAGATTATTTTACTTTGATTAAAAAATATGTACTTAACGTTGTTTGAATATTTTTCCGTTTTTTTATTTTGGTATATTAAAAATAATTTTTGTTAATTTTACAATCATGTTCGCTAATGTAAACATTTCAATAATGGGAACACCTTGGTTTGAATTAGTTCACGTTATTGAGCGTCTGCTGTATATATATATATATATATATATATATATATATATATATATATATATATATATATATATATATATATGTCTAAGTATTTTGTCGTTATTGTGACACACTCAGTATAAAACTTTTCGAGAGAGAAAATTGAGAATCGAAGAAATTAATGAAAATCCACTAAGATGTAAATATTAACAAGAAAATTATTATTTCCAGAACTAGGAACGATAGAACGACGATAAAAAAAATGTCAGACTTGGTTCCCTACATAATACTGAATACGTTATTATAGTGAATGCGGGTACTTGTCTCATATCTAGCTAGGTTTTTTGAAACAATTTTCCTAGCAAACTCAAGCAATACTAATAATAAAAAACACAAAAACTCTTTCCCAAACAATCAAAAATTAAAAGTCATTAAAGAACATCATTCGGAATTGACTAATTGATATTTTTATGTACATGAGTAATGGTCTACCAAAGGGCAGAACACCAGCCAGCCGCAAGGCAAACAGCTAATGAATATACTTAATAGCAATTCTATTAGCAGTAACTAGAGTGTAAGCCAACTTTTATATCAATTAACTTAATAATAATATGATGATTGATGATTTGAATTTTAGGTACTTCTTGTTAGTTAATTGAAAATACTTAAAAAAATCATATTCTTATCTGCATACTTTTTAATCCACCCTCTACTGCATTTCACTGATATATGTTACAGGAAAGATTCCTAAATTAGCCGTAATAAGTTTCCATGTTATTCGAACCTTGAAAAAGTTGGTTCAACATGCACTGATTTTTTTTTTTTGAAAGAAATATGTCGATAATATATTTAAATGTTTGATTTACCCAACATTTTTTCTCTTAAAAAATCTCTAAAGTTTAACACTTTTTAAACAACTTACCTGTTCAACTTTAGTCATCATTTTCTTTTTTTGTCCAGCTGTCAACCTTATATGTTTAAAATTATTAGAACCTTGTATCTTCTCCAATAAAAAGATTAAAATTTCCGAACCACTTTTTGGGACCGAATTCAAAAACAAAAAATGCTTACTGATCGCGTCCATTTTACCAAGTTGTGTCATAGATTTTGTAACATGTTTTCCATTTAAATTTTCTGTAGATGATGTTTTAAAGTATGTTTCTGTAGATATACTAGTGTTAGGGGTAGTTTCTATACTTAGCAGTGCTTTTCTAGGTCCGTTAAATCCTACGGAAACTTCTGGATTATTCTCGTTTTCAATATTTTTGTAAAGAAAAGTACCACTAACTAAAAGCGTGAACAAAATTGTAAGGAACCACTGCACTTTAAGTCTTCGTCTGCGGATCATGTTTAAATTATTTAACTATTTTTTATTCGCTGAACAATATTGAAATAATGTTTACGATTTTAATACTTCGTATTTCATTATAATTATATCCGCACAACACGATATAATCATAAGTTAGTGGGTCAGACTTCTCTGAACATACTGTACAAGCTTATCGATTTACAGAAAGGTGAAAGGTGGTTAAATTTCATTTCTACTGCGGCAAAACAACTGCTGTACTCTTGCTTTTAAGAAGTTTATTTTGATTAAGTGGGATGAGAATTACTACTTCTCATACTGAAATTTCATCTTGATTAGTGTGACAGGGCTTTCGCTGACGACTTATGACATCTTAAAATATAGGGTTTATGTAGGGACATTTCATTACAGCTGAACTCTACATAATTCCCTGTCTGCATTATGCTTACGAGATCCGATAGATCGGATTCTTCTGTTGGAAATCCCGCTCCCCTAGCTTATTTTCTTTTTTTGTTGGTAAGGTTATTTTAGGGAAGGTGGACTGTAAATTTAATCTTTCTCCGGCCTGGAATGTCTCGCTATGACCCTATTGGGAAGACCAAGTTTTTAAATTTCTACTGTAAAAACGAACTGTTTCTTGGAAAATTCCCCATTTATTGTTTTGGGAATGGTAATAGGTTTTTTAAGGGTATTTTTAGCGCCCCGGTAGGTACTTTTAGAGCAATATAAAAGATCTTTCTTCAATTATAAAATAAATGTATTTTGAAAATGCAGGACTGGCTTTAGGTGTATGGGGATGTAAACAATCAACGGCAAAATGTGCTTTTATTTTTAGGCGTTTTCCATGACGTAAATTTCCAAGTAGCAAGTAGTTATGATGATAAGTAATAATGACGTACTACTCGTATGTACCATTTGTTCAAAAAAGAAACTGAAGTTTCCGACAACAGAAAAAGATGCTTAGTTATAGTGGTAAGAGTGCACAATTGGACGAATGGTCGGGAAATGGATTTCAACCAAAGAGCTGCTAAGTATGCGTTGAAAAAGCATACTGTGATGAATAATAATCCTGTAATGAAGTGCAGGTGGTTTAGGCGATTTCCGAGTAGTCGTAAAACGCTTAATAACGAGGATAATTTATTAAAAAACGGATTGAGCGAAGTCAATGTTCAAACAGAAATTCCCAAGAATGATTAAAGATGAATTAACGATTCTAGAAATAATCGTTTACAACGTTTTGACCGACTGAAAGGGCACAAACTTCCTTGAAATAGGAATGGAACCAAGTCCTATCCAACATTGTGAACCATTTTTTGAGTAAAAACCAAGTTTGTGTTAAATCCCTTTATACATTTACTTAATTTAGCACCATATGACTGCTTGCGGTACGACTACCACCGGAAATCTTTAAGCGGTAGCGACTACGATCCTTCACAGTATAAAACGCACAAATATAAAAAATTGATTTAACGAAATAATTGTCGGTGCCAAACTCTGTTTTAAAGCTGACAGACATAAATGTAAGGATCGATTACAATTGGTACGTGTTTTATGTTCTACTAAAACTTTAATCGGGCTCTTTTTGCACTGAGGTTGTACAGGGTGAGTAAATGATAGAGTAAAGTTCATTATCTCATTTGTTTCGGGATTGACGAAAAAATGTTAAATACAATAGTTTTAGGGAATGTTAAGGTGCACAGTTTAAAATTATTTTTGAGTATACAGGGTACTTTAAAAAATTGTGGCCGATATAACATATGTTTTTTAAACGGAACATCTTATTTTCTAATTTATTTTTAAATTCTGCGTAAAATTTTATAACTTTTTTATTAATATGTTATATACCTAAACCTAATAGTTTTTCTAATATTTCAATTAAAAAAAAAAAAATACTAGTTTTCAGTTTTGTAAAAAATTGCCAGTAGCGCCATTTTTTCTGAAGATGGAATACTCATAATTGGTACGAGCGTTCTATATATATGAAAAAAAAAAGATGTAAAGAATTTTGAGTTAGATGCTACAGGGTGTTCAAAATAAATTTATACATTTCGACTATTTTAAATCGAAAAAT
Organism: Pachyrhynchus sulphureomaculatus; assembly: GCA_019049505.1. Lineage (NCBI taxonomy): Eukaryota > Metazoa > Arthropoda > Insecta > Coleoptera > Curculionidae > Pachyrhynchus > Pachyrhynchus sulphureomaculatus. Next base: position 88,821,991 of record CM032456.1, read on the forward strand.
CTCAAATTTTTTGAAAGGTACACCCTGTATATTTTATTTCTTTTGATAGATTCGACAAAACCCTCCAAGTTTTATTAAGTATGTCATATATCTATTTTTCCAATTTTTATCCTTGTTTTTAATACACTTACGCTATAACATCATAGTTGCCAAGACAAACAAAAATGTAGGCATTATCAAATTTTGACATGTCTATTAAGCAAGTAAAAATAGTTTAATTTGTTGTAGTAAGTGACGTATAAAGGTAATAGTTATGGATTTTCCTAAAAATGAATTAATTGATATGGTTTATATACTGGGTGAGGAGGGAAAAATTGTCTTTTAGAAAATCTTCTCAGTGCGTAATGGAACGGTTTGATGGTAGTGGTAGCGTTGAGTATACGAAACGGAAAGTAGTAAACCAGAATGCTATCAATGAGGAAAAAGACATGGAGATTTTACTTCATGTTGAAGATAATCTCCAGGTCCGCAGCCGTTAACTAGCTGACTTATTCGACACATCGCAATCTACGGCTAATCTCACCACGACAAAATACAAGTATCATCCCTTTCATATGGAACTACACCAAGAATTTCAAGACCGTGATTTTGAACCACGAATAAACTTTTGTACCACCATGAATGGAGCAATAGAGGCCGATTCGAATTTTTTATCCAAAATAATGTTTGCTGATGAAGCTACTTTTCGCAGTAATAGAGCAATTAACAGCCATAATATGCATTATTATTCAACAGTTAATACATTTTGGGTCCGGGAAGCTCAAAACCAAAACCATTGGTCGCTTAATGTATGGTGTGGAATATTAAATTTTCGAATTATCGGTCCATATTTTTTCCGCGAACCGTTTAACGGGCCTAGATATCTAAATTTTTTGCAAAACGAATTACCCTAGCTTCTTGAAGAAGTTGATAACCTTGAAAGGGAACAAATGTGGATTCAACAAGACGGAGCTACTGCTCATGACCACCAGGAAGTTTGGAAATTTTTAAACGATTGTTACCCACAAAAATGGATCGCTAGAGATGAATTCATTCAGTAGCCCTCGATCATGTGACTTAACACCTTCAGACTTCTTTTTGTGGGGCTACATTAAAGATCGTGTTTATGTGAATCCCCCTACAACACTAGTAGATATGGAAAATAGGATACGGGATGCGTGCAGAACAATAACGCCCTTGATGCTAAGGAAACTGAAGGAAAATATAGTAAAACGACTAAACGTGTGTATTCAAGTTGACGGACATATTTTTGAACATTTATTACGTCATAATAATTAATCATTAGATAAGTTAAACTATATTAAAATTATTATTAACTATTTGTTTATGTTTTCACAATAGCGTAAGTGCATTTAAAACAAGGGTAAAAATTTAAAATAAATCGAAAACTATTAGGAATAGGTATATGACATATTTAATAAAAGTTGGAGGGTTTTGTAAAATCTATCAGAAAAAATAATAGTATATAGGGCGTGCCATTTAAAAAATTTGAAAATTTTCAATTTAAAATAGTCGAAATGTATAAATTATTTTGAATACCCTGTAGCATCTAACTCAAATTTCTTTACATATATCCTTCTTTTCATCTCTATAGAATGCTCGTACCAATTATGAGTAATTCCCCTTCAGAAATAATGGCGCTACTGGCAATTTTTTACAAAAGTGATAACTAGTATTTTTTTTTAAAAATTGAAATATTAGAAAAACTACTAGGTTTAGGTATATAACATTACTAATAAAAAAGTTATAAAATTTTGCGCAGAATTTAAAAATAAATTAGAAAATAGGATGTTCCATTTAAAAAAACATATGTTATATCGGCTACACTTTTTTGAATTACCCTGTATACTTAAAAATAATTTTAAACTGTGCACCTTACCATTCCCTAAAACTATGGTATTTAACATTTTTTCGTCATTCCCGAAACAAATGAGATAATGAACTTTACTCTATCGTTGACTCACCCTGTACAGGTCATGTTCAACTCTAGACATCTGTGTGCCAAAGAAGCCATATCTTTGAACGTTAATACTTGACGTCGTTTTAGCGTATTTAAAAAATTTGGTACAAATAGTTTTATTCTTTCTCAAAATATTCGTCTTTAAGATTTATACACTTTTGCATGCATTCAGATCAATTCTCAAAACATTTTTGTTGGCACCCCAAAAACATAGTTTTGGAAGGATTCAACAGTTTCTTGAGGTGAAAATCCCTGTCCGTGCATTTTGTTTGAACAAAAAGAAGTCGTTAGGCGATAAATCAGGTGAATACGGGCAATGAGACATTAATACGATGTTTTTCTTCGTCAAATACTCAATTGTTTGACATATTGTGTGAGAGCTGGCATTGTCATGATGAAAAATGATGCGACGTTTTCGATTGTTCTTCCTGGTTTCATCGATGATTTCTGGCAAACAAATTGTTGTATACCATTCAGCATTAACTGTTCTTCGACCTCTAAAGTAATGGTTGCAACATGTTCAGTATAACCAGTTATATCAATTGACCCGAACCTGTTTTTGAGTTTCAGTCAAATTATGCGGAATTCATCGGGAACACATCTTTTTCACAGCTAAATCTTTGTGCTAAATCGAATGTACTGCAGTGTTCCATATACCTAAAGATGCCTCTATCTCACGGTAAGACGCATGCGATCCTGTTGAATCATGTTGTGCACAGCATCGTTTTTTTTTGGAATAACAACCGATTTTGGTCGACCTTCACGAAATTTATCGCTGATGGAAGCACGACCATGACGAAATTCTGCTAACAAATTGTAAACAGTCTTTTCTGATGGTTATTCATTACCAAAATTTGAACGAAGCGATTTGAGGCATTGTTGTTGAGTAAGGCCTTTACTAGAATCATAAAAAATCATCCAACGAAAACCTTCACCGGAAATTTCCATTTGTTCACAAAACTATTCTTTTGAACGCTCACTGTAAACAAATTTCTCAGCCAATTTGTCAGCTGCCATAGTTTTAACGATAACAAATGTAAAATTTTACAACACTGGTAATGTCACATCTCAATAGCGCCATCTAGTGGTGGTTTGTAGAAACTTAAAAGGCTGCCCTAGTATTTTTAGATAAGATACCATCTGTATGTGATGTAATAAACAGAAAAACTTTTGTTGTTGAGAAAATAAAAATAATTTGTATTAAAATATATTTGTAAACAGAATTAGAAATTACACCGACAAATTATTTATAATCATTTTTTTTTTAATAGATTAGAGCGCTGATTTATTCAGATATTCGATTATTTTAGGAATAGTAGGTACTCTTATTTAGCACGATAGTAAATCTGGTGTTTTCTAGCGCATTCGCCAATAAAATGGATGTTCCTATTTCTCGTGTTGCTTCGGGTATTAATGTAACTCTATGCTACTAATCCTACGTGTAATTTTTACTTTCCGCGCTAGAGGAAAGTATTGTTGTTGCTTTTCCGTGTCCGAGTAGCAAACTGACTGAAGTAAATAGTGTTAGTCTCAAAACTGCCGCTATGTCGTGTGCGAAGTGTAATCGAAGAGCCGCGATCATCGCAGGCCTTCGCGCCGGCCTGTCAATACCAGAAATAATTCGGTTTTTCGGATATTCGAAGTCAACTATTTATGACTTTGTAGGTCAAGAACAGTCCAATGACAATTCCAGCGCCACTTAAAAGAATGGAGTATGAGGCCTTCGGAAGTCATCAAAATGACTCAAGCGCTGATTTCAGAGGACTCACAGCAATCGTTACGAAAATTGGAGTCCATTGTGGGTGTAAGCGAGCCGACAATGCGTAGAATTGTCGGACTTTCGATTTTTTTTTGTGGGTCTGCAGGGAAATCCCTAAAGCGCTACAGGAGCGACACGTGTGCGGAAAAAGCGATTCACGTTGTTCTTGAATCCCTGTAAATTGTACTCATTGGGAAACACAGTCCTGGGTAAGCCATTCTAAAGGGATGATGTTCCATATAAAAGACTGCTTGAAAAGCGTTGTACGTGGAGTAACAAGCTGAACCTCATACGGATGTGAAGTATCAGCGCGACGTGTACTTTAACATGCACCGCTCTGGGAGGAATTAAGCGGGCTACATCCTTCGAACACTCTCCATGAAAATACTTGTAGAATAGACTCAAGTCGCCAACCGTTCTTCGATGTTCCACCGAATCAAGGCCGCCGGTTAGTTTTGGGTCTTCAATCAGACGAACAGCCCTTCTCTGAACAGAATCCAACAAATGCAGTGTATGTTTGGGAGCGGAGTCCCAAACATGGGAGCAGTATTCCATAGTTGGTCGAATTTGAGCTTTGTAAAGAATTAACAGTTGTTGTGGAGTGTAAAGCTTTCTGGTTCGAAATAATATTCCCAACTTTTGAGAAGCTCTCCTTGCTATGCCTGCAACATATGCAACTTATTTGCTCCTAAATGTTCATGCCAGGACTTATTTGCTCCTAAATTAACCCCCAAAACACTTTATTTTTGCACTCGACGCGCGTTTGAGTGACGATGCTAGGGGAATGCAGTGCCCGACATGTCGGGTTCAGCAACGATTAACTTTTTTAGAAAAAACTTTTCTGTTCTATTGTATCTGCCGCCTGGGTTTTTTTGGGATTTCCTAAGATATTCCTCAGTAGCGTTAAAAAAAAAAAAGGTGGAATTCTGAATATTAGACCTAAATTTATGTCTATTTATTAGCTTACTTCTAGTTATATTTCTAATTCGATTCCTTTCTTTATTAAAGTTTACTGTCACCCAAATTCTAATCTATTATTATTTTTAATAATTAAAATATCTAGAAAAGGCAATTGTCCTTTGTTCTCAATTTCGTAACCGATTTAATTTAGAAACAAAATCATCAATATTTGCTTTCTTTGTATCAAATTATTCGAATTCTCGACTTCCTCAGGTCTTTGTTTCCTTCTTTCTGAAGTTGAATGGAAATAATTTTGTTCTTTTAGATAATGTTAAGTATTCACGAATGCTGTCTGCGGATATTGTAAAGTCGCCTGAGTAACCAATGTCCCGCTTGAGCGTTAGGCAAAGTGAATAAAGCTAGAGCGAAAGCTTACTGTGCATTTTTGTAGCTGCAAAGCTGTAGATTGGATTCCCGAGTCTTTTAAGCTTACTGTCATCTGCAGCAGATCGTTAATGTAAAAATGAGAAAGAGAGTAGGAGACAGCATGGAGCCTTGGGGCACACCGGCGTTAACAGTAAAAGTGTTAGAAAGAAATCCGTCGACTGCGACTCGTGAAGAACGCTCTCTGAGGAAACATGAGAGCCACAAACAGAACTTTTCAGATATGCCATAAGAGCGTAGCTTAGCCAATAGTCCATCGTGCCAAACACGGTCGAATACCTTGGATATGTCAAGAGCAATCGCTCGAGATTCTCCGAAGTGTTCAATTGCGTTGTTCCAAACATGTGTTACATAAGTGAGAAGATCTCCTGTTGATCTATGTTTACGAAAGCCATATTGGTGATCGCTATGATGTTGAATCCTTCAAGGTATTTTAGAAGATGCTGATTGACAGCCTTTTCCATGACTTTCGATATTATCGAAAGCAGTGCGACTGATCGGTAGTTGTTTGGCAAGGTCTTCTTGCCTTTTTTAGGTATCGGCTGAACTGTGGCACATTTCTAGCAGGAAGAAAATATTTCCTTTCTGTAAGATAGGTTGAAAAGTCTACAGAAAACTGGTGTTAGTTTCCTTGCACAGTTTTTGAGAACTATGGCAGGTATTCCGTCAGCGCCAGAAGCTTTTTTGGTGTCCAGCTTCATTAAAATACGTTTTATGATACTCTGTCTGAAGACAACATCGGGCATCCTTGACTGCATTATGGGAATAGTAGGTGGTGTTTTTCCTTGGAAATCGGCAACAGGTGTGATAGAACTATCTAGCCGTGTGAGTGGTGGATTTGGTGAAATTTTGACTAACTGCCTTAGCAACTAACCAAAAGGACCTGAAATTGTTGGGACTAGCGAGAAGTTTGTTTCTAATTCGCTGATTGTGTGCCTCCTTGGTTTCGTCGATAATTTATTTGCATCTGTTCCGGGCACGAACAACGGTGTTACGATTTATGGTGTTAGGACTTTCACGCCATTGTCGGTAGGCAAGATGTTTAGAAGCAACAGCTTCTTTGCATTTTCGGTCAAACCAAGGTTTGCCGTTACAAGGACATTTCTTTGAAAATGGAATGTAAGCTTTCATACCAGCTAAGATAACATCGGAAACCTCCCTGGAGCAGTCAGATGGGTCGTCGGATCGAAAACAAACGTCTAACCAAGGGAAAGTTCGAAAATATTCCGTGAGATCTTCTCATTTAGCAGATTTGTAATGCCAAATCTTGCGCGGTTTAGGCGCCTCTCTGTCACTGACTGGTAGGACACTCGATGTCGAAAGCAGTTTGTGGTTGGAAGAACCCAACGGCGGATTTACGGTGATCTTATAAATCTCCGCATTGGTGGTTCAAAAAAAAGATCAAGAAGACTGGCGAACTCCCCGGCTCGATCAGAGACCCGTGTTGGTTCGTCAATAAGCCGAGTTAAGCCACAACTGATTGAGAATGATTCAGCTTCACGACCTTGTTCGTTTTTAAGCCAGTTGATGTTGAACATTAAAGTCGCCCATGATGGCAATTTCAGCATTTGGATAGTTAATTTGTAAATGATCGATGGTGTCTGCAAGAGAAGCGAAAAGTGTTCTAAAGTTAGTATCACTTGGCAGTCGATAGAGGATGCAGATGAACCTTGTGGTTTGTTGAGCCGTTATTTTTAACCACATGACATCAAAGTTAGGGGGCTCCAGAGCCTCTTCTCGTTGGCAAAAGAGGTCGCTTCGATACCATTCTTACACAACTAAGATGAGACAGATACTCTCTAAAGATGTCGGGACAAAGTGAGTGGCTCGTGGCAATCTGCTTAACGGTTTTTTGAAACATGAAGCGGCGGTTCGCATCAAATTCTTTTCGGACATAAAAATTTTCACTGTTGATGCAAAAATTAACCGAAGAAATGATCGCTGGCTTACTCACGACCACGAGGATGTCTCCGTTGTTGCTAGAGCGAAATTTCCGGCCAGTATACACGTGCCAAGGGTTGTGTCCAGTGCATTTCACCGCATTTCTTCCAAAAAGAGGAAAAATTGTGATCAAAGAGGTGTATTTAAAATTTCTTAACTATAGAGTGAGGCTGTGGATAAAAGATATTGCAAGAAGAAGGCCATGTGTTTTCCAGCAAGACGATGCATCGGCTCACACGAGCCATTTGGTCCAGAACGGGCTCTCAGACAATTTTGAAATGTGTTGGTTCAAAGAATTCTGGTCTCCTGACAGTCCAGATTTGAGTCCCTTGGACTATTACGTATGGGGCGTAGTTGAAAGGGACACAAACAAGTTTCGGCATCCCAATGTGACATCATTAATGATCGCTATTGAGGCAGCGTTCGTCAATATGAACAGCGTGGAATTACAAAGGGTGTGCCGGCGCTTCAGATCGAGAATGGAGGCCATTATTCAAACTAATGGGGGATACATTAAATGATTGTTATTAACATAGATGCCCTAAGTACCATGTAAAACGATTTTTTTCAAACTTCATTTTTCATTAAAAAGCATGCCCTTAAAAAGTTGTTTGATTTGTCCGGGCATTGGTGATGTACCCTGTACTTGAAATAGAAATGAAACCTATACTTTTTGAGCGATATCGTTTTAGGGGTAGGGGGTGGGTGTCGATATTATTAATTGTATTATGGCTTTTTGAAAATGGATGTCCTTCTAAAGATATTCCATATTTTACATCCATAGGAGGGGCTCATACCCCGGTGGCTTTGCTACAGATTATATAGAGTGTTATAAAAATACAGTAGAATCTCGATTAACCGAGTCGCGATTATCCGAGCTCCGGATTATCCGAGGTACGCACGTCTATGCTGCGTATTAACCGAGCTTCTAAAATATGTATGTATGTATTTCCATTTAAAATCGTCGGGGCCTTCGGGGAATACCCCTGGCCTGTGTGAGGGGTTCCCCTATTTATGTTTTTGGACTCTTTCAGCATGTAAATTTGCGTGAATGCAGTGCGTTATAGCGTACGAGTATACACACGTAATTTATTTGGTTGGAGGTCTGGTAGTTAAGTGTAATTAATATAAACTGCCTTGTTTGAATTTTTGTTTGTCGTATTATAATGGAGCAAAACAAGCGTAAAAGAATCGTCGTTCCTATTGAAGAAAAATTAAAAGCCATCAGAAGAATTGAAGCAGGAGATACAATTAAAGTTGTTGCACGAGATTATGGAGTAGGTGAGGTAACAGTTGGAGATTGGAAAAGAAACCGCACAAAAATAGAAGAGTGGTGTATAAATCAAGCCTCCTGGTCCTCAGGAAGAAAATCAATGAAAACCGGCGACTATGAAAAGGCTAATGAAGCTTTATTCATGTGGTTTAACCAACAGAGATCAAAAGGTGTGCCTCTGTCAGGTCCAATTTTACAACAGAAAGAAATAATGATTAGTAGGCAATTCCCAGAGATAGATCAGTTTACCGCCAGTTCTGGATGGCTTGACCGGTGGAAAAAACGGTACGGTGTACGACAACTGACTGTATGTAGTGAAAAACTCTCTGCTGATGTGTCATCAATTGAGAAGTTTAAGCAGAACTTTAAAAAGCAAATCGAAGATTGTGGATACACACGTGATCAAATTTACAACTGTGACGAAACTGGTCTGAATTATAAAATGCTTCCATCAAAAACATTGACATCTCGAAAAATCAGCTCCTGAGCACAAACAAAGTAAGGAAAGATTAACTATAATGGTATGTTCCAATGCATCCAGCAAGCACAAAATCCCATTGATGGTGATTGTCAAGTCTGCACGTCCAAGAGCTTTAAAAGACATTTCACCCAAAGCCCTACCAGTCTATTACAAAAGTCAGAAGAGCGCATGGATGGATGCGACCTTATTTACTAACTGGTTTGAAGAAGAGTTCGTGCCATCTGTGACTAAATTTTTGAACAGAAACCGTCTTCCTATTAAAGCAATTTTGTTAATGGATAATGCCCCCTCTCACCCTGGAGAAGGACTTCATGTGGGCGAAATTGTAAAAATTTTTTCCTCCAAATGTAACCAGCATAATGCAACCAATGGGCCAAGGCATCCTAAAAAACATTAAAAAAAATTATAGGCGTTTATATCTTGAACATCTGTTAGAATACACAGAAAAGGAGGATATTATCAATGGGATTAGGAAGGTTACACTGAAAAATATTACCTACTGGGTAAGTCAAGCTTGGGATTCTGTGCGTACTACCATGACTCAAAAATCTTGGGCAAAAGTTATTGATTTTGAGGACTATGACAGTGAAGATGACACTCCATTAAATGAATTAGCTTTGACATTGAGAAGCCATGGAGAAATGACCTGTTCAAATTTTGACAGCGAGATAGAAGAAAAAGAAAAAAGTTTATTCGAATTAATGCAAAAATTAAAAGGTTGCGAAAATGTGACAAGAGAAGATATTCAAGCAGATGATTTAGAAGAAGAAATGAGTATTGAAGAAATAACGAATGTCTTTCAGGAAACGGAAAAAATTAGATGACGATGACGAAGCGGCGGTGGATGAACAGTCTCCCACTAAGATCTCTCATCAAAAAGGTTTTGCTTCTTTGGAAAAAGCTTTGAGGTATATCGAACAACAACCAGAGGCAACCCCAGCGGATTGCTTATTCTTAATAGATGGAAAAACATTGCAGCGAGAAAGCGCATAGATACATATTTCACTGTTTTATAATGTATGTACCTATTTATATGTTAAAAACGTTAATGCATCGGTTTAAAGTATTGGTGTTTATTTTTTGAATGAATAAAAAACAAATCCGGATTATCCGAGTTTTCAGTTATCCGAGGAGGGTGCCCCCCCCCACGTTACCTCGGATAACCGGGGTTAAACTGTAGTTTAATATATTGAAATGGGTGATTCCTTGGATGCTTAATACTTTTTTTTCTCAATTAGGACATACATACAAATTGGTAAAATTACTATTTATTACCCCAGTCTGACGCCTATGATTAATGTTGCCACATATAAATTTCTTCCTTAAGTAATCTGATTTTTGGTCAAAAATATTTTTAAAAATTAACAAGATTTTCAAAAAATCAAAAAAATATTGTCAGTATAATAATAATAGTTAATATATACCCAAAGCATATTTCCCTTTCAAACAAATATGCATAAAAAGTATTTAAAATGACAGTTACTTCATTTTTGTTAAATTTAATAAGTAATTTCTTATTAGTAAAAAAAATTACCTACAAATAGGATCATTATGCCTAAAATACATTTTTTATATTGTATTGTGGTATATATTCCTCGTAAAATGATTGAATGTAGGACAAATTTACGATGCTTATTATCTCTAATAAAAAAAACTAACCTTATGAAGCCATTAAGAAATACAGTGTTAACATAAAGTACATGTGGATTCCCACATGAAGAAGTACTAAAAGCCTGTAAAAAAAACTGTTGTTAAGTACACATCAACACAAAAAAGCAATTAAATAAACAGCGTTATTACACTTGAATCACGTATGGTATTACAAATTTAGGAAGATAAAATGCAAGATACGAACTTAGGCCTCATATATACTATTTAAAATGAATTTTTAGGTTAGGCAGGGAAGGGTTAAGGTATCGATAGAGTAAAAATAAAATTTGCATTTAAATGTCAGTTTCTATTATCATGTAAAAAATTTCGTTGTATTAACTAAAAATGATAAATCATAAAATCCAAAAGTGATTTAAAATGCACTAGACCTAACTAATAATAATAGACTGAATAATAATGATTTTTAGCGACATACATAACCACCTTCTTTGTAAATGGAAAATATAGAGACGTTCTATATGTATTTGTCTACATAGTGAACCACCTGAGCTTCAGTATTAGATATTTTTGATCTGTTTACAGAACTATTGAAAGATAGATAGACAGAACACGTCAGAACATAGGTTTGCGTTTAAAACCACGACAATTACAGACTGACGGATTTGTTACCAAAATTAGGTATAATTGAATTCATAAAAAAGTGGTGACGTCAATCATTGATTGAACATTACGAAACATGGTGAGAGAAATCCAGTTCAAGCATATACACGTAACGTCAATCATTGATTGAACATTACGAAACATGGTGAGAGAAATCCAATTCAAGCATATACACGTAACTGTTAAAACCAAAAAACAATCTTCCAAAATTGCCTAAAGAAATTAGTTACACTATTCAGTAACGTATACTACTATTTAATAATAAGCTAAAAAATAGCTTGATGATCAAATTTTCCTTATTTAATCTCCATATTTGTTAAATATGTTTAAAAAATTATTATTCGAAGTTTAGTTAACTCTATACTTACAGTCAGTCCATAAAGTCTCCATACACCACCTGCTTTCTATACTATTTTTCTGTTATGTTTAACCAATTAATTGGAACTATTAGAAAACATGTTTAAATTAATATTTGAAACTTAACCAACGAGGATCAGTATTAAAAACAACTACGGAACATTTTATTTAGAAGTTATTGTTATAAAAATGTAAACAAAATTAATGTCAAAAAAGTCTCCATACACTCAAGAACTGCATTGAAAAGAACACGTTATAACCAGCCGCATTTTATCAAGCTATCTATTACTTGCTAAACTGAAAACAAATGAATAATTTTCGGCCATACTTTATAATCTGTCACTTACTATTGGTAATTTTGCAGTGGGTTTTCAAAGAAGTATTAAAAATGAGCGAGAGAAATTGTGAAATTCCATTTCAAGTTCGAAAGATCATAATTGATTTGTGGAAAGATGGAAAATCGTACAGAAATATAGGAAAAATTGTTACAAAGTCGCATGCTACTTTTCAGTACATTGTAAACCAGTATAAATCAACGGGTTCCTATAAAATTCAACCACGCTCCGGTCGTCCCAAGAAACTGACTCCACTTGAAGAGGCCAGTTTTGTTAGCAAATAATTATAGATCCCAAGAAAAGTGCACCAAAATTAAAAGAAGTACGGGAACTATTTGGAAAAATATTTATTCACAAACAGTGAGAAATTGTTTACACAGGGCAGGCTATAAGGGGTGTGCAGCTAAGAAGAAGCCGTTCATTTCGGAAGCTAATCGCAAAAAGCGGTTAGCTTTTGCTAGAGAATACGTTACTAAACCTCCTGAATTTTTCGAATCCGTAATCTTTAGTGATGAAACTAAAATTAACCTTTTTGGGTCTGATGGTAGAACTAAAGTTTGGAGAAACAAGTATACCACATTCAATATTAAAAACATTTGTTCCACGATGAGACAAGGGGGTGGCAGTGTTCTGCTTTGAGGATGCATGTCCGCTGGAGTCGTTGGAAATTTACATTTTATTAATGGCACCGTGGATCAGCATGTTTATCTGAACATTTTGAGAGACAATTTAAGAGAAAGTGTCCAAAAATTAGCAGTCGAAAAAAGATACATTTTCTAACAGGACAATGATCCGAAATATACCGCAAACTTGGTGCGAGAATGGATGATCCATAATGTGCGACAGCAGCTTCGTACACCTCCACAATCATCCGATGTTAACTCCATCGAGCATTTATGGGAGGAACTCAAACAGCACGTTCGCAAACATAATGTTTCAAATAGAGAATAATTAGAAAATAGAATATTGAACGAATGGGAGAACATGCCAGCAGAAGTTACTAGAAAGCTGGTTACAAGCATGACAAAAAGGTTACAGGCGATTATCAAGGCTCACGGCATAGTTTAAACGAAGTTTTTCTTTTGCGTTAAACTTCGTCAAACTATTATTAGTAATTGTTAAGTGTATAGAGACTTTTTAATATTAATTTTGTTACATTTTTATAACAATGATGTAACTTTTAAATAAAATGTTCCGTAGTTGTTTCTAATACTAATCCTCCTTGGTGAAGTTTCAAATATTAATTTAAACGTGTTTTCTCATAGTTACAATTAATTAGTTAAACATAACAGAAAAATAGTATAGAAAGCAGTTGGTGTATGGAGACTTTTTGGACAGACTGTATATCTAACTTAAGTTGTTTAGATAGTAAAAAAAAAGAAGAAAAAATAACTAGTTACAAGCCTGTCTCAACATACACTAAATCTAATTGTATTTATAAAAAAAATTGCATTGCTGTTTTTATGTTAAAACCAGAATAAAAACTGGTGTCGCGATACTACAACCGTGGAGAGCTAGTTTTTCAACGCAACTGGCGCAACGACTTTTATCGTGACAGTTGACAACTTTAAGAGTTTTGTCGGTCATTGGTAGTTTCTTTTAAGAAATTTAAAGTTTCTAAAGAAAAAATAACTAGTTATTTCATTACGTTGTATGCTTAAAAATAAATAGTAAACTTTGTGATTTTACGTAGAAAGTGTTTTCATTGTCCTTTTTCCGGACGTTACGTCGTGTCTTATGTGCGACCGGACTTACTAGTTAGTTAT